>JAQPPZ010002399.1:3600000-4200000 GCA_028583015.1 Wollemia nobilis
TTTTTCTTGTTTTTGTTTCTCCTATACCCAATATCATAATTCCATTTTATGACTTGACTCCATCTATCAAGGCTCTCTACTTCTAGATTAGGGATTGGGTGAGTTGATAGGGTTGGTTTAGACTCCTCTATGGCTAAACAAATCTTCCTTTTAATTACCTCTAAACTACTTTCCTTTACTTTAAATATTATTCTATTCCTTTCTATCCATATAGCCCAAAGTATTGTATCTTTATATATATTCTAGATTGTCTCTAGGGCCTCACTTTTAAAAGTGCTCTACCATTGCTTTAACCATTTTTAAAATTTTCCATTCATCACCATGCATTTACCAAACATATTAAGAATCCACTGCCATAGTTTCTAAATTATTAAGCAATGTCCCAAGAGATGGTCTATACTCTCCTCCACATTTTTACAAATAACACATTGTGAGGGGCCATGAAAACCTCTTTTCATAATGTTATCTAGGATAAAATTATTATATGACCTACTATCCAAACAAACATTTTAACTTTAGGAATTCTTGGGTTATCCCAAATATCTCTACATATTCATGTTACATTCCTATTTTGTTGGTGCTTTACATTATATCAACTTATTGTTATGTATTCTCCTAAGCTATTCAACTCCCAAATTAACTTATCCTTGTCTCCCCTTGGAATAATAATTGTTGTTATCTTTCTACTCAACTACCTCCTAGCATCAATGTCTTGTATACTTGTAAAATAATATTCTTTTAATTTGTATGATTGATGTTATCATTCCCTTGCTTTAGGCTTGTCTAAATTGGTCATAAAGTTCTAGCTAAATCATATTTCTCAATACATGGACATATATGTATTATTAATAGTTTAGTAGTTAGTTCAAAATAAAAAAATAAAATGTAAAATATAAAATATGTTTGACCAACAAGGTGTTGGATAGAGTTTTATTAATAAAAATATTAATATATACAATGAATTTTAGGTGGTTGGTTTGTATAACTAACTATCAATCACCTATTTGGGTGTACCTCCCAAATATCTATCCTAACTATATTATATGCTATAATAAATTCCTAACTTTCCCTCTTATTACATCATATTTTAAATGGGGAAGGAATTAACAACTTACATAGTTTAAAAAATTTATGAACTAGGACACACATATTAGTCCATGATTTACATCATCATGAATAGGTACAAACTCAAGTTCTCATCTCAATAATACTAACTACACTGGACTCAATCAAGGATAGGGATAAACATAACTTTCCATGATTTTATGTTACAAGTGGATAGGGACACACAATATCCATATACAAAGTTTTCAATAAGGATAAAATCATCTATCTATAAATCTTTGTGATCAAGGACACACTCAAATAATCATAGCCATTCACAAAATCATATGTGAATAAGAATACACTCTACTATTTTCAAAACATAGGTTATCCACTTCTCTCTAGTAGGCAATGTAATCTAATCAATATTCAAAAAGGATCATTGTTGGATCAACCATATGACTTCCCTCAAGCTAAAAATTTTTGTTAACATACAATAGTCCTTAACATCTTTCTTTAATAGAATGATTACATCAACCTTGAAAATTTATTTCCAATGAGTTTAAATATGCCTATGTTCCACAAAACAATCACTACCTCTAATCGCAATATAACAACAAGGTCTCATTGAACAAAACATCAAGTGGAAGGATTGATGCTTTTTCCTCCAAACATAATATCTAGGGTATATTATAATAATATTTCTATAAATTCTTATTGTATTAAAATATTATGGTGGATCTCCTCTTTTTCCACCTACATTCACTAATTATACCAAACTAAAAGGTATTTGAAAGGCTTCAAACAAACCTCCCATAGTTCATGTGGGATAATTTGATTTTTATTTTTTAAATAAATAATTGCATGTACCATAGTCAAATCTACTTTGAATGGTATATAGGTTAATCAACAGTCAAAATACATGCAAGTAGTGGTCAAATCAACTCAACTATCACCAATCAAATAGTATACATGTATAGATAGTGAATGACATTTCCATAATTGACCTCCATCATATATTTCCTCATAAATACCTTTTAAATAAAATAACCTACCAACTTATATGATTGTGATCCTTTCAAAACACCCATGGGTTGAACTACAACTTTGCACATGAACTCTAGTGAAATCAAACCAAGATGCATGCATAGAATTCAAAACAAAATCTCTATTGTCAATCTTCAAGAAGATGAGTCTAGATGGTTGAGTCCATTTAACATTAGGGTTTAAGAATATTGTTATGCATTCATCCAATATCAAGTTCACATCTCTACAAAAACTTGACATCATGACAAAATAATAGCACCTCTGACATAATATCTCTATACAAATTACTTGGATTTAGCACATAACAAACATACTCCTAGAAATGTTCCTGGTGATAATAGATATCAACATTTCCATGCAACACAATTCAAAATAGTGTGTATATTGAATAAAAATATATGTTTTAAATCAATCAACGACATTCACAACTACTGGGAGGATGGTTTTCTCTTTTCATAGCCAGAGTTTCTCCTTCACTCTTGATATCCCTGACTCCAAGATATAACTCCACACTTGATATATAAATGTATCAATTTTGATGCCTCTCTCACATGTATTCATTACATATAATATCAACTTCATATTCGCCATAGCATTCTTGTCCAACTATCTATATATCCTTTGTCATGGATGTTTTATTGAATGATTTACAAAAAATATTTAGTTCCTCCATAATGCATATTACATTTACCTCCCTTGTGCATATCTTCTAAATAGCTTTAAGTAATTTCCTTCTCTTCTCACAATCTAGGTAATGTGTCTCAAAAACTTTGATTTCTTTTATGAGTAATTTGCATCTCTCTTCAAAACAAATGTATCATGGTTTTGTATTTATTATGTGCAATGCTTATCTCTTCTTGTCTCAGCTAGCCTGATCATGCAATGTTATGCATCAATATATCTAGTAATCTTAGATTATCTCTAAGAAATAAAAAATGTGACCATTCTTGTATTGTCTTCTTGTTTTCATCTGATGACGTCCATTCTTCATAATTTGGTCTAGTTTTGATAACCTTCATAGCAATATTAGGTGACCATAGTGCATAACATTCACTTGGATGGATAAATCAATAGATGACCTAGTTATCTTTGCATGGTCCAAGAATTCCCAAACATTCCATCCATGATATGACCTGTATTTACATGGTTCATGCTATATAATCTATGATAGATGTCTTCTTTTCCTAATATGTCCTCATAAATGGTCATATCCCTAGATGGTCAGTTATCTTCACGTGAGATGGAAAACTCCATCAAATGGCCTATAACATCAACTTGGACAACTTGATTACCTTTAAATAAAGCATTCTTCTCATTTATATTTCTTCTATATAGCAATATTTATTTGCAAATTAGTCTTCAAAATACTTCATGTGTGTTTTCACTTCTCTTAGATGATGTGAGTTCTCTACTACTCAACAATGCATTCTAATTAAATGCTCTCTCCAAATTATGTCAAGTTATTGATATAGTATCAAAATTGGTTATCAAATCTACGTATGCATGATGGTTTTGCCTTCTTTTCTGCAACATGCATCATACCTAAAAATAAAAAACAATAATAATTGAACAAAAAAATAAAAAATTGCCAATATAGGTGCTTTTCTATTCTCCACAAGCTACAATTTTTTTTAAAAGTGTGATCCTATAACTTCTCTCAACCATGATGAAATGTCTATGCATCAACCTAATATTCCCCCAAGTAGCACCTTAGAGTCATTGGTGACAAGAATATTATAAGCTTAATATTTTCTTTTGCATGCTCTAGGAATGATGAGAGATCTGATACCGCATATTGGACAAGTAGGGTGGTGGATAAAATTTTATTAATAAAAGTGTGAAGGTGAGGCAGGTGTTTTGTATAACCAAATATTGACCACCTATATAGGTGCAACTCCTAGATAGTGCAACTCCCAAATATCTACCCTAACTATATTACATGATGTAATAAATTCCTAATAATATGCTCATAGAAGAAAACCTTTTGATATAACAACATATTAAGCCTATCACTATTATTAGATAGTCTTATGCTATAATAGATGTCACATAATATATGTATTTACACAAAATGATATTCCCTATAAAATTTTTTTCTTATAAGATATTGTAAATTCTTGTTGTCAATTCTTTTAATGTCACCCTTAATGGGAAATAACTCACTTTTAACACTAAATTATATATGAAACATTGATATAAAGCTATATTAACTTACCAATGTCTATTCTTAACTACATAAGATAAATGATCACATCATTAAGGTTTCAAACAATAGTTTCTTAGTCCATCTATTGTAATGATAGGATAAGTTGAACCAATTTGCAATTGATGAGGTAGACCAATAAAAGTGTGTGTATTCAACTCAATGAATATGCAGTTTATCAATCTTTTTCTTTAGTTATAGAAAGAGACCAATTGTGAGCTATGTGTCGTATTTTTAATTGAAGTTAATTTTAGATATAATAATTTTTTTAATCCCTTCTTATTATTGATAAGAAAATATATAAATGCTAAAGAGATAAAAATGGGACTAGATTAAATGAAATTAGCTCAATTTATTAGATTCCTTGACTTTCAAGGAGGATAAAACATGATAATTCTAAATAAGGATAAAAATATAAAATAATATTTAATTCCATCATAAACATCTCATATATAATTATTAACATTAATTTGTCTCCTAAACTAATAGTAATGATTATCTTATATGTGATGTAGAGTTGTACTTTATTTTTGCTTTAAAAATTTAAAAATAGTTTCCATGTGAGCAAAGCTAGGGCAAAGTTTTCCAAAAAAATAAATCATCTTTTAGGATACATATAATTGCATAGAGTTGTCTAGTTTAGGCAATTCTTGTATCATTTTATGCAAAATTTGAAATGAGTGGTCATTCAAAAAAATCCAAGTAGTATTGAGGGAGCTATGACCATGTGAAGACAACTATTGGAACTAGGGCCACGTTAGGACAATTTTTTCTTGAAAAATATCTCATCTTTTAGGAGTCATTTCTTTGCAAAGGGTTGTTTTATTTAGATGATTATTGGATCAATTTGTGCAAAATTTATAGAGACTTAAATAGAATGTTCATATGAAATAATTTAGTCATCTAGAACAAGGACAGTGACCATTTTTCAAGTCACAAAAAATAAAATTGTAGATATCTGTTGGCTAGGGTTTGGATGATGGGAGGAGCAATGGAGGGCTAGGGAATTAGTGAGGCAGAATATTTTGTTTGAACATATAATTTTTTAGCTAAGTTTCTTTTTTCTCTTCATTATCTTAGAAGTTTTGCATGCAAATTATTATAGGTTTATTTTCAAATAATATAATTGTTATAGGATATACTAGTAAAATTTAGTAGATTTTGAGTTATAGTTTCCTTCCCATGGACTAGTTTATAGATAAATTCTAGAATCATAACTAGTAGTAGAGGTTAGTGAGGACCTCATAGAGAAGTTATCCTTATTGCTCAAAAATAGGACTTTTTGGTAAATTTAATGGGTCTTGGCCAAGGGCTTTGACCTTGAGAAAATGGATTGATAGGAGTTGGAAGTTTCTAGGAGTAAGTCTATCCTTTCTTTCCAAATGTTTATTCTTGGATATTTTTTGTTCCAAGAAGGAAAGAGATAGAATCCTAAAATGGGGCCCTTTGTTTATGTGAAGAGAAATACTCTTCCTTACCTGGTGGTATGAAGGCTTTGCACCTAAAAACATAAATCTATCCCTAGTACCAGTATGGGTTAGGATGTATGGGTTACCCATTGAATTCTAGGAAATGGATACCTTCAAGGCAATAAGAAACACTCTAGGATAATTCCTTAAGATTTTAGAAACTACAAAATATGGATTCTTGGCTATTTATGCTTAAATGTTGTCCATGATTGATATAAGTAAACCTTTACTAGAATTAGTCATTTTAAGTATGAGGGTAAATTATGGACCCAACCATAGATTACGAAAACATATCTTTTATATGTATAATATGTCATGAGGTGGTACATATTGAGATCTCATACCCTAAGAAGAGTCTAGCAGAAACATATGTAGAAAATTGGAAGAGAAGCTTACAAATGGATATGGATGAGGATGGTTTTCAACTTCAAAAATTAGGTCCAAACAAATGAAAGTAAATAAACAATGGAGACCAATAAGGAAGGATATTGGAAGAAATATCAATTATTTTGAGGCTTTAGCCTATGAAGAAAAAGCATATTAGATCTTAGAAGACACGGTACAGTGGGATCAAAATATTAACAAGGAACCATCTATTCAGTATGATCCTAATTTTGGAATGAACATTATTGCTAAACCTAAGAAATGTGCCTCATTAGATTTTTAAGACTCTCTTGAAATACCATACACAATTAAAGAGAAGAAGTGGTAGAGTAAATGCAATGCTAGATTTTAATACCTCTACCATTAATAAGGAAATACCAAAAAATGAGCAATACAAGTCAAAAGCTTTCGTAGCATAGCCAAGAGAGGATAAATCTAATGAAAAGGAAATTTGTGAAAGAATATTAAGGAATAGAATAGTAATACCTATGCCTAATACAAGCAAGCAGGGTTATGCATAGCGGCTATTTATCGCTAAATTGGCTAAAATTAGGATTTTCGAAATTTGGAATTGGCTAATATTTGGGACCCTTGACTAGGGCCCATTAGCCAAAAAAATTAAATGTAAATTTTTGTTTGGTTCGATTCACACAAATTTTAGAATAATTTGACCATTTTAAGTTTAAATTTCCAACATTGCCCCTAATAATAGTGAACCTTCTACATGCATTTGGATACTATTTTCCTGGATTTTGAAACTGATTTTTCAAATTTTTATAAATACATTTTGGGGCCAACCCCTTACGCATAACCCTACAAGCAAGAAAAAAATGGGAAAACCCTTAAATTGTCAAGTGATAGCTAGGGAAGCACGTGCAAACATAGAGAAAGGAACACATTCTAAGTTGGTTGAACTTTTTTTTACCAAAAAATAAAATAATATTGGTAATTCACAAGCAAGGCTAGGAGCCCCTAATCAAAACATGATTACCATATCATGGAATATAAGGGGTGATAATGCCCCCTCAAAGAAGAGGTGTATCAAGGGACCTTTTTAAAGTAATAATCCTAATATTCTTTGTATCCAATAAACTAAAATGACAAATGAAGAAGTTTTCAAAACTATGAAAGCAATATGGAAAAGATGTGAATGGGATGTTATGGGTTCTAAAGGAACAATAAGGGTAATTATAGTATGTTGGAATCCTATTAGAACCTATTTTTGCAACCATTCATAAAATTAGGCATTAATAAGCCTCTTTAGTCACATGCTACTTTGCAGATATTCGTTTCAACCTTACCAATGTCTATGGACCTACAACTCATTCAGGCATATTAGAAGTATGGAGTGGGATTGAATCCTTCATGAGAATTAAAGTACAAGAAAATTGATTCATGATCATAGGATATTTTATAATGCCATAACCAAGCTAGATGAAAAATATAGAGGAATTAGGAAAATAACCCAAAGTATGAGATATTTCTCATCTTTTATTCAAAACAATAATCTATGGGAGGCTGAGTTTGAAGAGGAAAACTATAGTTGGACCAATAATAGGAGATGCCAAAATCTAATAGCAAAAAATTAGATAGATGCATACTCTCATATCATTGGCTAGATGAAGGCACCTGTGCTAAAATTAATACCTTGGCAAGGATTTGTTTAGATCATTGGCCAATAAGAGTTAAAATGGTGGTAAGTGAATTCAAAAATATCATATTTTAGATATGAGTAGATGTGGAAAAATCATCCTTATTTTGTTGATATGATAGGGCAAATGTGGATTTTTTTGGGAAATGGTGGGTTATATACACTTCCAAAAAAAATTAAATCAATGACATCTAGATTAGAAGAATGGAACAAGAACACTTTTGGAAGTATTTTTGAGAAGAAAGAAGAACTAAAAGAGAAACTTTCAAAATTCTCGAAAGGTGAGCATAATAATCCAAGCTCAGAAGAAAGGGAGTTGCTTAATGAATATCATAATATTTTGAGTAAGGAAGAGAAATTTTGGAGATTAAAATTATACAAACTTGGTTAAAAGGAGATAAAAAACATAAATTCTTCATAGGATGGCAATAGTATAGAGATCAACATCCAGAATTAGTAGAATTAAAACAATAAAAAGGGTTTGGATTAAATACTAGGGTGAAATTAGAAAGGAGATAAGGATTTTTTAGCAAAATATTTTTGGATAGGAGGAGTTTGAAGTTCTTAATGATAAAATACTACAAAATCACCTTCAATTATAATATATGAAGACAATATGAACTTGATGGAGCCTATTACTCTAGATGAAGTTCATTTAGCTCTTTTATCTTTGATAAAAATAAATCCCTAGGTCTAGATGGGCTCTCTATAGCATTCTATCAACATAATTGGGATATAGTGGAGGATTCTTTATTGGTGGCAGTGGAATTGTCTAGGATAAAATAGTACATAACTTATAAAATACATGCAACATCTTACCATGATTCCAAAAAATAAGGATGCAAAATTATTTGATTCATTTAGGCCCATAAGCCTATGTATATTAAAATATAAGATGATATCTAAAGTGGTGGTAAATCAATTAAGACCACTGCTAGAAAAAAATATTTTAGAAGAGTAAGGAGGCTTTCAGAAAGAGAGATAGATTTTAGACAAGATCATAGTAGCTCATAAAGTTATGCATTTAATAGTTTCAAGAAAAGAGAGAGCAATGATCTTAAAAATTGATATGAGTAAAGCTTGTGATAGGGTTAAATGGGATTTTATTTTTCTAGTATTAAAAACGTATGTATTTGGGAAGAAATAGGTTAGATGGATTAATGCTTGTGTCTCTATAATATCATATTTATTATTGATCAATGGATTAGTAACAAAATCATTTAAAGCCAAGAGAGATCTTAGACAAGGAGATACTCTATCACCATATATGTTCATATTATGGAAGAGGTATTGGGTGGGAATTTGAAGAAGTCTAATAAATATGGTCTAATAAGTGGACTTAAGGCTAGTAATAACATTGACAACATCACCCATCAATAATTTGTAGAGAATGCAACCCTTCACACATGCTTGTAAATACTAGCATTGTATCTTTTAACATCCCCATCAATTATTTTTTTCCCTTTCTAATATGCCTTTACTGCTTCCCCTATATTTGGTCATCAACTCCTAGAGGTCTTTAAGGTAATTTATCAAGTTGAAGCAAATATCCAAAAATGGACATAGGAGCGTGAACCTCAAGATGACACAAAGAAAGCAACCACCTAGACAATGATGGTATAGATCCAATTCCTGGAGAGAGAGTCAAAGTGGTTGTATTCCCAAAAGCTAGAAATCCAATTTCAGAAATGACAACAATGGACTATCATATTAATATGTGGAGGTATGATGTCTCCAAAATTCCTAATGAATATACACTCAGAGCTATTCGTACTGATGCGGACACACTCTTTCTTCAAAATATTTAAATGGATAAAAAATATGCAACTGCGAAATAGAATCATGAAGCCTTAGAGCAAAAGCTAAAGAAGGAAGAAGTAGAGAAAAGCTCTTTAAAAATTAGGATTCAGGACCTAAAACACTTGCCAGAAAAATTTCCTACTAAACAACAATTTTTTGAGGTATATTACATTATTTGGTACATGCTAATGTACCCACATGGTACCTTCATGGTATAATTGTAAATATGTAATAGGTTAGAGTTGAGTCAATAGTTTAGGGTGTGATTTATATTTCCCTTTATGTAAGTGTGAATGTGCAGGAAATGCACAAGTGTCATTGAAGAGTGCAATGTGCAAGAAATGCACAAGTGTCTTGTAAGAGTGCAATGTGCAGGAAATACACAAGTATCATGTAAGAGTGCAATGTGCAAGAAATGCACAAGTTTCATGTAAGTTAGTGTGCAAGTGTAGGTTGAGTAAATGTGCACAAGTGTCTTGTATGTAAAAGAACAATTATGTTATGTACACAAGTGTCTTAGATTAGGAGTGCATGTAGTAGTGCAAGAGTCATGTGTGCAAGTGTTCAACAAGTATGTAAATCACAAGTAGATAAGATAAGAGTCATGATACTTGGCATATGGAGAGCAATAGTCAAGTTCTTGAAGAGTCACATTACTATTTCTATATTATGGAGATAATGCTCCATAGGAATGCAAGGGAAATTCATATTAGATACAATTCATATATCTTATTGTAAGAAGGAGAAGAGCAATAAAATATTGTATATGTTTTTGAGCAATTAATATTATAAGTTATTCTTCATGCTTAGCATGTGAATGATCCAGGCTATTTACATTCATATTTTAGTACATAAATAAATGTTATTTTCTTTATTATATAATCCTTGATATACATATTAATTTGCTCATATTACTCTACGCTTATTATCTTTACATTGGCATTTATTATTGTGGCTATATTATATTAGATCATGTGATATTGTAATATAACTTGTTATATTTTGTGGTAGTATAAGGCTTAAAAAAGCCAACACAATTAGAATAAAATGATACAAGGATCCAAAATTTGGAGGAGCAGGTGCAACAAGATATCACTAAGATTCAAACATAGGAGAAGGAATTGCAAGAATTAAAGTCAAAGATCCAAAGCTAGGAAGATATATTGGCCATAGCCCAATCAGAGCTTTAAAAGGAGAAATAAAAGCCACAAAGCCTGGTAATCTCTAGAGAATTTCTAAAATAGTTTAGAGGCCAATATTGGATCAAGATTAAGGAAATTACAATGAAAGCTTTCCCTTTAGTAAAAAAGGAAAGCGTATTTCATGAAATCGATCCAAGATGCAAAAGAAGAATTTAACATAGAAAGAGAGAAATTGATGAGTAAAGTGCAACAGGTAGAGGTTGCACTCCATATGCTAAAAAAAAGAGGAGAATACCCCTACCTACAAAAAATATCTAAGAGATACTTGAGTGAGTCAATATTCTACTCAATCCAGGTAATATCTTGAAGCCAACTAATAATAGAAGGAGGTGAAATAATGAGCACCCTCAAAGAACGTACAAATAAAATAGAATAGGTAGTGTAAGAGGTTATGGATCTCAACTTTCCAAAAATTTGGGATAATAATGGCCACTTTTACAATGCAAAACAACCGAACCAATGATTGTATTAGTAGCTCAATAATGGAAATAAAATCAAATTATTATTTGAACTTTTGGAAATAGAGTAGATCATTGCTCTCTTTCATAGGCTCTCTATGCTACTATCAAAATCCCAAGAACTAGATTGAAGATATGGGGACCCCTCTTATGATTGTTAAAATATTTTATCTCATACTTTCTGAGAAGGGACATGTATTGCTTTAAACTTATAGAGAAGTTCCTACAATTCAATGTAATAGTCATAAGACGGGTCCTCGTATCTTCAAGCCAGTTCTTTGAATTTTGATAGCAACTTAGAGAGCCTATGAAAGAGAGCAATGATCTACTCTATTTCTAAAGGTTCAAGCAATGAATCAATTTTATTTCCATCATTGAGCTACTTATTTAGTCATTGGATTAGTTGTTTTGCATTCTAAAAGTGGCCATTTGTATTCCAAAATTTTGGAAAATCAAGATCCATGACCTCTTGCACTACCAATTTTATTTTATTTGTACTTGCTTTGAGGGAACTCATTATTTATCCTCTTTCTATGATTATCTAGCTTCCATATATTACCTGGGTTGAGCAAAATATTGACTCACTCAGGTATCTATTAGAGTATTTTTCTAGGTAGTGGTATTCTCCTCTATTTTGTAGCATATGGAGTGCAACTACTACTTGTTGCACTTTACTCATTAATTCCTCTCTTTCTCTGTTGAAATATTCTTTTGCAAATTGGATCAATTTCATAATATAATCTATCCTTTTTACTAAATGGAAAGCTTTCATCCTAATTTCCTTAATCTTGATCCAATATTAGCCTCTAAACTATTTTAGCAATTCTTTGGAAATTATCAAGCTTTGTGGTTTTTCTTTATCCTTTTTCAACTTTAATTCTTGTAGTTCCTTCTCTTATGTTTGAATCATAGTGTTCTCTTGTTGCTTGATTCTCCAAGTTTTGGGTCCTTTTATCCTTTTGTTATAGTTTCTATTTAGTAGGATATTTTTCTAGCAAGAGTTTCAAGTCCTAAATCTCAATTTTCAGAGCACTTTTCTCTGCTTCTTCCTTCTTTAGATTTTTCTCTAGGGCTTCAAGCTTCTTTTTCTTAGTTGCATATTTCTTATCCATATAAATATTTTGAAGGAAGAATGTGTATGCTTCAATATGGATAGCTCTAAGTATGTCTTAACTAGGGATATTTGAGACTTCATACCTCTGCATCTTAATAAAATAGTTTGTTATTGTCATTTCTAAAACCAGCTTCCTAACTTTTGGGAATGCAACAACTTTGACACTCTCTTCAGTAATTGGATCTATACCATCATACATTCAAGTGGTTGTTTTATTTGTATTATCTTGAGGTTCTTGCTCATGCGTCCATTTATGGGCTTTTGTTTTAACTTGATGAATTACCTTAAAGACCTTCGGGAGTTGATGACCAGAGGTAATGAAATTAGTAAAGGTAGATTGGAAAGGGGAGAAATAAATTAATGGGGGCTTAAATGATACAATTCTAGTATTTATAGGCATGTGTGAATCTATATTCTTGGAGGTTTTTTGACTTTAAAGTGTATGTAATGTGGGAGTGATTTATGATGCCAGGCTCTGAGAGGGTAACACCTCTCTTGTAGGGAAAGATGGTGGGAGTAATTTTTCTAGGGGAAATTGTACAAGTGGTAGATGACTTTTAGGAAGAGGAGTAGGTATAGGAGACATACCTAACACTAGCTTTTGAACTATTGCATCAAATTTCTCAATTTTTGTATTAGGTTTTAGAATCTCCTGCTCTAGGTGCTACTTATTGGCTCTTTTTGGGATCTCCTTCTACTCAATGCTTGGATGACATTTTATTTTTATCTTCTTGTTGGATCTCTTGTATTGAATATGTTGTTGAATTTTTGGTTAAGGCTTACTTTTATCAAGGGTTGTCATAGCAATTTTTTTATGTTGTGTGCTCTATTGTTTATTCCATTTTAGCTCCCATTATGTGTTTTTTGGCTCCTCCTATCTTGATCTTGACACTTTCTATTATTAGAACATGTTCTAGCACACTAGTATCTTCAATATATGTACTCTACCTCCTATGTAGCGTCAATTCTTGTGATATTGCAAGCAACCAAGGATTTTACTTGAGTGGGGATTAGTTTTGAAATTTCTTCTTCTTCATAATATATCTTCTCCTTGATCCTTCAATTTTATCAACTTTGGATATCTCTTTCCCTGGTGTTCCTTCATCTAGTATTTATATTTATTATCAAATTCCTTCTTAAATAGCGTGTATGAAGGACTAGGGTATGTCTTATTTTGCTTATCTTGCTCACATCATGAAATCCATCACTCTTGAAATTTTTAATTTGTCCATTTTATCTCTTCTTTAATATTCTATAACAATTAATCACTTATTCGTTGTTCTTTATCTCTTACTGCATCATAGGGTCATTTGAAGCCATAACATTTCCTCCATGGTGATCGCTCTTGCATCTCATTAATATCAATATAAATGGCTTGATCTTCTTAATTATTTTTTAATTGCTTAATATTTGGCCATGAAAGGTGGTAAAATGTTGGCGTTTTATTATTAAAATCTACTAACTTAGCTTTAAAATTACCCTCTGGATCTTAGTTCCACATGTGTGGCACTATCAACAACTAGAGGCCACTAAGATTTTAATTCAAATTTTTTGATTGACCTCTTGTCATCATGTTTTTATCTTTAAAATTGAAAGGATAGAGATAAGTGCAAGATTTCTTGATTTTACATCCAAAATCCTTGTCTAGTTTATCAACTTGCCTGCACAACTCTATGCCAAATACCTAATTTGTGATATGATAGAGCAAAAGATACAGATTTCCAAGGAATCCATAAACTTTGATAATGACATCATTCTTTAAGAAATACTAGTCCCCTAGTTCATGCTTTCTACCACATAGTTTGTTGATAGCTTCAGAGATCATGCAAGGAAATTGACCATAAATGCATGCTAGTGTAGAACCTAGAAAGAGTATACTAAATTAGAGATATGAGGAGGTTTATTTGAGGACTAGGGTTTAGTCAACTATAGGATGCATCTACTCGTTATCACTCGGAGTTTAATATTATGCATTATTGATGATATATGAGAGAGGTATAGCCAAGCTAGGTATGAAGGGTAATGGAATGAGTTTTTTAACTTTAGGTCAACTAGCTAATTATGAATATGAAAACTTAGAAAATGGGCCCAATAAAAGAACACGGGATCATTTGCACTTGAACCATCATAATTATGCATATTAGTGACTACATATGCAATGGAAATTTGGTGGTTATATACATACAATTCAATATCCATTCCAATAATTACAGCTATCATAGACAATACTACTTGAAGGAAATCACTAAATATTCTAAGCCTTACAAGCTTTTTCAAAAACTTCATTTGGAATTTATCTTATATTTTTGCCCAACCAAGCTCTAACATTATCTCATTTTTCATGATCCTTCTATTAATTTATATCAAATGGCTTAAGTTTTGTACCTGGTTGTGCTCTTGTTGTGAGAACTCTTCTAATTGCATCAACCATGATAGGAAATAACATATTCCCTTCTACATCATGCACCATCATTATTTTTTGGGTCATAATTTTTTGCAACGGCTTTAACCAACTCCAAACAAGGGTGGATAAACCTGGGCATATATCTTGATAGGAATGAATTCCATGGAGTTGCTTCAAGAATTTTAGAGGAATATCTTAATCTCTTACTTTTGACACATCTCTAAAGATTTTCAACTTTGATTTGATTATAATGATAGGGTCATGGATATCGCTCAACCTATCTTGAAGCTCTTTAGTACTTTTTTGTACCTTTTGCCATATTTTCCCTCATGCTAGATTGAACAAGGAAATTCAGTTTGAAAATACAAAAATTTTAGGCACAAGAAAGAATGCAGCTCTCTTCCTTGGATAGAACACTTTGGAAATTCCATAGTATTTTATTCTCTCTTAGCTGCTAAATGCTCATTTGTACATTGCACATTTTCATCTTTATTTTTATAGCAAGAAGAAATCATAAGCTATAACCATTGCTAAATTAATATCGAATATTGAGCGTGCTTAGATTTTAATGTAAAATATTTCTTTAAAATTGCCAATTTGTGTGAGCATTCATGGTGCATGTCATTTTCAATATTATCATGCTTCTGAATGATAATATTGTTGGGAATTCAAAATGTAGCAACTACCAAGCATAATATTAAATCAATCAAATTTTATTGCTCAAAACTACTACAACCACTACTACCCCTACTTATGTATTTACATGTGTTAGTATTTACATATGTATACTTCAGAGGCACAAGATTTAAAGCATAATGCTTTAAATATTGCTCATTCATTAAAATTGATAAAATATGGCCATCTATGTCTTGAAGCTCATATGCATTCAATTATTTCCTTTTTGAGATTAGATATGGCCTTAGACTATAATGATTCCAGATTTTCATGTTTTCCTACTTTAGCTCGGTCTATGTCCCATTTTAGCACCAAGTTAACCTCCTTAAATAGTTTTGATGATGTTCTTTTATCAAACCATATTTTAATGGTTGCTTGATGTTGGAAAAAATTATTATATGATTTTTCTATTTTCTCCTCTAATACAAATAATTATGTCATCCTCTTTCTAATTGGTCGTACGTCCTCTAGTTATATTTGTTCAATAAGCTTCAAGGTGGGTAATTTCATATGTATCGACAACACAACTTCTTTTCCATAAACTAAAGCATAAGGTATGGTTTTCAATTATTTTTTAATCATAATTTTGTCTATCCATAATGTTTGATTAAGCATTAAATGCCAACTTTTCTAGTTGTCATTGATATTTTGTTTAATTATCTTCATTAAATTTTTATTCATGAACTATTCTAGTCCATTACCCTAGGGGTAATAATTAGAGGAAGATTTTTTATAAATTATATATATTTTTCCAAAATATATGGTTTAGCCCCTATGAAAGCTCCACCATTATTAGACACTACTATAGAATGGATCCCAAACATGGTGATCAATAGTTTTTAAAATATAATGAAAATTTATTGATATATGAGCTTGGATGCTTCTACTTTAGACCATATGGTGAAATCAACATTCATTATCAATATGAATTTGTATTTGATAAAATAATTTGGATTAATCACCCCAATAAAATCTATACTCCATTACTAGAAGGGTTCTTCTCCAATAGTTGGTTGGAGGAGAACTGTTGGATTTTTACTTTAGTCTAGAATATGGTGCGTAATAACAATATCTTGGCTAAGTGTGAATAAGGATTCAATATCCAACACTCTAGCAGGGTTTACTGGATGCAAAACCCTTTTAGGCTAAGTATCAAAGAGGGCCAAGTTCTTGGAGGTGTTGATGTTAGCTTAGGCTCCATAAAAGTTTAGCATAGTAGAGAACAAAGTTGGAGCTAAAAATATTCCAAGGCATTAAGCCTAGCTCACACAATAGGGTAATATGAAATAGAAATTCATTTGTCATCTAACAAAGTACTTTGTAGAAAATCAACTAAGTATCAAGGAGTATAAAATTTTTTAAATGTTGACATCATCATAAGGTACATGAAATTCTGGCATAGATATAAAGTAGCATTAGATGGAAGTTTTTATAAGGAATGGAGTCCAATAGTGAAGCATCCAACTTCAAATGCTATGTATGAGAATGTAGCTAAATGAAAAACTAGTCTAATTCTAAAATCTATAATGTCATATAGGCAAGCGAAAAATCCAACATATGACAAGAGAAAGCAAATAAATTGGTTAAAGCAAAACGAATAATAAGGATGACATCATGCAAGAAAAATAAAAGCCTGAGATTCATAAAATAAAGAGTTTATATGATTTCGGTTGAGAAGAGGAGAATCTGGAAAAATAGCAAAGTGTTCAAACCCATGCCAAGCAATCAGAATATATTTTTAAAAGATCTTAATAGTTAAAAGTGTCTCTACTTAACACCTATCTTGATGTAACTGGACTAGTTGTGGGGCAACCTAAAATAAAATAAACCTATCACACAATCTTATGGATTGAATGAAGACACACAAGACACCACTCTCTCATATGAAATTAGAGCAAACAACATTAGAGTAATGGCACCAATTTAGTTGCATCAAAATGAGCTAGAAAGGAATACACGTGTTTCACTCGCTTAACAGGCCTACAATTTGTTTTAAAAGTAATCATGCTGAGCTAACTAAATGTATTGTAAATCTATAAATACTTGAATGTAAACCCTTCAAAGGGTCATATCTTTAATTTTTACAATTGCATAATTGTATGATTGAATGCTATATGCTCCTCAATAAAAATTTAATTGTTGTTTGACCTTTATTACATACTGTTGTAGAATATGTATGTATTATTTACTCATTAAGCATTTTTGTTAAAATTTGAATGAATAGTATATTATATCGAGTTATTCTTCTATCTAGATTTCTCATTGGATTGTTGTTAGTTCAATACTTGGAATGCTTAGATGTGTACACTTAATTGATTAATGTTTTGCAATATTTGATGATATATGGTCTATTAGGCAATTTAGTCTAATTAAGGGAATAAGATTGTCATGCATTTGTGTTTCTTGATGTAGTTTAATCCCAGGTATTTTAAGTCCTAGCTTCTAACCTTATACATTTATTACTTTAGTCTGTAATCCTCCTTTTTTTATTTTAGCTAGAACTATAAGAATCAACCTACATTAGAGGTTTACTCAAAATCTATTATGGGTCTTCCAATCTTGGTCAAGGTCTTAAAGGTGCAACCCATCCACTTAGGTAGATTTTAGACCAAGAGTTTTTGGAATGCTCAATGGGACGTAAATTTCACCTCCTTGATTGAGTAGAATCATGGTGATATTCTACTCTAATAGATCATATTATAATCACCTAGAAACTTTTCTAAGATAAAAAATTCATAAACAAAATCCAACTACCATTCAATTTAAAAGCTTATGCTCACAATAGCAGCAACTAAAAAATTGGATGAACTAGTGTAGTTTGTCGATTTACCACCATTAAGACTTAGAATATGTAGATAATAATTATCTCCTCCATAATCTACCTCATTGAGTCCTACTAAAAGTAAAGGATCCACATATTTGACTTCTCCATAATATACTCACTCCATCAGACTTGAACAAATAGCTCAAATCCCACCTCCACAAAACTTCTCTAATTGGAATAACATCGGATCACTTAAATTGGTAAATCAAAATCTCATTCCTCAAGTAGTATTAAATGCTTTTCCAATATATGATGGCACCAGGAAAACAACCTATGAGCATTTTCAAGATGTCATGGTAATACTAAATGTATTATCATTCAAAGGTAAGGTATTATATTGTTACACACCCTTTAGGATGGTTGTATCCATTCATGGGCTCAGCTTGTTGGTAGATAGGTTCAATAATTTAATGAACTAGTAAACACATTATCACTACTAACTCAGTTCACCACTATACAAATATATCCTCAAAAAGCAATAATCATTTTAACATTAAATTTAGTAGAACTTGGAAAAGAGTGCCACCAAAAATTAAGCCAACTAATACTCAAGGACTATATTACTACTTCCATGCTTTCAATATAGACCTAGGCTTGCTGATACGTCAATCAAATGTATTGACATTTCTTGAGATTTACCAAGCCAACTAATCCTCCTAAAAATATAATTTTGTATTTCTTAGAAATCCCATAGTCTAGACAAGAAACTTAAACACCAGTCACAATTATGCATATACCAAATATAGCTCTAGTTCCTACAACCAAGTTTTCAACATTTCCAATGAATCCACCAACATTAATATTACCAACACCCCTTGCCATACTTGCATTTCCTCCCCTTGAACCTCAAGTAACATCTGACATGAAAGAAATAATGATGACATTAAATAATTTGACTAAGAAAATCACCACTATGAAAAGAAGAGAATTTGAAAGGAATATCTAGCCTAGGAGATTTTCATACATGATGAAATATCAAGGAGCCTCTTCTAGTGGTGTTGATACAAATTCTAATGCAGTATATAGTAATCAAGAGGATTATCCTTCTAGTTTGACATCAAAAGCCAATTACTGGTGTTATACCTACAATGACCCACACAGTGAAGACACTTGTATGCCTCACCAACATCAAACACAAATAATTATAGCTAAAAATATAGAGAAGGCATAAAAGAGCCAAATCAACATGTTATGGGAGGCAGATCAAAACTTGATAGTGCAAGATACTATAGAAGAGGATTCAATTTTAGTCTTGACCTAGTCTGGAAAAAAACTATTGCAAGTGGATCCTAAGAGACTGAACCCATTTGAATTCTTGTCTCATTAAACCAAGCAACTGGAAAAGGAATTACCTCAAATTGTTTAGATAATAGTGAAGAACACAAGCTTATACTGAGAGGGGGGGTGAACAGTATAAGACTCTTTTTAACTTGATTTATCACTACAGCTTTCAAACCATTAACAAGCAGAATAAGATAGCAGTAATGACAGCAATACAACAGTGCACAAGAAGCAATCCGTAATGAGACACAACAAAATAATCCATGGATAAAAACTTTTCTTCTAAAAGTAATGTCAAAACCTCTGGGAATCCTTCCCAATTACAATGTTTATGAGCCTCAGCTCAAAGGAGACACCTTCCCCTAAATCTGCTTTGCTAGTGATCCTCTAGAAGACCTCTATCTCTTTTACCCTTAGCAAGTGGAACTCTTTCCACAGAAGACACCTGTCTTCCCTGCTCTGGCTGGAGATCTCTGTCCTCAACTCTGTCATAGCAAGCTAGTCCTCTTTTCTGCACCAAAACATAGTCCTTCGGTATGGCACAATTTTGTCCTCTTTCTTTGTTCTTTTCGGCACTTGGTTTGGAAAACAATCCTTCACTGTCTGCACAACTACAGCAGCACAGTCTTCTTAAATTCTAGCAGCATTCTCTTCTCAACTTACAGTAGCACTTGATCACAATCTGTTCTTCACAACCGTTCGCACTTATAGCAGCATCTACTGCACGCACTTTTCTTTCTATTACCCAAACTGTGCGAACACAGTCGCAATCAGAACAGAATCTTCTCTACATAGTCTTTTCATAAGCAACAACACATTCTTCGTGTATGCAACAACACCGACTTCTATACTTAGAAGATTTCAATGAAACACACTTTGATGCTGCAGTCGGACTTTGCTCTCTGCTTTTTCGATGATCGAACCTTGCTCGCCGCACTAACTCTGTGAACGCCACACTTCGAATGCACACTTCGATCGATACACAAAAAATGCTCAAACAGTCTTCTTTTAATACTCACAATCTCAGGATGAAATCTTTGATCTTTAGTCGGCTGTTCAACTTCTACCACGTCGACTGAGAGACTTTATACTTTGTCGACAAAGGTTAACTTCGTCGGCAACAAACGCTTCTACTGTTCTGTGGCTTTTCTCGCGCGACACTCAAACATGTCACGATATCGCTACGCCTTGGTCTGTCGTACACCTTGCATTACATGCTGTCACGAAATCGTGACACTACAGCCTTTGCTGACGTCACCATGTATCTCATCACGATATCGCTACGCCTTGGTCTGCCGAACACCTTCTTGGGTTTGTTGTCACGAAATCGCTACACTACAGCCTTTGCTGACGTCATTGTAAACCTTGTCACGAAATCGTGATGCTCTAGACTTCACTGCCTTCTTCTCCGTTGCAGTCACGAAATCGTGACGCTACAACTTTCGCTGACGTCATCATGAATCTTGTCATGAAATCGCGACGCTCTAGACTTCACTGCCTTCTTCTCCGCAACTGTCGTGAAATCGTGACACCTTTGCCTCTTGTTGATGTCATCATGATTTTGGTCGCGAAATCGCGATGCTCTGGACCTCAACGCCTTCTTCTCCGCAACTGTCATGAAATCGCGACACTTTTGCCTTTTGCTGACGTCATCAGCAACTCTATCGCGAAATCGTGACACCTCTTGCTCCTTCATCCTTTTCTTGATTTGCACTAGCAAAAATGAAACATGTCGCGAGATCGCGACGCTTTCGCTGCCTTAGGATTTTTCTTGCCAACTGCTCGCAAAACTGGAACATGTCACGAAATCGTGACACTTCCTGCATCCGTACAACTTCTTCGAAACTTGTCACGAAATCGCGACACCTTTTGCCCGCTGTGCTTCTGCCTTCCTGCATGTCACGAAATCGCGATAGTTTCGGCCAAACTTTCTCTCTCCTCAAACATGTCACGAAATCGTGACACTTTTTCCCGCTTTGCCTCTGCCTTCCTGCATGTCGCGAAATCGTGATAGTTTTGGCCAAACTTTCTCTCTCCTCAACCATGTCGCGAAATCGTGACTTTCTCTCTCCTCAAACATGTCGCAAAATCGTGACAGTTTTTCCAGCAGCCTGCAAACTTATTCTACTTAATATTTTTCTGGATTTTTGGCAACTGGGCTACTCTGATCTTCTTAGAGACTTACTGACCAACTGAAACCTTCAACAAAAACACATCCTTGGACATAAAAACAAGTTGCTCCAAAAGTTCCTTGACATCAAAAACAACATCTACCAATAGCTCCTTGACATCAATGACAACAACTGATCTTAGGCAAAGGCAATGTACTCAAGGTACCCAAAATTGCCAACAATCTCCCCCTTTGTCATTGATGGCAACCCTTAACTAAAACACATCTTTCAAGAGCCAAAACTGAATTCAATCTCTTCAAGTTTTGCTCCCCCTGAATTGAAGCTTTCCTCTTCTCTTGAAAACTCTCCCCCTTACTTAAATCTCTCCCCCTTTGTCATCAATGGCAAAGGGTCACCTTTGGGGCTTGGGACTAAGAATGAGCCTCTTAGCTTAGTCCCTCCCCCATCTCCTGATGAGATGATTAGAATAGGGTTGGGAGTGATACTCCCATTAAACACTCATCATCATTAGTGTCCAAGATTTCTTTGTCGGGCCTTCTTTTGAATTCTTTTCCTGTATTTTTGTTCCTGTCACTGTTCTGATCCTCGGACCTGTTAATACTATTGTTCCTATTTCTTTTATCATTCCTATTCTTATCCATGCCTTGATTCTTGAACTTGTTCATGCTGCTGTTTCTTTTCCTGTATCTCAGAAGATCAGCTCTACACTGTCTAGCTAGGTGTCCTTCATTGTTGCATTTATAGCAGATAACAATATCAGTCATGGTTGTTCTTTGAATTCGCCTGTTCTGACTAACCCAGTTCGTGTTATTTGTCTTGCAAAAAATTGCCTTGTGCCCGAATTGTTGACAAGAGTAGCAATACCCTTGAAAGAAATTACGTCTCCTGAAACTGTCATTTACTCTCTGCATTTGAGTCATGCATTGTACAGCCATGTGACCAAATCTGTGACACACATAACATCTGCCGTGAAATTTTCTTTTGTTCGACTTCATGGGTCCCGAAAACTTCTTCTTCTCAGTCTGAATATCGTTCTCTGTTTCTGCGTATTCATCACTTACAGACTCATGATCTGAAGTATTTTATTCAACAGGACTCTCTTTCTTTTGAAATATTTTGCTAGATTTACCAACCTGTTCCTTGTGCGGCTTAATAAAACCGAGACCTGTTTTATCTGTTGGTTTTCTCTGTCCTTCGATGAGAAATTTAACCTTCTTGGAGCTATCCTGAAATCTGTAGAGCTTATCCTTATACTCTTTATTTTCTTCTTTCAAAGAAGCTATTTCCTGTTCTAGCTCACTATACTCCAGAATTTTAGATTCTAACTCATTTTTGAGTTCTTGTGTCTTAGCCATAGATACTTCAAGATTTTCTACAAGTTCATCTATCTCCATACAACATTCATCAACCTTAATCTTGAGTCTATCATTCTTCTTTCTTTCCTTTTTCAAAACACTAAGAGCATTATTGAGTTCGCATTCAAGATCCTCTATTTGATGGCGCTTTGAATCATCACAGCCTTTTTCAGATTTCTTATCACTAGAGGTGCTACCTTTTTCAAAAACCATACATGCATCTTCATTGGGGTTTTCTGAAACATCCTCATACATACTAGCAGCCAAATCATCATTTCTGCAACCATCCTCAAGGTGCCCAAAATTTCCACATCTAAAACATTTCATGATAATGAATTTGTGTTTCGGTTCTTCCTCTTTTTCTGAAATGAACAACATCTCATTTTCATCATCACTAGAAGAACTGTCACTTTCACTGCTAGAACACTTACTTGCTTTGTCCAAGTAGAAGCTCTTCTTATTCTTGTGAGAATGCCTCTTTCCATGATTGTTGTACTCATATTTGCTTTTTTGGTGATTGTTGTACTCATTTTTGTTGTTTCTGTAATACCTGTGCTTTTCAGAATCCTTGCTTTTAACATCCTGTATATCTTCATCACTTTCATCTTTAGAAACAGTACAGTCAGTAGCATAATGACCAAATTTCCCGTAGTTGAAACATCTTATATTTTTCTTGCTTTTGTGCTTTCTGGAAAACTTGCCTTTCCTACTGTAATATGCCTCTTCCTCACTAGAAGACTCATCACTTTCTTGAATCTGTTTGCCCTTCGATTTCTTGATAGCTTTGAAAGCTGCCTCTTTCTTTACATCAACTTTCACTTGTGTCCTCAATTCAAATGCTGCAAGAATACTATGGAGCTCATCCTTTTTCAATTTATCTAAATCTTTGGCTTCCTCAATAGCAGAAATATTTTCGCTAAATCTATTTGGAAGAGATCTTAAAATCTTATCACACACATCATTTTCAGCAAGTTCAAGACCTAAGTCTTTCATAGAATTAACAACTTCATCCATCCGGAGCATGTAGTCACTAATATTTTCATCATCATTCATCTTGAGTTGTTCAAACATACCTTTAAAATGTCTTAACTTGGCCTTTCGAACATTTGCATCACCTGTATGAACAACCTGCAATTGATTCCACATTTCACTGGCTGTCTTGCAGTGAATAACTTTAGTGAGATCTGCCTTTTGTAAACCCTTCAAGATTGCATTCATGGCTTTTGAATTGCTGTGATGTAGAAGTCTATCTTCTTTAGTGTAAGGACCATTTGTAGGAATGGTATATCCATCTTCAACAACTTCCCATACCTCATTACCGAGAGCCATTAGATAGACTTTCATTCTTGCACTCCACAAACCAAAATCTGATCCGTCAAGAATAGGTGTTGCATTGCTACTCGAGTAGTCCATTGTGTTCTTTGTAAACTTTTCCTTCAAGCTATTTAAACTTTTTGAAGGCACCTGCTCTGATACCAATTGAAGAACACAAGCTTATACTGAGAGGGGGGGTGAACAGTATAAGACTCTTTTTAACTTGATTTATCACTACAGCTTTCAAACCATTAACAAGCAGAATAAGATAGCAGTAATGACAACAATACAACAGTGCACAAGAAGCAATCCGTAATGAGACACAGCAAAATAATCCACGGATAAAAAATTTTCTTCTAAAAGTAATGTCAAAACCTCTGGGAATCCTTCCCAATTACAATGTTTATGAGCCTCAGCTCAAAGGAGACACCTTCCCCTAAATCTGCTTTGCTAGTGATCCTCTAGAAGACCTCTATCTCTTTTACCCTTAGCAAGTGGAACTCTTTCCATAGAAGACACCTGTCTTCCCTGCTCTGGCTGGAGATCTCTGTCCTCAACTCTGTCACAGCAAGCTAGTCCTCTTTTCTGCACCAAAACACAGTCCTTCGGTATGGCACAATTCTGTCCTCTTTCTTTGTTCTTTTTGGCACTTGGTTTGGAAAACAATCCTTCACTGTCTGCACAACTACGACAGCACAGTCTTCTTAAATTCCAGCAGCATTCTCTTCTCAACTTACAGCAGCACTTGATCACAATCTGTTCTTCACAACCGTTCGCACTTATAGCAGCATCTACTGCACACACTTTTCTTTCTATTACCCAAACTGTGCGAACACAGTCGCAATCAGAATAGAATCTTCTCTGCACAGTATTTTCATAAGCAACAACACATTCTTCGTGTATGCAACAACACCGACTTCTATACTTAGAAGATTTCAACGAAACACACTTTGATGCT
Organism: Wollemia nobilis; assembly: GCA_028583015.1. Classification (NCBI taxonomy): domain Eukaryota; kingdom Viridiplantae; phylum Streptophyta; class Pinopsida; order Araucariales; family Araucariaceae; genus Wollemia; species Wollemia nobilis. The sequence goes on from JAQPPZ010002399.1 coordinate 3,625,316, forward strand.
GCAGTCGGACTTCGCTCTCTGCTTTTTCGATGATCGAACCTTGCTCGCCGCACTAACTCTGCGAACGCCACACTTCGAATGCACACATCGATCGATACACAAAAATGCTCAAACAATCTTCTTTTAATACTCACAATCTCAGGATGAAATCTTTGATCTTTAGTCGGCTGTTCAACTTCTACCACGTCGGCTGAGAGACTTTATACTTTGTCGGCAAAGGTTAACTTCGTCGGCAACAAACGCTTCTGCTGTTCTGTGGCTTTTCTCGTGCGACACTCAAACATGTCGCGATATCGCTACGCCTTGGTCTGATGAACACCTTGCATTACACGTTGTCATGAAATCGTGACACTATAGCCTTTGCTGATGTCACCATGTATCTCGTCACGATATCGCTACGCCTTGGTCTGCCGAACACCTTCTTGGGTTTGTTGTCGCGAAATCGCTACACTACAGCCTTTGCTGATGTCATTGTAAACCTTGTCATGAAATCATGATGCTCTAGACTTCACTGCCTTCTTCTCCATTGCAGTCACGAAATCGTGACGCTACAGCTTTCGCTGACGTCATCATGAATCTTGTCGCGAAATCGTGACGCTCTAGACTTCACTGCCTTCTTCTCCGCAACTGTCACGAAATCGTGACACCTTTGCCTCTTGCTGACGTCATCATGATTTTGGTCACGAAATCACGATGCTCTGGACCTCAACGCCTTCTTCTCTACAACTATCACGAAATCGTGACACCTTTGCCTTTTGCTGATGTCATCAGCAACTCTGTCGCGAAATCGTGACACCTCTTGCTCCTTCATCCTTTTCTTGATTTGCACTAGCAAAAATGAAACATGTCGCGAGATCACGACGCTTTCGCTGCCTTAGGATTTTTCTTGCCAACTGCTCGCAAAACTGGAACATGTCGTGAAATCGCGACACTTCCTGCATCCGTACAACTTCTTCGAAACTTGTCACGAAATCGCGACACCTTTTGCCCGCTGTGCTTCTGCCTTCCTGCATGTCACGAAATCGTGACAGTTTCGCCAAACTTTCTCTCTCCTCAAACATGTCACGAAATCGTGACACTTTTTCCCGCTTTGCCTCTGCCTTCCTGCATGTCATGAAATCACGATAGTTTTGGCCGAACTTTCTCTCTCCTCAACCATGTCGCGAAATCGTGACTTTCTCTCTCCTCAAACATGTCGCGAAATCGCGACAGTTTTTCCAGCAGCCTGCAAACTTATTCTACTTAATATTTTTTTGGATTTTTGGCAACTGGGCTACTCTGATCTTCTTGGAGACTTACTGACCAACTGAAACCTTCAACAAAAACACATCCTTGGACATAAAAACAAGTTGCTCCAAAAGTTCCTTGACATCAAAAACAACATCTACCAATAGCTCCTTGACATCAATGACAACAACTGATCTTAGGCAAAGGCAATGTACTCAAGGTACCCAAAATTGCCAAAAAATAGTGTAGCTTTTAGAAGAGTGCCCTAAAGAACAATAAAATCTAGTGCAAGCAGGAGAAGCTAAGACTTAGGAACAAACTAGAAATAAGATATGTTATCCTATCACCAAGCAATAAAGAACTGAAGCAATACAAGAGTACCAAAGGAAATTGATGAGCCAAAAAAGAGAGAAAAGAAGCAGCCATAATTTTTTAGTTTCAACACCATGGAGGAGCTTAAGAAAATACCATTTAAAGTAAGCATGTATGATAATTGATGAATTTGGGTCAAATTGACCTCCTCCAAACATTATTGAAGTATACTTGAGCTGAAGATTAGTCTCATATAGAACTCAATCTAGCACAAGGTAAGCCAATTCCAAGTGTAGGTAAAAATAGGTTGCCCCATTTAACATGTCACTACACATGGAAGGATGGGTTGTACATAATTGCATGGTTGGTTATGGAGTTGCCATGATAGTTATGCCTAAATAAATCTACAAAGCAATGGGCATGGAATATACACGATCCAATCTTGGAGTGTTGCATCTAGATGATACTCTAGTAGAAACTATTAGTTTAATTAAATACATACTCAGGGTGCTCAAAAAAATATCTCAAATAATAGTCATACAAGAAGTGGTCATGGTAGACCTAGAACCATACTTTGGTATGTGCCTTTCTTGTAAATTTATAGCCAAATTGGGTGGATATCTGTCATTGGATTATTCATATATGGAGATTCCTCATATGGGCAATAAGGTGAAATTATTTGTAGAAAATCCCTCCATATATCATATACAAAAGAGTGAAGAAGAGAACAGTGTCAACATAATCAATGATGAGGTTGACTTGATAGAAGACATCATAGATGAGATACAAACTAAAGATGATTTCTCACTCAAAAATTTCAATGCTATTATTGAAACAAACATAGGCACTTATTCTATCTCAAGACTAGAAGAGAAAATGCTTTCAACCATGACAAATAAGGATCTTTGACAAATTGAGATTTGGAATTTGTACTTTGATGAAGCCAGATGCAAAAATGGCATTAGAGCAAGAATAGAGTTGGTATCACAATCTAAGGAAATAAAGTGGCTTTTAGATCGACTTACTTGGAGCTACACCAATAAAGCATTGTGTATTGGTTTGAAATAAGTGAAGAAGATGGGAATAAATCTATTGATAATTTATGGAGATTCTAAATTAGTAGTAAATAAGATCACTAAAAAATGTAGCAGTGAACAAAATTACCTAAAAGCTTATCAAAATAGAGTTTGAGATCTATTTTAAAGCTATGATACTCTAAATATAAATGCAATCCCTAGATATAAGAATACGTAGGTAGATGTATTAGCTTCCTATGGAGCTAATTTTTGGCAAGTGTTTGACAATGATGAACAAATAGTAGATTTCTTAGTTCAAGAGGTAGATTGTGCAAATATGACTGAGGATATGCTTATATAAATGAAGAAGTTATTCAACTCAAGAATAACCATATTACAAAAGGATTGATTACTCTTGAAAACTTATTTTATAGCAATGACTGGCCAATTGGTTAAAAAAGAAAAGTTGATGAATAAGAGTTCAGAGAGGTTCAAATTGAACTTGAGAAATTTTTTAAATCTAAGTGCAATGTTCTGAAGAAATTCAATAACTTTTGGTCTTGTGTAAAGATTTTAATGATATCATTGCATGGAGCTATGATGATCTAAATATCTACAACAAAGAAACTATCCAATATACTATAGAATTATTGCCTAATGCTAAGAGTTTTTGGCAAAAGCAAAGGCTAGTGAATCCAAATATAGAGGTACTAATGAAGTAGGAGTTATTGAAGCTACTTAATGCAAATATCATTTACCCAACTAAGCATTCCACGTGGGTAGCTAATTTGGTGTCCGTTAGGAATAAGAATGGAGATATCTGAATCTGGGTGGATTTCCAAAATTTGAATAGGGAATTTTTAAAGGATCACTATCCTCTACCTCAAATCGATCAAATCTTGCATTTATTGTTGGAACAAAGATATTTTCCTTGCTTGATGGATTTTTTTTACTTTAACCAAGTATGGGTTAGATATGAAGATCAATACAAAACAACATTCACTATTAAGTGGGGAACATTTGCCTACCAAAGGATGCCCTTTGACCTATCAAATATAGGAGCTACTTTTCAAAGGATTGTAGATTTAGCTTTTGGTGAGCTAGCAAATAAATTTATACTGATCTATGTGGATGATATGATGGTATTATCTCATCAAAAGGAGAAGCATTTAGATGATCTTTGACTTGTTTTTCAAAAATACAAAGAATTTGGGATTTTGCTAAACCCAAAAAAGTCAATTTGTATAGTCCATGAAGATAAATTGTTGGGACATGTAGTATCTAATAATGGCTTAGCCATTGATCTAGATAGAGTAAAAGTAATACTAGTACTCTCATTGCCACAAAACAAGAAAGGATTACAATCATTCTTTGGGTAAATAAATTTTGTACAAAAATTTGTGTCTAACTTTTTCCATATAGTGAAGTTGATGATAAATTCTTAGAAAATATGTAGCCTTTGCATGGGCCAAAGCCAAAAGAGAGGTTTTCAAAAGCATAAAATAAGCTATAACAAAATCCCTAGTATTGGCTAATCCAGATTATCAGAAAGACTTCATTCTCTATGTTTTTGGAGCAAAAGAAAGCTACTCAATCATACTCAAAAGGATAAAGATCATAATGAGCAACCCATAGATTTTTTGAGTTATATGCTCAATGATCACAAGGAATGTTACAACTTAATTAAGAAGTAGGTATTTTATCTAATAAAATATCTTAAAAAATAAGGTATCAAATATCTCAAAGCAGAACATTAGTATATATTGTGCATCTAGATGTCAAGAACTTTATAGTATAGGGGGAATTAGGTGATAAAATATCCAGATGGATTACAAAAGTCTAGTAATATGATATAGAGATCAAACCAACTAAATTTGTTAAAGGAAGAACACTCTATGAATAATTGGTAAATTTTTCAACATTGGATGCCAATCTATTGATTTAGGAACAAGAAGAGTTGTAGCCAGCAGAAGGTCGGGTAGAGTAGAACAGTTGAGTAGATAAAATAATCTACTTTATTGAGGATGCCAAATGCCTATATGGATTCACAACCTCTCAAAGGCATAGGTATAGGCTTCAATATATGAGCTATGTTCTGATTGATGGCATCTTCTACCTAAAAATAATTGATGGTGCATTACTAAGGTGTATACAATTGGATAAAGTAAAGAAAGTTATAAATAAATTCCATGTTGACTTCTCAAGAGGTAATTACTCTAGTCAGATCATAATAGCTAAAATACTAAGGGCTGAATATTATTGGCCAACTTTATTTGTTGATGTATTTAAAGCTTCTAATGCATGTGACAAATGTCAATGATTTATTGGCAAAAGTAAAAATGTGACAATACTCCTCTAACCAATTATTGCAAAAGAACCCTTCTAGAAATGGGGGTTAGATTTTATTAGGGTTATTAATCTAAATTCTTTTACCATTCAAAAATTCATACTAATAATGACTGATTATTTCACCAGATGGTCTGAAGTAGAATCAACCAAGCATGCATATCAGGATACCATTATTATCTTTTTGGAAATATTGATCACCAGATTTGGGATACCTTCTATGATAGTATCTGATAATGGTGGAGCTTTCATAGGGGCTAAAACCATATATTTTTCCAAATGTGGCATTTATTGGAAATCTTCCTCTAATTATTATCCACAAGGCAATGGACTAGCAGAGTCCACGAATAAAAATTTAATGAAGCTGATTAAATGAAATATTGTTAAAAACCAAAAATTTTGGAATTTAATGCTTAATCATGCATTATAGGATGATATAATTATGGTTAAAATGCATTAAAAACCATGCCTTATGCTTTAGTTTATGGAAAATAAGTTGTGTTGTTGATACATCTAGAATTACTTGCCTTGAAGCTTGTTAACCAAACAGAACTAGATGATGCATGACCAATTATAAATAGGATGGTAGAATTATTGCTATTAGAGGAGAAAAGAGAAAAATATTATAATAGATTTCACCAACATCAAACATCCATTAAAAGATGGTCTGATAAAATAACATCATCAAAGTTATTTAAGGAAGGTGACTTGGTGCTAAAGTGGGATGCAAACCAAGCTAAACCAAGAAAGCATGAAAATCTAGAATCATTGTGGTCTGATCCATATCTAATATTGGAAAGAAAAGCATTGAATGTGTATAAGCTTCAAGATATGGATGGTCATATTTTACCAAGTTTAATGAACAACCAATATTTAAAGCATTATGCTTAAAAGCATGTTCCTCTGAAGTATACATATATAAATAGTGACATGGAAATATAGTTGTGGTAATAGTGGTCGTAGTAGTCTTGAGCAATACAAGTTGATTGGTTGAAGATTATTCTTGGTAGCCACCATATTTTGAATTCCCAAAAATCTTATTGGTCTGAAGCATGATAATCTTGAAAATGACATGTGTTGTGAATGCTCACACAGATTGCCAATTTTAGAGAATGATTTTGCAATAAAATTTGAGCACATGCAATCTTCAACATTCATTTAGAAATGGTTATAATGTTAGCGTACATTATTGTTAGCACTATTATTACATTATTGTTGTAACAGGGCCTATTTCAGCCACGGGTGGTTCCATAACCTCCGGGCTTAATAGGGCATATAATGTTCTATTTAATCTGCTGTTTCATCAAATACTTATACTCTGCATCCATAGCAGCCTTCCACTGAGGCTCACCGAGAGCAACTTGTACTAATGCAGGAAGATCGTCTATGGAAGACATAAACACCTTATCACTATCAATATCCATATCTTCTGTATCTCTTACTGGATCTATAGAAAGTTCTTCAAAAGATTGACACAGATCATCAACCCCAATATTCTCTATTGCAGCTTTCTCCTATCGAGCCATGTTGTGAGTACGGGGCCTATCCAAAGTCAAATCTGGTGGAGTAGATAGCTTAGAGTCTTTGATTGTATTTTTATACCACTTTGGATTCTTCTTCTTAGGTGTTGAAGAAGATCTAGAAGAACCTCCAACCTTTGATGAAGGAGATTTAACAACCTGAGTTTCCACAAGGTCTAGGTATACATCCGATGTGTTTGCTGATGTGAAAGCCTCATCAAAAACAACATCTCTACTTATGTGAATCTTCTTGGTTAAGGGATCAATAAAACGATAACCCTTAGAGTGCTCATCATACCCAAGAAGAATAAACTTCAATGTCTTCTCATCTAGCTTCTTCCTTTTATCTTTTGGTATGTGCATGAAAGCTTTACATCCAAAAATGCGTAGATGAGAAATGGAGGGTTTCCTACCACTCCATGCTTCCTATGGAGTCATTCCTTGTAGGGCCTTTGTGGGAGCCCTATTCAACAGATATACTACTATGGTGACAGCTTCTGCCCAATATAGTTGCTCAAGTCTAGCTCCTGTGAGCATGCAACGAACCATTTCCATGATGGAATGATTCCTCCTTTCAGCAACTCCATTTTGTTGAGGAGTATAAGCTAGTAGTTAACTGTCTTGTGATCCCATTTTCTTTCAAGAATGCAAAAAATTCTTTAGAGGTGAACTCCCCCCCTCGATCTGAGCGGAGGGTCTTTATAGAAGTCCCTAACTCCTTCTCAATAGATTTCTTGAATTGTTGAAAGAAGCCAAATGCTTCAGATTTTAGTTGAAGAAAGAATACCCACATCTTTCGTGAGTAATCATCCATAAATAATTGAAAATACCTCTTACCCCCACAACTATTTGGAGTGAAGGGACCGCACAGATCGGTATGAACCAACTCTAGAGGTTTCTTTGCTCTTGTAGAGCTCTTTTCAAAAGGCACTCTATCTTTGCTTTCCTACCAAGCAGTCGGAGCAAAATGGTAAAGTGGTAGAAAGGGAAGGAAGACCCTTTACCATCTCATACTTACTTAGCTCAAGTAAGTAACCAAAACTCAAATGTCCATATCTCTTGTGCCATAGGGAAGTTGCCTCCTTTGTAGAGACTGTCATGGCAACATGTGGAGTAGAGATAGTATCTAAGGCAAATAAGCCATGCTTATATGAAGCGGTTGCAATGTTCTTACCCCTCCTAGTAATAGAACAACACTTCTTGCCTCCCTCAACACTAAAGTTCACAACCATATCTTTGTCCAGTATTTGTGTGACTGACAACAAATTGTTTGCCAATCCTGGAACATAGAGAACTTTATCAATCGACACTTGCCATCGGGAAGAGTGGCTGAAAGCAGTGCCTTCTCCACTGAACCTTATAGGTTTTATCATCGACAATAGTGACGGGTTTGCCCTCTTTGGCCTCAAAAGACTCAAACCATGATTTGTCACCGAGTCATGTGCTTACTGGCTCTAGAATAAACATACCATATAGGATCCATCTACTTGGACACTGTGGTAGTCATAAGAACTTTGTGGGCTCTCTCAGAATCCGTGTCAGATTCTTCAACAGCAACATTCACTTGTTGTTTGTTCTTTTGTGGTTTGTTTCGACCTTTTTGTTTTGATAGCTTATTCTTATGCCAACATCTGTTTGTATCATGACCTTCTTTGTCACAGATCTTGCAATATCTCTTTTTTTGTTGAGGTTGTTGAGTTCGTTTCCCTTTTGAATCCTTTTGTGAATTCCCTCCCTTCTAAAAATTACCCTTCTTCTGGTTCTGTCCTTTCCTGTTGATGTAGAGAGCAGTGTTATAAGAATCATCTCGTTGTAGTTGGCATGCCTCTTCCTATTGAAACATATTAACCAACTCTACAAAAGTAACTTTTCGTTGTGATACCTGAAGGGAAGTGATCAACACCCGATAAGAATCAGGTAAAGCTCTCAATACAACTGAAGTAAGGAGCTTGTCTTCAATTGGTTCTCCCAAAGAATTCAACTTTGCTTTCAATTCAAAAACTCTGCAAAGAAAGAATTCAACTGTCTCACCCTGCTTCATGCTTAGACTATGTAATTGAGATTGAAGAAATAGAATGGTGGAATCATTATTTCCCTCATATATAGTATTAAGGGCATACCATGCCACTTTACTAGTTGCACAGTCAGTAATATGGGGTTGGACTTCATCAGACACAACAAGCAAGATGAGCACTTTTGCTTTACTATCTAGCTTATCAAAGTCTCTTTGAGCAATATATGGAGCTGTAGCACCAGCAACAGGTGAAGGTCTGGTTGTTTCTCCAGATACAACATCCCATAAATCATCCATTGCTAGGATGGCCTTCATCTTATTTTTCCATGGTGTGTAATTAGGACCTTTCAACAAGCGATGAGAATCAGTCATTAGTTTTGCAGACATGATGAAGGTTCCTTATAACACCAATTGGTCCCCCTTTTGATATACCTTTTGCTAGGCCATTATACCGTACAAAATACCCGCCCTTACATGAGGGAAACTATAGGTATTTATAAATATCAACAAAAATCACCGGCCCTTACATGAGGGAAACTATAGGTGAGTTTTAGAGATCATACGATATGTGGTACATAAGCAGTACTAAAAGGGAATAGTCTTGTTGATGGCACCTACCATAGAAAGTCTACAATCCGCATTCGTGGGGCATAACTTCCCCTAAACACTTTGGATTTCAGAACTCTCGTCAGGATTTATGCTTAAACACAAGAACTATTAGGGTAATGGATGGAGTAAAAAAATGCAAAATGGCAAACTTATCTCTCCCCAATGATTTATAGAGAACAAGCTCAGACGTCGTTGTAGTAGCTATATTAGGCGACGGATACAGTAGCGCAATCATGATAGCTTTACCTGTAAGTGCTGGCCAGAGGTATCACAAATACCGAACGCTATAGTGCAATAAATTGCATGGATGGGTTTTAATTATTTTGAGGACTTAGGGAGTGAATTTGATTTTAATTTTTAATGTTATAGTGCAAAAAACAAATATGCAACATACAACAAAAAAAATGCCCACAGGAATAACCCACTAGGTGTCGGGCGCAGCCGAAAATGCACCTTTACAATAATGCCAAAATTGCTTTTCAGAAAATTACTCACTTTCCCCCTTTGATTTTTGAAAAAAAAATACCCCCTTCTTTTTATCTTAAAAAAATTTCCCTACAAATGATTTTGAAAATTATTTTATAACCTTAAAGTTAAAAAAAAAATTAATTTTAATTTATATAGTTTTTTTTTTAAACCTTTAAAGAAAAAATTAAAATCAAATTAAAAAATTTAATTTTAATTTATAAAGGTTATTGTCTTATCTAATTGATTATAAAAAAAATGGATGAGATTTGGTGAGGAAGAATTTTATTTTTGAACAAAAATCCTACTTTCACAAAAACCTAGTTGTATTGGAAATTTTTTGATAAGCTCATAGAGAAAAACAAAGAATTTAAAAGAAACATTAAGTCTTATGAGGGACGTAATAGTGAAGCTTGGAGAACTCATGGAAGAGAAGAAAACAAAGAAAATAAATTTGAAGTGGAGGAAGAAAAAAATTGAAAAGAAGAAGAAAAAAAATGAAGAGGAAGAAGACAACAATAAGGACAATTGTGTGTAGGCTCAAGAAACCACAACTTTAGAGGTAAAAAATCAAAATAAGGATTTAGGGAGTTTGCTTCCATCTAAAAATTATATTTTGCAGGTTCATGGATTCATTCAAAGGAAAAAATTTATCGTCTACATAAATCCTAGAAGCAAGCATAACTTATTCAACAAGGACTTTGCTAACGATTTATAGGATCAAGCAAACAATATTAAGGATATACAACTTGGTGGTGAGAATGTTCATATTTTTATTGGAAATTTGAGTGATTTTATGTTGTCATTGATGTCACATGGATCACATTGAGTTTTGGTGGCCAAAGCATTTCATAAATAAGCATTTATGATATTTTGGAGAGCATGGATATATATAGGGTTTTTGTGAAAACCAAGGCAGGCAAAATAAAAGGTTTTATTTAAAACCATGGATGGCAGATTTGAAATGGGTTTTTCTTAAAACCCAGGTTGGCTTTTCGTTTCATCGAAAAAGGTGCCCCGGTGATGGAGATATTTAATTTTAAATATTTAAGTTTAAATTTTAAATTATTTAAAATTTAAATTTAAAGTTAAAATTTAAAATTTAATTAAAAAAGGCATAAAACTAATATTTAAATTATAGCACCGACGTCAAAGGAAAGGAGGAGGACATATATATATATATATATATGCCCAAAGTTTTGATTTATTTCTCTAAGCGCTCGATTTGATATTTGGATTCGAATGGTAAAAGAGCCTGCGCATCGTGTGTCGAAGTGTGTGTGAAAAGGGTTTTAAAAGGCTTACGATTTTTGCGTTCGTTGAAGAGACTATTGTGGAGTAAAGCCAAACGTATAGGCCTCCTTGGCCTAGTGGTTCATGCATTGTGTGTGAAGTAGGAGGTCCTACGTTCGATTCTTGTCGGAGGTGTTTTGCTATGTTGAAACGCGTGAAGCATGTTTTGTTTTCGAAGGGCGCAGATATTCGTGGCATAAGGTTTTGTTGTGTGCTCCTTTTGAGCACGTGAGGGCGTGTGGCCCAATGGCAGGTTGGTTGTGGTTAAGGTGCTGAGCAAGGAAGGTCACGAGATCGAATCCCATCAGGGATAGAGGCAAGTTAATAATTTTTAGATATATTTTATTTTTCTAAAGTTGCCCTAGGAGGAATAAGGGTTATGATGCATGTTTAAAAAGGAGATATTTTTGGTGATTTATTTTTTAGAAGTATATCATATTATATATCGTTGGAAATCTTATTTCGAGGGCTATTTGATTAACTTGCTTAGAGGGAGAAATAAGGTGTGTGTAAAGAGATATTTCTGATTTTGTAAAGAGGTTCAAAAGTGAAGGTTGCTTTGTTCTTTTTCAAAAGAGATTAATTCATTTATGAAGTGACATGGTGTATGTTATTGAGTAGGAGTAATAAGGTGTTATTTGGATGTTATTGTTGTGTTATTAATCAAGATCTCTAACCCTTGTTGAAAGTTGAAAAAGAAAGTGTGTTGAGTGAGACAGATTTTGTGGACAACCAAAAGGCTTCTTCATCTTCATAAAAGGTATGGGCACATTCTCCTATTGATTGTTTATGGTGGTTGATTTCTGAAATATCATTGGAGAGAAAAGGATTAATTGTGGTTTCCTTTTCGAAAGTAGTTGGTTGAATGTTTCAAGGTTTTCTGGGTTGAGAGTTGCTATTAAACCTTGTTTTATAAGCATTGTTGTTGAAGCCATTAGTAGTGTGAAAAACCTGAGATAGGGTTTGAGAAGAACATGAGTATCATTGTTATGTGAAGAATGTTTTATTAGCATTGTTGTTGAAGCCCATTGGTTATGCAAAGAACTTGAACTTGAAAAGAACATGAGTATCATTGTTATGTGAGATTTGTGGTTGAGCATTGTTGGAAACATTTGAGTTGGTTGATACATGCTTGGACTAGGGTTTGTAAGAAAGAGTTGTTCCTTGTGGTAGTTGGTTGAGAAGAGTTGTTTGAGCCTAGTCAAGTGATTGTGTGAAGTGGTTGTTCAAGTTCCATGAAACAAACTATTCTATATTCTGGATTTGAGTTGAGATTGAGATTTGAGGATAGAACATATTGAGTCTCTAACAATTCTCTTTATGCTTCTATAATATTGATTTGAGTTGAGATTGAGATTTGAGGATAGAACATATTGAGTCTCTAACAATTCTCTTTATGCTTCTATAATATTGATTTGAGTTGAGATTGGGATTTGAGTATAGAACATATTGAGTCTCTAACAATTCTCTTTATGCTTCTATGAGATTGAATTATTGAGCAAGTTCTTGGTGAGCTTGCTAGAGCATATTTGAGCAAGTTCTTGGTGAGCTTGCTAGTGCAGATTTGGGCAAGTTCTTGGTGAGCTTGCTAGTGCATATTTGGACAAGTTCTTGGTGAGCTTGCTTGAGCAGATTTGGACAAGTTCTGTGTGAGCTTGTTGAGCAGATTTGGACAAGTTCTATGTGAGCTTGTTGAGAAGATTTGGACAAGTTCTATGTGAGCTTGTTGAGCAGATTTGGACAAGTTTTGTGTGAGCTTATTGAGCAGGTTTTGAGTGAGCCTATTGATAGATATTTGGAGGTGAGAGTATAGAGGATAGAGTCTCAATGGATAGAGATCACAAGAACATAATTGAAGATAGATTCTGAGTGAGGAGTCTTCAAGTGGAGAGAGATCCACCAGTCAATGCAGTAGAGAGACAGAGTCTTCTAGAAGATCACTAGCCAGAGTAGAAGGGGAAAGAGTTCTCCTATGGAAGAGATCCATAAACTTGAGATTAGGGGATCAACATCTCCTTTGGATAGAGATCCATAAACATTGTAATTGGGAAGGATTCCCAAAGAAATTGATTGAGAAAGTTTTAGTAAAATATTTTCTCCGTGGAGTAGCCCACATTGGGTGAACCACGTAAACTATGGTGTCTCTATTGTGTATGGTGTTTTGTGCATTGCTTGATTACTACTATTGATACTACTATCTATACACTACATAATATTGAATTGAAAAGAAAAGTAAAAAGTGGTCTTATACTATTCACCCCCTCTCAGTATAAGCTTGTGTTCTTCAATTGGTATCAGAGCGGGTTCCTTCAAAAAGGCTAACAACTTGAGGGCAGATTCTACAAGAACATAGATGGCTTCACAGAATGGATCATCTACAAATAAGGCTCCACTATTTGATGGTAACAATTATGCTTTCTGGAGCATGAAAATGAAAAAATACTATAAAACAAAGGGGGGGGGGGGGGGGGGGGGGGGGGGAGAGGGATAAGGTTGAAGGTGATCCCGAGGGAGATAAGACTATCAAGAAATTGGTTGAGATCAATGCAAGGGCAATGAATTGTATTTTGAGTGGGCTACGTGAGACATATTTTGCAAAGGTCATGGTATGTAATTCAACAAATGAAATGTGGACCAAGTTGCGGAATACCTATGAAGGAGATTCCAAGGTAAAGTTGGCAAAACTACAAACTCATAGAAAAATATTTGAGGAATTGAAAATGGAAGATTCTGAAGATATTGCACAGTTTTTACTTTGAGTTGATGAGATTGCTAACACCATGAGAGGTCTAGGATTTGAGATGAAAGAATCAGATGTTACTCAAAAGGTTTTGAGATCACTTCCCATGAAGTATGATGCAAAGGTTTCAGCAATAGAAGAAACAATGGATATCAACAAGCTAACAATGGAAGAACTACAAGGAACTCTCACAACTTATGAGATGAGGAGAAGTAAGCATCAGGTTCCAATAAAAGAAATTGCATTCAAGGCTTCAGAGAAAAATAAAGGGAAAGTTCCAGAGACAGATAGAGATTCAGATAATGATGAGGAAGCTAACTTCATCAAAAGGAAAAAAGACTTAAGAAATTACAGGGATATGAAGAAAGTCAGATGCTACAAGTGTGGTGATTTTGGTCACTATGCATACAAGTGTCCACATGAAGAAAATAGTGATGATGAAAAATAGGGTCACAGAAGAAAAGAAGATGGAAAGCATAAGCATGACAAAGATGACAGATACAAGCAAAGCAAGTATGAGAAGAAGAAAAGTTTTCATAAGACAAAGAAAACCTTCTACATTGTAGAAGCAAGTGATAGCTCAGATCACAATGATAGAGACAAGTCAAATGATGAAAAGGAAGAACATCTATTCCTAGGAATAGAAGGTGAAAGAGAACAATGCTTTGTGTGTGGTCAAAGAGATCACAGATCAAGATATTGCAATGGCTTCAGTGATAGTGAAGATGAGATGACACATCAAGGAAACAGGTATGGTCAAAGAAATCTTGAGAGTTTGTTTGCTATAGAAGATTATAATGATCTTAGTGATAGTGAAGATGAAGAAGGGTTTTTCTATGGGATAAAAGAAATAGAAGAAGAACATTCACTCCAAACAGAAGAAATCCCACTTTTGGAAATAGAAAAAGAAGAAGTTAAACAAGAGAATATTGTGAGAAATACAGATGTCTCAGTTGATCTAAAGGAAGACTTCAATGATATCCATGAGCAACTACAAGAGGTTAAGGAGAATCTAAAAGAATTGAGATGTTCCCTACTTGAGAAGTTTGATCCATCACATGATTCAAAAGGTCAAGATATTTTCACTAAGAAGGAAACATGTATTTTAGAGACAACAAAGATGGATGCCAATTTGCTATTTGACACAAATGAAGAGAAAGAAGAGGAAGGTTCCAAAGCACCAAAGGTCTCATATTTTAGGTCTAGGGAATCACACTCAAAAGGAAAGGAAGTTCTAAAATATGAAAGCAAGGAAGCACCTAAGATTTATGAAGAAAGTTCCAAAGTTCCTATGGCTCCAAACATCCAGTTTGGATCTTGTTTTGAGATAGGTGAATCAAGTTCAAAAGGAAAAGAAATTCTTGAAGAAGAAAGCAAGGAAGAAATTAAGGAAGAGGATTTAGATGCTACAAAGAACATTCAAGGATACAATGCACAATTCAAAGATGATTACAAGGATAATGATCAAGAAAGGTATGAGGAACCAAGGCATGAACAAAGGGCTTTTCAAGGACATTGTTTTTCTTGTAATGGATTTGGACACAAGGCTATACACTGTAGGATCCATGGATCAAAGAAGTTTGATTTTTCTAGAAGAAACTTCAAAGGAAGAAGGTATGGTTTTCAGGGACATTGCTTCTTATGCAATAGGATTGGTCATAGAGCTTCTCAGTGCAAAGAAAATGAGCAACATGGTTTTGGTTTTAGAGCTACACAAATCAGAAGTCATGGTCATAATGGTCATGAAAATAGAACTTCACAATACAAGGTTCAAGAAAGGAATGGATATGGAAATTATTTCAAGAAAGAATTCAGGATATGGGCACCATCCAAAGGCTACAATATCAAGTGTTTTAATTGCAATAACTTTGGACATATTGCAAAATGGTGTAGGACTCAATTCCAAACAAGTTCAAGACAAGAAGGTCAAACAGGTTTCAAGACAAGAAGATCAAGTAATTCATCAAGAGAAGGATATCAGAAAAATATGGAAGGAAGTTGATAGAGGAAAGAAACAATGTAATATGGGAGTAAATGTACTCCCACCCCAAAATTAATCACCTCAATAGAGAAGGTGGTGAGGGGGCTAAGCTTAAGAGTCATATCTTTTAGCCCCATAGGTGTCCCTTTTGCCATTGATGTCAAAGGGGGAGAGATTTGAGTAAGGGGGAGAGCATTGAGTTAGGGGGAGCAGCCTCCAAAGAGAGCATTGAGTTAGGGGGAGCAGCCTCCATAGAGAGTATTGAGTCGGGGGAGCAGACTTTGATTCTCAGAGATGGTTTTTGCGAGTGATTGTGGTGATTTACAATAGAGGTGTTGCCATCAATGACAAAGGGGGAGATTGTTGGAAATTTGAGTGATTTTATGTTGTCATTGATGTCACATGGATCACATTGAGTTTTGGTGGCCAAAGCATTTCATAAATAAGCATTTATGATATTTTGGAGAGCATGGATATATACAGGGTTTTTGTGAAAACCAAGGCAGGCAAAATAAAAGGTTTTATTTAAAACCATGGATGGCAGATTTGAAATGGGTTTTTCTTAAAACCTAGGTTGGATTTTCGTTTCATCGAAAAAGGTGCCCCGGTGATGGAGATATTTAATTTTAAATATTTAAGTTTAAATTTTAAATTATTTAAAATTTAAAATTTAAATTTTAGATTTATAGGTCAAAGAAAGGAAAAGGCATAAAACTAATATTTAAATTATAGCGCCGACGTCAAAGGAAAGGAGGAGGACATATATATATATATATATATGCCCAAAGTTTCGATTTATTTCTCTAAGCGCTCGATTTGATATTTGGATTCGAATGGTAAAAGAGCCTGCGCATCGTGTGTCGAAGTGTGTGTGAAAAGGGTTTTAAAAGGCTTACGATTTTCGCGTTCGTTGAAGAGACTATTGTGGAGTAAAGCCAAATGTATAGGCCTCCTTGGCCTAGTGGTTCATGCACTGTGTGTGAAGCAGGAGGTCCTACGTTCGATTCTTGTCGGAGGTGTTTTGTTGTGTTGAAACGCGTGAAGCGCATTTTGTTTTTGAAGGGCGCAGATATTCATGGCATAAGGTTTTGTTGTGTGCTCCTTTTGAGCACGTGAGGGTGTGTGGCCCAATGGCAGGTTGGTTATGGTTAAGGCACTGAGCAAGGAAGGTCACGAGATCGAATCCCATCAGGGACAGAGGCAAGTTAATAATTTTTAAATATATTTTATTTTTCTAAAGTTGCCCTAGGAGGAATAAGGGTTATGATGCATGTTTAGAAAAGGAGAGATTTCTGGTGATTTATTTTTTAGAAGTATATCATATTATATATCGTTGGAAAGCTTATTCCGAGGGCTATTTTATTAACTTGCTTAGAGGGAGAAATAAGGTGTGTGTAAAGAGATATTTCTGATTTTGTAAAGAGGTTCAAAAGTGAAGGTTGCTTTGTTCTTTTTCAAAAGAGATTAATTCATTTATGAAGTGACATGGTGTATGTTATTGAGTAGGAGTAATAAGGTGTTATTTGGATGTTATTGTTGTGTTATTAATCAAGATCTCTAACCCTTGTTGAAAGTTGAAAAAGAAAGTGTGTTGAGTGAGACAGATTTTGTGGACAACCAAAAGGCTTCTTCATCTTCATAAAAGGTATGGGCACATTCTCCTATTGATTGTTTATGGTGGTTGATTTCTGAAATATCATTGGAGAGAAAAGGATTAATTGTGGTTTCCTTTTCAAAAGTAGTTGGTTGAATGTTTCAAGGTTTTTTGGGTTGAGAGTTGCTATTAAACCTTGTTTTATAAGCATTGTTGTTGAAGCCATTAGTAGTGTGAAAAACCTGAGATAGGGTTTGAGAAGAACATGAGTATCATTGTTATGTGAAGAATGTTTTATTAGCATTGTTGTTGAAGCCCATTGGTTATGCAAAGAACTTGAACTTGAAAAGAACATGAGTATCATTGTTATGTGAGATTTGTGGTTGAGCATTGTTGGAAACATTTGAGTTGGTTGATACATGCTTGGACTAGGGTTTGTAAGAAAGAGTTGTTCCTTGTGGTAGTTGGTTGAGAAGAGTTGTTTGAGCCTAGTCAAGTGATTGTGTGAAGTGGTTGTTCAAGTTCCATGAAACAAACTATTCTATATTATGGATTTGAGTTGAGATTGAGATTTGAGGATAGAACATATTGAGTCTCTAACAATTCTCTTTATGCTTCTATAATATTGATTTGAGTTGAGATTGGGATTTGAGTATAGAACATATTGAGTCTCTAACAATTCTCTTTATGCTTCTATGAGATTGAATTATTGAGCAAGTTCTTGGTGAGCTTGCTAGAGCAGATTTGAGCAAGTTCTTGGTGAGCTTGCTAGTGCAGATTTGGGCAAGTTCTTGGTGAGCTTGCTAGTGCAGATTTGGACAAGTTCTTGTGAGTTTGAGAATTTGGACAAGTTAGTGAGCTTGTTGAGCAGATTTGGACAAGTTCTATGTGAGCTTGTTGAGCAGATTTGGACAAGTTCTATGTGAGCTTGTTGAGCAGATTTTTGGACAAGTTTTATGTGAGCTTGTTGAGCAGATTTGGACAAGTTTAGTGAGCTTATTGAGAAGGTTTTGAGTGAGCCTATTGAGTAGGTTCTGAATGAGCCTATTGATAGATCTTTGGAGGTGACAAAGTACAGAGGACAAAGTCTTCAAGTGGAGAGAGATCCACCAATCAATGCAGAGAGAGACAGAGTCTTCTAGAAGATCACTAGCTAGAGCAGAAGGGGAAAGAGTTCTCCTATGGAAGAGATCCATAAACTTGAGATTAGGGGATCAACATCTCCTTTGGATAGAGATCCATAAACATTGTAATTGGGAAGGATTCCCAAAGAGATTGATTGAGAAAGTTTTAGTAAAATATTTTCTCCATGGAGTAGCCCACATTGGGTGAACCACGTAAACTATGGTGTCTCTATTGTGTATGGTGTTTTGTGCATTGCTTTGATTACTACTATTGATACTACTATCTATACACTACATAATATTGAATTGAAAAGAAAAGTAAAAAGTGGTCTTATACTGTTCACCCCCCTCTCAATATAAGCTTGTGTTCTTCAATTGGTATCAGAGCGGGTTCCTTCGAAAAGGCTAACAACTTGAGGGCAGATTCTACAAGAACACAGATGGCTTCATAGAATGGATCATCTACAAATAAGGCTCCACTATTTGATGATAACAATTATGCTTTCTAGAGCATGAGAATGAAGAACTACTTGATATCACAAGGATATGAGGTATGGCGAGATGGTTGCAAAAGAGTATAAGGTTGAAGGTGATCCCGAGGTAGATAAGACTATCAAGAAATTGGTTGAGATCAATGCAAGGGCAATGAATTGTATTCTAAGTGGGCTACATGAGACAGATTTTGCAAAGGTCATGGTATGTAATTCAGCAAATGAAATGTGGACCAAGTTGTGGAATACCTATGAAGGAGATTCCAAGGTAAAGTTGGCAAAACTACAAACTCATAGAAAAATATTTGAGGAATTGAAAATGGAAGATTCTGAAGATATTGCATAGTTTTTACTTCGAGTTGATGAGATTGCTAACACCATGAGAGGTCTAGGATTTGAGATGAAAGAATCATATGTTACTCAAAAGGTTTTGAGATCACTTCCCATGAAGTATGATGCAAAGGTTTCAGCAATAGAAGAAACAATGGATATCAACAAGCTAACAATGGAAGAACTACAAGGAACTCTCACAACTTATGAGATGAGGAGAAGTAAGCATCAGGTTCCAATAAAAGAAATTGCATTCAAGGCTTCAGAGAAAAAGAAAGGGAAAGTTCTAGAGCAGATAGAGATTCAGATAATGATGAGGAAGCTAACTTCATCAAAAGGAAAAAGGACTTAAGAAATTACAGGGATATGAAGAAAGTCAGATGCTACAAGTGTGGTGATTTTGGTCACTATGCATACAAGTGTCCACATGAAGAAAATAATGATGATGAAAAATAGGGTCACAGAAGAAAAGAAGATGGAAAGCATAAACATGACAAAGATGACAGATACAAGCAAAGAAAGTATGAGAAGAAGAAAAGTTTTCATAAGACAAAGAAAACTTTCTACATTGAAGAAGCAAGTGATAGCTCAGATCACAATGATAGAGACAAGTCAAATGATGAAAAGGAAGAACATCTATTCCTAGGAATAGAAGGTGAAAGAGAACAATGCTTTGTGTGTGGTCAAAGAGATCACAGATCAGGATATTGCAATGGCTTCAGTGATAGTG
The DNA here is from genome assembly GCA_028583015.1 of Wollemia nobilis. Taxonomy (NCBI): domain Eukaryota; kingdom Viridiplantae; phylum Streptophyta; class Pinopsida; order Araucariales; family Araucariaceae; genus Wollemia; species Wollemia nobilis. Next base: position 3,645,108 of record JAQPPZ010002399.1, read on the forward strand.
AAGATGAGATGACACATCAAGGAAACAGGTATGGTCAAAGAAATCTTGAGAGTTTGTTTGCTATAGAAGATTATAATGATCTTAGTGATAGTGAATATGAAGAAGGGTTTTTCTATGGGATAAAAGAAATAGAAGAAGAACATTCACTCCAAACAGAAGAAATCTCACTTTTGGAAATAGAAAAAGAAGAAGTTAAACAAGAGAATATTGTAAGAAATACAGATGTCTCAATTGATCTAAAGGAAGACTTCAATGATATCCATGAGCAACTACAAGAGGTTAAGGAGAATATAAAAGAATTGAGATGTTCCCTACTTGAGAAGTTTGATCCATCACATGAGCTTCAAAAGGTCAAGATATTTTCACTAAGAAGGAAACATGTATTTTAGAGACAACAAAGATGGATGCCAATTTGCTATTTGACACAAATGAAGAGAAAGAAGAGGAAGGTTCCAAAGCACCAAAGATCTCATATTTCCAAGTTTGGGAATCACACTCAAAAGGAAAGGAAGTTCTAAAATATGAAAGCAAGGAAGCACCTAAGATTTATGAAGAAAGTTCCAAAGTTCCTATGGCTCCAAACATCCAGTTTGGATCTTGTTTTGAGATAGGTGAATCAAGTTCAAAAGGAAAAGAAATTCTTGAAGAAGAAAGCAAGGAAGAAATTAAGGAAGAGGATTTAGATGCTACAAAGAACATTCAAGGATACAATGCACAAGTCAAAGATGATTACAAGGATAATGATCAAGAAAGGTATGAGGAACCAAGGCATGGACAAAGGGCTTTTCAAGGACATTGTTTTTCTTGTAATGGATTTGGACATAGGGCTATACACTGCAGGATCCATGGATCAAAGAAGTTTGATTTTGCTAGAAGAAACTTCAAAGGAAGAAGGTATGGTTTTCAGGGACATTGCTTCTTATGCAATAGGATTGGTCATAGAGCTTCTCAGTGCAAAGAAAATGAGCAACATGGTTTTGGTTTTAGAGCTACACAAATCAGAAGTCATGGTCATAATGGTCATGAAAACAGAACTTCACAATACAAGGTTCAAGAAAGGAATGGATATGGAAATTATTTCAAGAAAGAATTCAGGATATGGGCACCATCCAAAGGCTACAATATCAAGTGTTTTAATTGCAATAACTTTGGACATATTGCAAAATGGTGTAGGACTCAATTCCAAACAAGTTCAAGACAAGAAGGTCAAACAGGTTTCAAGACAAGAAGATCAAGTAATTCATCAAGAGAAGGATATCAAAAAAATATGGAAGGAAGTTGATAGAGGAAAGAAACAATGTAATATGGGAGTAAATGTACTCCCACCCCAAAATTAATCACCTCAATAGAGAAGGTGGTGAGGGGGCTAAGCTTAAGAGTCATATCTTTTAGCCCCATAGGTGTCCCTTTTGCCATTGATGTCAAAGGGGGAGAGATTTGAGTAAGGGGGAGAAAAATCCAAAGAGAGCATTGAGTTAGGGGGAGCAGCCTCCAAAGAGAGCATTGAGTTAGGGGGAGCAGCCTCCATAGAGAGTATTGAGTCAGGGGAGCAGCTTTGATTCTCAGAGATGGTTTTTGTAGTGATTGTGGTGATTTACAATAGAGGTGTTGCCATCAATGACAAAGGGGGAGATTGTTGGAAATTTGAGTGATTTTATGTTGTCATTGATGTCACATGGATCACATTGAGTTTTGGTGGCCAAAGCATTTCATAAATAAGCATTTATGATATTTTGGAGAGCATGGATATATAGGGTTTTTGTGAAAACCAAGGCAGGAAAAATAAAAGGTTTTATTTAAAACCATGGATGGCAGATTTGAAATGGGTTTTTCTTAAAACCCAGAGTTGGCTTTTCGTTTCATCAAAAAAGGTGCCCCGATGATGGAGATATTTAATTTTAAATATTTAAGTTTAAATTTTAAATTATTTAAAATTTAAATTTTAAATTATTTAAAATTAAAACTAATATTTAAATTATAGCGCCGATGTCAAAGGAAAGGAGGACATAAATACATATATATATATATACACATTATATATATATATATATATATATATATGCCCAAAGTTTTGATTTATTTCTCTAAGCGCTCGATTTGATATTTGGATTCGAATGGTAAAAGAGCATGCGCATCGTGTGTCGAAGTGTGTGTGAAAAGGGTTTTAAAAGGCTTACGATTTTCATGTTCATTGAAGAGACTATTGTGGAGTAAAGCCAAATGTATAGGCCTCCTTGGCCTAGTGGTTCGTGCACTGTGTGTGAAGTAGGAGGTCCTACGTTCGATTCTTGTCGGAGGTGTTTTGTTGTGTTGAAACGCGTGAAGCATGTTTTGTTTTCGAAGGGCGCAGATATTCATGGCATAAGGTTTTGTTGTGTGCTCCTTTTGAGCACGTGAGGGTGTGTGGCCCAATGACAGGTTGGTTGTGGTTAAGGCACTGAGCAAGGAAGGTCACGAGATCGAATCCCATTAAGGACAGAGGCAAGTTAATAATTTTTAGATATATTTTATTTTTCTAAAGTTGCCCTAGGAGGAATAAGGGTTATGATGCATGTTTAAAAAGGAGAGATTTCTGGTGATTTAATTTTTAGAAGTATATCATATTATATATCGTTGGAAAGCTTATTCCAAGGGCTATTTTATTAACTTGCTTAGAGGGAGAAATAAGGTGTGTGTAAAGAGATATTTCTGATTTTGTAAAGAGGTTCAAAAGTGAAGGTTGCTTTGTTCTTTTTCAAAAGAGATTAATTCATTTATGAAGTGACATGGTGTATGTTATTGAGTAGGAGTAATAAGGTGTTATTTGGATGTTATTGTTGTGTTATTAATCAAGATCTCTAACCCTTGTTGAAAGTTGAAAAAGAAAGTGTGTTGAGTGAGACAGATTTTGTGGACAACCAAAAGGCTTCTTCATCTTCATAAAAGGTATGGGCACATTCTCCTATTGATTGTTTATGGTGGTTGATTTCTGAAATATCATTGGAGAGAAAAGGATTAATTGTGGTTTCCTTTTCGAAAGTAGTTGGTTGAATGTTTCAAGGTTTTCTGGGTTGAGAGTTGCTATTAAACCTTGTTTTATAAGCATTGTTGTTGAAGCCATTAGTAGTGTGAAAAACCTGAGATAGGGTTTGAGAAGAACATGAGTATCATTGTTATGTGAAGAATGTTTTATTAGCATTGTTGTTGAAGCCCATTGGTTATGCAAAGAACTTGAACTTGAAAAGAACATGAGTATCATTGTTATGTGAGATTTGTGGTTGAGCATTGTTGGAAACATTTGAGTTGGTTGATACATGCTTGGACTAGGGTTTGTAAGAAAGAGTTGTTCCTTGTGGTAGTTGGTTGAGAAGAGTTGTTTGAGCCTAGTCAAGTGATTGTGTGAAGTGGTTGTTCAAGTTCCATGAAACAAACTATTCTATATTCTAGATTTGAGTTGAGATTGAGATTTGAGGATAGAACATATTGAGTCTCTAACAATTCTCTTTATGCTTCTATAAGATTGATTTGAGTTGAGATTGAGATTTGAGGATAGAACATATTGAGTCTCTAACAATTCTCTTTATGCTTCTATAATATTGATTTGAGTTGAGATTGGGATTTGAGTATAGAACATATTGAGTCTCTAACAATTCTCTTTATGCTTCTATGAGATTGAATTATTGAGCAAGTTCTTGGTGAGCTTGCTAGAGCAGATTTGGGCAAGTTCTTGGTGAGCTTGCTAGTGCATATTTGGGCAAGTTCTTGGTGAGCTTGCTAGTGCAGATTTGGGCAAGTTCTTGGTGAGCTTGTTGAGCAGATTTGGACAAGTTCTGTGTGAGCTTGTTGAGCAGATTTGGACAAGTTCTATGTGAGCTTGTTGAGCATATTTGGACAAGTTTTCTTGTGAGCTTGTTGAGCAGATTTGACAAGTGTGAGCTTGTTGAGGGAGTTTGAGGTTTGAGTGAGCCTATTGAGCAGGTTTTGAGTGAGCCTATTGATAGAGCTTTGGAGGTGACAGAGTACAGAGGACAGAGTCTCAATGGAAGAGATCCACCAGTCAGTGCAGCAGAGAGATAGAGTCTTCTAGAAGATCACTAGCTAGAGCAGAAGGGGAAAGAGTTCTCCTGTGGAAGAGATCCACGAACTTGAGATTAGGGGATCAACATCTCCTTTGGACAGAGATCCATAAACATTGTAATTGGGAAGGATTCCCAAAGAAATTGATTGAGAAAGTTTTAGTAAAATATTTTCTCCGTGGAGTAGCCCACATTGGGTGAACCACGTAAACTGTGGTGTCTCTATTGTGTATGGTGTTTTGTGCATTGCTTGATTACTGCTATTGATACTGTTGTCTATACACTGCATAATATTGAATTGAAAAGAAAAGTAAAAAGTGGTCTTATACTGTTCACCCCCCCTCTCAGTATAATCTTGTGTTCTTTAATTTTCAAATATTGGAAGATAACTATGGATAAATGTGTTTTATATTAATTTTTTTATGGCATAGTTATGGATGATGTGGATATTGTTCTTGGTTATCCTTGATTGGATTCTTTGGGGTTGTGCATGAAAAATAAAATAATATTGTAGGATATTTCTCAGTATAAGGATCAAGGATCCCAAGAAAAAAAAGAATCTACTACAAGGAACAAATCAAAGAACTAGTAGAAGAGCAAAAAAGAAAATTTAACAAAAAGACAACAATAGACTTCAAGGAAAAAGCAAAAGCAAAGTCCAAGGAAAAACACTTAGAAGAGCAAAATGATGAACTAAAAAATGTGAACAAGAGAGAAGAGTATGAGGAAGCAATGAAGATAGAGGAACAAAATATTAAAGAGTCAAAGGAATCTAATTATATGGATAAGGTTGCAACATATTGTCATCCACACTACAATGAGAGGCACCAATCATGGATACAACATATAGAACACTAAAATAATTGTGATGGACTACCTTGTAGTAGCATCTTGTTTTTCTTGGGATCCTTGATCCTTATGTTGGTAACTATCCTACAATGTTATTTTATTTTTCATGCACAATCCCCAAAGAACTAGTAGAAGAACAAAAAACAAAATTTAAGAAAGAAACAACAATAGAAACCAAGGGAAAAGCAAAAGAAAATTCTAAGGAAGCACATTTAGAAGAGCAAAAATATGAACTAAAATATGAGAATAATAGAGAAGAGCATGAGAAAGCAATGAAAATAGAGGATCAAAATATTGAAGAGTCAAAGGAAACGAATTGTATGGATAAGGTTGCAACATATTGCCATCCAAAATACCATGAGAAACACCAAACATGGAGACAACACATAGAATACTAAAATAATTGTGATGGACTTACATGGAACAATAGGTGCAAAAACTATGGATATGCAACCAACAATAATTATAAGAAAATTTGGATTGAAAAGGAATGATACTTATGGTTGTTATAAAGACCAACTTAACACAATGAACACATGGAAGTAAATGAGAAACATTAGATATAAGAGCAACATGGTAGAAGCAAGGCATCATAAAAGACCACCACCAATCAAGATTTCACCTAGGTGTTTGGGTGATCAAATATGGTATCAGTTATATGCCATGTTTCAAGGATCATATTATTTCGTTTCATCTCATATTTAAAGGATAAAATATTCTTAAGGGGGATGGAATTCTAGGGTACCTAGGAGTAGGTACCTAATAATATAATATTTTATTGTATAGTTGGCATGATCTATAACTAACCCACCTATAGCATATAGTTGGAATGAGCTATATATAATAAAACTATATTATATAATTAACATGGACTATAAATAATCAAATGATATTAGCTCAACCAATTAGATTCCTCAACTTTCAAGGAGGATATCTAATTGGTTGAGCTAATATGTTTAAATCTTGCCTAGTGATACATGGATAATTGCAAGTAGTTGTAATACCACTATGCAGTCATGATGTAATATGGGAGAGGTTTGTTTCAATCCTATATAACCCTTTAAAAAAACATGGGCTATAAATAACCCCATGTCTATTTTTAGGATAATTTATTATAATAGTGAGTGGGATAAGGTTAGAGTTTTACCTTTCAAATAATAGCACTAGATGATGATTATATAAAGAAGAGAGATCATAATTGTAAATCATTAAATCCAAGTTCATTGTTGTAACCATATTTTCTCATGGAGTGAATCTCACCTTGGGAGATATGTGGAGTGATTCCTTCCTTAAGGAATAATCTTCGTGTTGCTTTACCTAAAGGGTATTTGAATATCATCTCATGCAGATTACTTTATATGGATTGAATTATTTTAATATTTTGCATATTTATGAATAACTAGGGAAGACCCATGATTGATCGTCCTTTCAAATATCCTATAATCGATAAGCTTGGAGTTGATGAGAAAACATGTGATCCTTTTCATAGGGAAGACCCATGATTTATCATCCATACAATGGTAACTAGAATATACTAAATGAATTTACCCTAGCATGACCATACCTCTCCATGGCACGTAATTGATATTGAATTATATTCTTTGAAGCCTCATAGCAGAGTGGACATAAATTCCCAATATGGACCTTAATTGCTTGTACATGTCTACATCGATGTTTGGGGACCATACAAATGCCCTCCACCACTACCAGTTATCTTTAAAATCCATAGTAAAAACCCTCACCAACAATAACACTCACAATGTTAATTATATTAAATTTTTGATGGATGAAATTTAGGATATTTGAACCTTGTCCAAGCAAATTTGCAATACTTGACTTGGCCCAATGAAGTTCTAGGACCATGGTGAATATGCTCTTGCTACAAGGAAATGGAATGTGTGACCTCAACCTTGTGTTGATTCTTTGGTTGTCTTATTGAGCTTTCACTCTATTCATTATATAGTTGAAGCTTAGGGCCCATGATTTCATATAATCCAACCCTTTGAAAATCATTTAATGCCTTTTCTTGAATACCTTTAACAAGATAAAATTTGTAATAGGAATGATATTAGTGAGATAAAAATTATGATTTGCTAATTACTTCATTGGCTTCACGTAGTGAACATGAATAACAATAGCAATGGAATGTGCACAATCCTTGTGAGAATAATGATATTAATATGTTAGTGTGGAGATGTGCTTTGGTATGTATATAGTCCATCCCTTTGGATAACACTAAAATTAATAAGTGTGCATTCCCAAGTTATTTTGACAAAAAATATTTAAAACTTAATTAAATTTTATATAGTACATGTATGCTTCACCTTTTATAAATATAATTATAAATTTAATAATTATAATATAATTTTTAGTTTTAATTGTCACCTTGAAAATTTACATGTGTTTATTAAATAAATAGATATAGATATATAATCAAATGAAATAAACTCAATTTGTTAAATTCCTTGACTTTCAAGGAAGAGACCTAGGTTCTAATTATACCAAGCATTACATGTGTAATTATCAAGTTGTTATAATACCACTATACAATCATTGATGTAATACAGGTGCATCATATTTCAATATCAAATAATCAAATATTAAGGATTTTTATGGTTAAGAAGGGGATTGAAAGGACCCCATCCCTTTTACAAAATATGTCCAAAGATTTTACATTTTAGTCTCACCATCCAAGACGATAACTAAAATAAAACAAGTAAAAAAAAAAAGCTACAAGAAAAACTTCTAGGAAAAATACTAACAACTAGATCAGTCGAGGGACGACCAACACAAAAAATCCACCTACACTTAAAACCCAAAACATTGACAATTCAACAACAAAATGTATCACTAATAGGGGAAACAATTATCCCTGCAAAAATGAGCTAAAATATCCACTTCACCCAGCTTTTAGAATAGAAGTCCATAATCTCTTTTCCTGCACCTCTAATTCTCATGAATGCTACCTTCTCTAATCTCCTCTCTAGCCATAATTTTAGTAATTTGGATAGGGAATTCATCCTTCTAAGTGGTAAAATCTTCAGCCTCCACCCCTATATTTTCCAAGATATTGGCAACTATATTCCCTTCATGATATACATGATTTAACTAAAAATTTTGAAGAGAACATAAGATCTATTTTGTTTCACTAGTCATATCCTCAATACTCCATCCAACTTCCTGGTTGCCTTTCACAATGTTGATCAAATTTAATGAATCATCTTATAATATGATGTTCTTATAATTAATATTGCTCATTAATTTAGCTCTTATGTAAAAGGCATGGGCCTCAGCAAAGTGATTTGATTGAATTACCAAATTGTTCAAGATAAGAGATTTGATCTCACCAAATTGTTCTAAAAATAAGAACCTTTGGGCAAGTTTTCAAAGTGGAGAAAGTTGCTCACATTTCTCAGGTATTTAGGTTTGAGGATTTTGATCCAATCTAATCAATCATTCTTCAATAGTTTCTAGCCTATTTTTCCCATCAATGCCTCGTTCAACTACTTGATTATTCTAAAGCCCAAAACCCCCACTTATTTCCTTAAGCATATCCAATCCCATGCCACTAGAGCAAAATGTTTTCTTTCTTCCAAACTATACCACAATAAAGATCTCTGAATTTATTCCATTTTATCTCTAATTTTAGCTGGAACTTTGAAGAGAGACATAAAGTAAATGGGGATACTCTAGAGGGTATATTTGACTAAGCTTTACCTACTTGGCTAAGGAGGCTTCCTCTCCATCCAAATAGTTTTTTTAGTCAATTTGTCAATTATTGGATTCCACAAGCTCGTCTTCATCCTTCTTTTGAACAACATCCCCAAGTATGTTGTTGGGAGACCTCCAATGTCACATCCAAAAAATCTAGAAATCCACCTTTGTCTTATAAAAGGTGTTAAGAAAGTACACTTTAATTTTAGAAAAGTTTACCTTATATCCTAATTTTTCCTTCATATAAATCTAGAATAATCTTTAGCTCCTTCTCTTGTGGGATTGAGGATTTCAAGACCAGGATGGTATCATCAACAAATTATTGATGTGAAATGGGGTTTGTTGTAGAAGTTCGTTTGACATCTCCCACCTTGTAATCCTCCATTGTAGCTGAAATGGCTCTACCCAAAGCTTCTACAAGGATTATGAAGACGTAGGGTGATAGACGGTCACCTTGGCGCAACCCTCAATTGTTACTGAAGTATCTTGATAGAGCACCATTGACCAAAATGTTGGACATTTTGAGTGGATAAGTTGTCATTGATGTAAATATTAAGTGGTCATTAATGTCAATCTTTCAGCACCAGTCAGTGGCAGTTTCGATGGACAGCATTAATTTTAGGTTCTCCAGTTTTAGTTGATCAAGACCTAGTTCCAGGAAGTCAAATATGGATCAAAGTGCAAAAGAAGAAGCCCAAGTGGATAATATTATAATATTTTTTATAATATTATAAAGGAAAGTTTTAAATTAATTAATATAATCTTTATTATAAATTAATTTATAATTTAATTTACTTAAGTTATTAAAATTAATTATTAATTAATTTTAATATTAGTTATAAAGTTAATTTATATTAATTTTTAACTAACCCTAAGGTGGGTTATTAAATTAAATTCAAAATTTGAATTTGAATTATTAAGCACCGACATGGGGAGCAAATACCCACATGTGTATAAAAAGGGGATTACCCACCTTACCCAAAATCACCATGCCTTCAAATTTTGATTAATGCAAGCTTGTGTGAATCATGCTGAAAAGAGGAGTACTTCTTGATTTTTGTGGGAATTCAAAGGTGCACGGAGGTATAAGAGGAAGGAAGTCCTCCTTCCTTCACATGGGCACCAATAGCCCATGCGGTGGGCTCCCAAGCGCTAAGGCACTTAGGCTTGGAGAGACGGTGGATCGAATCACACCGAAATCCCTTTTGGGGGAAGTCAAAGGTATGCTTTAAAGTTGAGCACCAAAAAATTTGGGACTATTAGTCGGGCATTTAAAAATTAATTTTTTGCATATTGATTTGGTTTGTAAGGTTGTAAGGGGAGTTATAAGTCTTATGCAAAATTAAATTTTTGGTGTTATTTGCTTTAGTGTTTGGAAAGGGTAGTAAGGTGTTTTAGGAAGTTGTGTGGTGTTGGATATTATTTTAAGTTGGAGTTTATAAGGTGTATCCAAGTAATTATTTTTCATGTATGATTTTATGGATGTTAATTTTAAAAAGGGAGCAATAAGGCATACTTAAGTTTTGATTATTATTGTGTCTAAGGAATATTTTGAGAAAGTGTTGGAATGATATTTTGTTATCTAACCATTGAAATTAGAGAGAAGAAAATTGTGATTGAGAAAGGTTTTCTAAAGGCACTTTTACATCAAACAAAAGGTATGGGTACATCTTCCTAGTGTGTGATTGTTGAATGTTGTGAATGCAAAGTTGGATTGAAAAGGATTGTTTGGTAAGCATTGTTGAGTGTGTGTTGAATTAATGCTTCAATATTTTATGGAATAAAGAGTTGTTGATAAAACCTTGTTTTATAAGCATTGTTGTTGAAGTGATTAGTTAAGTGAACTTGAACTAGAGTTTGTGGAAAGATCATGAGTATCATTGTTATGTAAAGTTATCAAAGATCATGAGTATCATTGTTATGTAAAGTTGTTAAAGATCATGAGTATCATTGTTATGTGATATTAGCATTGTTGTTGAAGAAATTGGTTGAGTAAGGAACTTGAACTAGGGTTTGCAAAGATCATGAGTATCATTGTTATGTGACATTGATTGATAAGCATTGTTGGAAATATTTGAGTGAGTGTTTATATGCTTGGACTAGGGTTTGTAAGCAAGGATTAGTTCATTGAGTGATTGGTTGAGTAGAGTTGGTTGAGCCTAGTCAAGTGGATGTGTTGATGTGATAGTTCAAGTTCTATGAAACAAATTGTTCTATATTCTGAATTGAGTTGAGAAAGTGATTGAGAGTTTGTAAATGTGAAACATATTGAGTCTCTAACAATTCTCTATATATTTATGTGATAAAAGAGAGATTGAAAGTGATTGAGAGTTTGTGAGTGTGAAACATATTGAGTCTCTAACAATTCTCTATGTGTTTCTAAAAGAGTGATTGGAAGTGATTGAGCATTGAGGTGATGTGAAGCATATTAAGTATCTAACAATTCTCTATATGTTTCTAAAAGAGTGATTGAGCATTGTGATGAATGTGAAGCATATTGAGTCTCTAAAAATTCTCTATATTTATCTATGAGATTGGATAAGTTCTAGTGAGGACTTATCGAGCAGAATTGGATAAGTTCTAATGAGGACTTATTGAGCAGATTTGGACAAGTTCTAGAAAGGACTTGTGTACAGATTAGTGTGAGCTTTTATGGAAGCTTACAAGGCAGATTTGAGACAAGTTTTTGAGAAGACTTATGAGCAGATTTGATTGATTGATTTTTTCAAACCTTAAGTTAAGGTTTGGGGCAGATCTAGTAGATTTGATTTGTGATTGGATCAATATTTGTGTTAAGGCTTGAGGACATATATTGAGGATAGATTTGTGCTAGATCAAAGGACTATGTTTAGTGCATATTAGAGGACAGATATTGAGGATGGATTTTTGCTAGACTGAAGGAATGTATTTAGTACATATTTGAGGACAAAGTATGGTACAAATTTGAGGACAGGTTTGTGCCAGATCAGAGATAGATATTGAGCAAATTTGTGCTAGACTGAAGGATTGTGTTTAGTGCATATTTGAGACAAAGATTTGAATGTGAGAGAGTATAGAGTATGACAGTATCCAATGGATAGATATCCATTAGCCAGGGTAGTGAGGATAGGTGCATTTAGTAGATAGAGATCCATTAGCCAGAGTAGAGGGGGAAGCAGTTTTTCTAGAATATCACCAGTCAGAGCTAAGGAGAAAGGAGTTCTCTTATGGATAGAGATCCATGAACTTGATTAATGGATTGGTGTCTCCTTTGGATAGAGGTCCATAAACATTGTAATAGGGAAAGGATTACCAAGAGATTGATTAATAAAATTTTAGTGAAATATTTTCTCCATGGAGTAGCCACATTGGGTGAACCACGTAAAATTGGTGTCTCTATTGTGTGTGGTGATTTGTACATTAGTTTGATTACTTTTATTGATATTACTATCTATACATTTCATAATATTGATTGGAAAATAAAAGTAAAAAATGGTATTATACCGTTCACCCCCCTCTCAATATAAGCTTGTGTTCTTCAATTGGTATCAAAGCGGGTTCCTTCTAAAGATTTTAACAGCTTGAAGGAAAAGGAAAATATTTCAAGAACACAATAGATTCTAAGAATGTGTCCTCATATAATTCAACACCAATATTTGATATAAGTGATTATATATTTTGGAGTATGAGAATGAAGATTCACCTGATGGCACTTGGCAATGAAATTTGGGAAGCAGTTGAAAATGGATACATACCACCAACTGATCCACTTACAAACAAGGAAGATAAGCTTTTTCAGCATTACAATTCAAAATCAATGAATACAATTTTGAGAGGTTTGCATAGAATAGACTCAATAAAAGTTATGCATTGTAGAGATGCAAAAGGAATTTGGTATAAGTTGCAAAGCATATATGAAGGAGATAAAAGTATCAAAAAGGCAAATATATGAAATATCAAAGGGAAATATGAAGAGTTAAGAATGAAGCATGAGGAAAATATTAGTACTTATCTAATTCAGGTAGATGATTTTGTTAATGCCATGCAAGGACTTGGACTTAATGTTGAAGAATCAAATTTTTGCGATAAGGTCTTAAGATCTCTTCTAAAAAGATTTAGTGAAAATATTTTTGCTATAGAAGAATCAAAAGATGGTGATTCTTTGACAAGAGATATGTTACTTGGTATTCTTACAGCTTTTGATTTAAGAACAAAAGAGAAACCTAATTCCTGAAAGGAAGCAGCATTCAAAGCTACTAAGAAGACAAAGGTCAAAAATTCAGATTCAAGCAATGAGTCATCCAATGATGAAGAAGCAAATTATGGCAGAAGGAATAAGGATTCAAGAAGATTTAAATATGCAAAAAATTTTAGAGGTTTCAATTGTGGAAAGTATGGTAACTATGCAACTGATTTTTAAGAAGCTAAAAATAACAATGATGAAGAAAAATAGGATCATAGGAACATGGAATCAGAAAGATACAAGTACCAAAAGAAAGGTAAGGATGGACGAGACAAACAAGGAAAGAAGTTCTTTCAAATACAAAAGAGGAGCTACTATGCAGACAAGGCAAGTAAGTACTCAAGTGATAGTTATAATAGCTTTTCAGACAATGATAAAGATAAGTCTTATTTCTTATTGAAGAAAAAGAAGTTAAGAAAAGATCACCAATAATTCTCAAGTATTTTAGATGTGGTAATTTTGAACATCTTGAAGATAGTTGTACAAGGAATGGTTTCAGTTGTTGTTTTTGGAAGTAATGTGCATTATTAGTGGGAATTTGATGATGTGGGATGTTAGTATGAAATTTATTATGGAATGGTTGTTGGTGATGGTTTTGATGATGATGGGAATATGGTGGTATGATGGCATGCTGACCATAAGGGCTACATACATTTGATAAAGTGGATTAGTGGGTATGGTCATAGTTGGGGGCACAACACCCAAGATAGATCCTGAGTTAATAAGGTGTGTGGTTGAGAGGTGGATGATTGGTTTTGATTTATTCCCTGTGTCTGCTTTTGTGGGTCGAGATTAATGCTTTGATTAGAATTATTCATGATCAATTGTTGTAATTATAGGAATGCTTGCTACATGGCAATCCCAAATGAATATGGTATGGCCATGTAGGTGGTAGATGATTGGGTCGGTTGGTTGGCAACCATGCTAGTGGATGTAGGCAGAGGGTAAGTGGCAAAAGGTATTACCATTGAATGGGGGATGTTATAATGTGTGGGATCCATAGGTGCAATGGATGGGATGGATGCAAGGATATGTGAAGCAACATTGACTTGTGCTTTGAGGGGGTTAGTACAAGTGATGTTTTGATCTAGGAAGATGAAGGGGTGTTGATTAGAATATGATGGATGATTGTGTGTCATTGTGGCACAAGTCAGTCAAAGAGTGGATTCGTGAAGATTTGGTTAGACTGTTATAGCTGTGGGAATGTGGTTTCCTAATGCAATGAGGGAATGGTGCAATGTGGAATGGTAAGTGGAGGCAACGATGGAAAGACCAAACCAGCTACATTTAGATATAGCCTAACAACGTCCATGTCCATATATGTGACACAATTTTTTGATGGTATGATGGCTCACTCATAGGAGTTTCAAGGATGGTAGCATGAGTAGCTCTCTACATTATATCTATGTTCGAGATAGGGACACCACTAGATGGCCCTAAATTTAGGTTCAAGGACATAGTAAGGGCTACACTGGCTTGCCCTACCATTGAAGTGATAGAGACCTAATAATACTGAGATGGAGGCTCCATGGATGAAAACAACTGACTCTCAACTTGGGCTAACTTTCTGGCTTGGCTACAGGTTGTTACCATGTGCTAAGGGCTAAAATGAATTGAAAAGTGTGAAGGTGCATGTGTAAATATGTGGTGGAATAACAAGCAAACAGTATGCAAAGCAAACAAACAAACAAGTTGATTTCTAAGTTTTTGCAATGTTTTGATTTTTTTTTTGGTAAATGATGTGCAATGTTTGACCCTAAAAATGAATCTACAAATTTCACCTAGATACTCTCACACACTAACTTGGTGATGAAATCCAAGTTTTGAAACCCATCAATACTTGGTGATGAAGCCCAAATTCGATGAGGGAGCCTAGGTACTACCAATCCTCACCCAATTCACCGTGGGTAGCGATACACCCTTCGAAGAGGAATGCGTGCTATTTTCCATGGCTACGATGGTTCTTAGATTGGCCTTGGCCAAAAAATGGGGTAATTATTGGGAGTTGGTGATGAAATCCAACCTTGCCAATGTTCACATGCAAGTGTGTGAAGGCTTTGTTTATTAGGGTGTGATGCAAACTATCATGCAATTTTGTTTATTGCCTAAATGCATAAAGCAAAAATATGTAAGTGCAAACATAAATATATCAAGGGCCAAATAGCTAATTTCAAGCAATATCTACCAAGGTTCTGGTACTCAGAGTCAACTATCATTGGGTGTTTAGGCTTGGTCAACCGCTGCTATACGATTAACCAACCGTGCATGTGTATTTGGGAATTTCCAACTGTGGACCCATAGTTTCAACTATGTACCAGAAAGTAAGGTAAAGCAAGCCTAAAACCATAAATGTGCCTGGATTATTCCTAATTAGGCTATGCAAATGCTCTGGTAGCTAATCTAAAATGCAAGTTCTTTTGATTTCTTTTGATTTTAGGTATGCCTAGCCTAAGACCTAGATGCAGACAAGGACAAAAATGATAAAGACTCCTAGTTGACTTAATAAAATCATAAAGCAAAAAGAAGGGGAAGGAGGGTTCTCGATGTACGAACCTATGATCCTTTCACTAATCCCTCAAATTCCTTCAACCATCAATCCACAGTCCATAGTGCTCCAACCACCGATGCACAGTTTTTTTGAGTTTTAACCGCTTATCCATAGTTTTTTAGGTCAATAATCGTGCACTCGTGGTTCCTCAAGCATAGGACCAATCCAAAAAGGGGTATGGGATTATCGATTTTCATTCTCAATATTTGTGCAATCGACCTCTAGAAACCTACAATCATAGACAAACATAGATCAGTAGCAAAAACTAGTAATGCAATGACAAGTAGAACACTTAGGGGGTCCCACCGTGATCATCATTTTTGTAGAAAAAAGAATTGAACACAAAAAAACACAAAGAAAAAAGAAGATATTGCAATATGAAAAATGATTTTCTTTATATTGATACAAGGAAGCTTGAATCTCCCAATTTTATAATGCTTTGCCCTAATATTTTGGGAAAGATATTACAATGCTCTCTTTCTCTAAATATAATGCTTTTAATGGTGGTCTTCCAACTCTTCAGCAAACTACTAGGTGTTCTTTGCTCCTTTGCTATAGCTCCAAAGGTGAGTGGGATTTTGTATCCTAGATGTAGGGCCACTCCTAGCTTCAATAGCTCTTCAAGTACCTATCTCCTGCACACATGGAAGTCAAACAAGGGTTAGTAGCACCTGTATATATGATTAAAAACCAATGCAAATAAAACCCTTGAATGGATGCTTGCAGAAAACATAGAGATATTAATTAGAATGCATTGCTAACAAATTACAATATAATTGATCTACGTCATTAAGAGGTTTTTGATGCATTCTGAATAACCGTAGGTGCACAGTTATGGTTAGGAAACCGCGAGAGGATGGTTGTGACTGTGTAACTATGAACAGGCAATTGAGGTTGGATGGTAGAAAGCTCCAAAAAAGGCACTCTAAGGATTTGAGTCTCTAATCTCCTCGAGATCCATGTGAGCTCCTGGTGTGATTTTGACAACCTGATGGTGTGATTTCTCAACCCCCTTTGGTTGATGGGGTGAAGGTGCCTTTATAGGATCCTTGGTATTTTGGAGGGAAAGGGATGTGGTAAGCTAGGATTACCAAGTGGTAATCCAGGGTTACCAAATGGAAGGGGTAGTTATAGTGATTCACCTATGGTGTCTCACTTAACTAGGGTGACATGGCTAATGGGTAGGTACAAGTGGAGTGAGGTGTGAGGGATGTCCCATGTGGAGGGATAAGGGTGACATGAGTGTGTGAGATATGGCAAGGGATGGTGGTGATGTGGGTAGGACACATATCCAGTGATTAGGCAGGGTATCCTAGGGGGATTTTCTAGATTTATAAAATCTGGAAAATACTTTTAATGTGTAGTATTTATATGCCTAAGTTTGGACTTAGGCATATATTTTATTATGCATATTTGTGTGGTGGGATGCAAATGGGGTTTTGTAAGTGCCTAGGTTTTGGTGTCTACAAAATTAATTTATATTTTATCCTTCTATTACTCCAAGTATAGTTCATTCTTCTAAGATCTATATCCATGAGTTCATTGTCATTTAGGAAATTTCAAAATTCTCTCATTCCTTTGGAAGGGATAGGAGATCCCCCTTTATTTTCAAATAGATATAGTTGAGAGTTGAAGTCCCCAGCTAGGACCCAAGGGATATATGTACGTCAAAATGACTACATTAGGAGAAATAAGGCGATGAACCTCTAAAAATTTTGAAGTATAGAAGATAGGCGCGAACTCGTGACCCATCTTGATATCATGACCAAAATAGCTCGAAAGACCTCATGTTCTGAAAGTATCATGAAATCATGACTTGCATTGATATCGTGGTTGCAAAGGCATCAAAAGGTTAAGAGCAACAAGACATCATGAAATCATGACTTGTCCCTCTATCATGGCCACGAAGAGTCAAAAGGACCTAAGGCAAACAATTGGTGCGATGTCATGACTCATCGATGTTTCGTGGTCTCTAAGGCCTGAAAAGGTCAAAAAGCAAAAGGACATCATGAAATCGTGACTTGTTCTAGTTTCACCATCGCTAAGGTTCCAAATGGAGAAATATGAAGTGACACGGTAATATTGCGACATACCCTAGTGTCGCGACTATAGGAGGTAAGACTCCCAAGTAGTAAGAGAGTCATGATATCATGACCAGTTTCTTTTTCACTACCACAAGAGCAAGAAGAGCCCAAAGATAGGAAAGTGATGCGATTCCATGACATGTTCCTCTATCACAACCATCATGAATTTACTAAAAACATAATCTTCTATGAGTGGTTCTAGTCTGACGTAGTTGTTATAAAATCAACGATGGCAAGCAATCTTGAAGAATGAAGGATGGATCAGATTCTGAGTTCACCTCCACTACCTATTCGTATGCATGGAGTGTTAGCTTGCAGTTGGGAATCAAACATTCCGTTCCATTTTGGGCCAATGGTGTTGCATGATGTTTTACCAGATTGGCCATCTAGCATGTTGTTGTAATAGTTTTTGAATATAACTATTTTTGTATTTTGTATTTTTGAACCATAGAGGTATTATAAATAAGGGCAGCAGACTCTTGTGAAAGGGTCAGCTCTTAGGCATTTACAAGCTGAATGTATAAAGACTTTTGAAGGAGCAATACAATAAGAAATCTCTGTTTGGCCTCTGGTTCAACATTTTGTAGTCAAATGTATGTATGAATGGATGAATTCTTCTATTTAGCTATTTGAAGATGCATGGCATTAATTCTGTTTTCTGGATTCTTGCATATGTTTATTCAATAGTTCTAGAGTTAGTAATTTGTGGATCTGGTTATTGATTTAAGATTAGTCTGCATATGGTAAAATTGGTTGGTCTGTTAGGAGGTTTTGAAGGTTGTTCTATTCATGTTCTTTGTTCATCTTCTTGTTGTTGTCTAATCTGTACCACATCAAGTTCTAGCATTAGCTATATTTACATCTCTTTCAGCACTCTTTACTCCCCCCATATTAGTTTTAGCAAGTTAGAACCTCACAGGAACCAACCTTCTCTGGAGATTGAACCAACGAAGCTCATGCAGCTTGCTCGATCTTTCAATGTTGGCCATGTCTTGGGTGCAATAATTAACCATAGGCATATTTTGGACCAATAGTTTTTGGCATGCTTGGTGGGACCAAATCCCACTATTCACACATTGCAGAGATTTGGTGTTTGTCTTTGCTCTATTTAAATCTAAATCACCTAGCGACTCCATTCAAAAGACCAAATCTAGAAAATATTTTTATCCATTTATTGGTTGAATATCAAAATATATGAAAACTAGATCAAAAGAAAAAAATTTAGAAGAGCCTATTGAGTTCTTGGAACTACATCTTGGTAGTCTTAGGACAAACCCTATTCTAACCTCTAGACTAGTGTCTTCCTCTACCATCACCATAGGATCAATCAATACTACAAATCCTACCCCTAAAATTCCTCCTAGCACAACTACCAGTGGATCTTCTAGCATAGCCAATCCTACTCTTGTAACTTTGGTTAGCACAGTAGCAATAATGGCCACTAATCAGAATATCCAGCCCTACCCAATGTGGAATCATGTAGGTCCTTTGAATCTGGTCATTCAGAATCCTATTCCTCCAGCAACATTGAAGGTACTACCCACTTATGATGGTACGGGCAAGACTGCTTATGAACATTACTAGGATGTAGCATCACTAGTAGCTATACATAATATAATAGAAGAAAATGTAATGATCAGGTTATTGGTTATATCATTGAGAGGGAAAATGAAATACTGGTACTGAACTATCCTTGATCAAACCATAACCACATGGGTAGGCCTTGCTGGTAAACTCATAGAAGCATTCAATGAGCAAGCAGACCCTTTCTCCCTGCTTACATAATTTACTATTATCCAAAAGCATCCTTAGGAAGAAATAGTTGATTTCAATATCAGGTTCAACCACACCTGGAAGAGGGTTCCTGATGGCCTCAGGCCTACAAATGAGCAAGCAATGTATTACTATCTAAGAGCCTTCAACTCAGACTTAGGCATGGCAATAAGGTAGTCTCAGGTGTTCACCTTCCTAGAGATCTTTCAAGAAGCCCTCAAGGTAGAAAAGGACCTTATTGCTATTGGGAGGTTACCACCTAAAATGATAATGCCTATATTTCTAGATTTTCCTCAAGTCCCCAGTACAGGAATAACTTATCCTACTATTGTTCCCATGGTAGATCTTCCAAAATGGCCTAGAATACCTGTTATCCCAGCAATACAGGCCCCTCTTGTACTTCTAGCTTTACCTCCAATACCTACATTGCCTACTTTACCTGCCCTTGATCCTCAACTTGCAGTCCTCCTAGAAATGCAGACAACCATGAAGAATTTAACAAATGAAATCACCTCAATGAAGAGGTAGGAAGCTGAGAGGACTTTTCAACCAAGGAGGTTTCCACAAGTCTCAAAAGACCAATCTGCTTCAACCAGCAAGTACCCAGAGAGGTCAGGTACAGTATATGCAAATCAAGAGGATGAACCATCTACATCCTTGACTGAAGTTGATTATTGGTGTTCCACATGTAATGATCCACATGGAGAAATTTCATGCATGATTCACCAACATCATGTGTAGAAGGTGGCTATTGAGAAAGCAGAAAGAACTATGAAGGGATAGGTTAATATGATAAGGGAAATAAACCATAATTTCATGATGCCATCAGTGGAGCAGGTTGTAGTTCTGACTAGGTCAGGGAAGAAACCTCTCCAAGTTGATCCCAATGAACTTAACCCTCTAAAAGTACCTTCAGGAGCAAAAACCCAAACTAAAAAGGGTAGCTCCTTAGATACTACACTCCCAAAGTTAGTTCAGAGGTAGGAAGCAAAAATTAGGAATGAGGTTGCACAGAAAGAAACTGAGACTCAGGATCAAGCAAGGGATAAACTGAGATACCCTTCCTTAACCAAGCATCAAAGGATAGAAGCAACTCAAGGGTATAGAAATAGATATGACTCACCTGCAAAAGAAAAGGAGAGGCAGCCTGATGCACCTATTTATAACATAGTGGAGGAATTAAGAAAGACACCTTCAAAGGCTAGTATGTATGATGCATTGTTGCTTCCAAGGCAGATTGACTTACTGTAGGAATATTTGAAATCAATCAAAAATAAAAGTAAGCCCCATCCTTAGTTGAATCTAGCATAGGCCAACTCAATACCAACCATAGGTAAGAACATACCTCCTCCCTTCTATTTGTCTCTTCAAATGGAAGGATGGGTAGTACATAATTGTATGATAGATTTAGGAGCAACAACCATTGTAATGCCTAAGGCTGTGTGTGACATCATGGGAATGGAATATACTAGAAGTAGCCCAGGAGTTCTATAGTTGGATGGCACCCTAGTCAATACTATGGGAGTGATTAAGGATATTCCAATAGTATTGAACAAAATACCCCAGATTACAGTTATACAAGAGGTGGTTGTGGTGGACTTAGAACCCTACTTCGAAATGTGCCTGTCAAGAGAATTCACAGCTAAGATAGGAGGGTATCTATCCCTTGATTACTCACACATGGAGATCCCATTCAAAGGTAGAAGGATTAATATCTTCAATGAGAAACCTTCTTCCTTTCACATTGAGAAAATTGAAGAAGATGGCAAACAGACCAATAGTGTAAGTATGATTGCTGAAGAAATAGAGGGATTAGATCTGATGGAAGAAGTTCTAGAAGAGCTCCAAACTGAAGATCAATTCTCTTTAAAATATTTTAATGCTATGATTGAAATAGGGATTGGAACCTATTCAATCACAAAACCTCAAAAGGTTGAGCCCTCTAAACTACCAAAGCAAGTTTTCCCCACAAATCAAATCTGGAAGCTCTTCTTTGATGGTGCCAGATGTAAAAATGGAGTTGGAGCAGGTATAGTGTTGATTTCACCAACTGGAGATGAGAAATTTTTCTCCTACAGGCTGACATGGAGTTGCACAAACAATGTAGTAGAATACGAAGCACTCTATTTAGGCCTAAGAAAGGTTGAGAAGTTAGGGGTTAAACAACTACAGATATATGGAGACTCAAAACTGATAGTGAATCAGGTCACAAAAAAGTGTGTCAGCAAGAAACATTATCTTAAAGCCTACAAGAACAAGGTATGGGATCTATTTGAAGCTTTTGAAGCTCTAAACATTAAAGCCATTCCTAGAGAGAAAAATACTCATGCTGACCTACTAGCATCAGTGGGAGCCAATTTTTGTCCAATAGCTAATGTCATACAAAAGTAAAAAATAGTAAGGTTGATATATAGACCTTCAGTCCCAAACAAAGACACCTTCTAGAAGGTATTTGAAAGTGATGAACAGGTGTTATATTTCTTGATACATGAGATGAATTGTTCAAGTGACCGAGCTTTAGAAGATGAAGAAGATGAAGGGTTGATTCAACTAAAAAATAATCACATACCAAAAGGTCTAATAACTCTTGAGAGTCTTTTTGACAATAGTGATCATCCACTAGGCCATAAGATGAAAGTTGATAAACAGAAGTATAAAGAAATGCAAGTAGAGCCTGGGAAGATGATCAAGGTTGGGGTTCAATGCTTAGAAGAGGAGGCTGACCAAGTTCAAGAATTATGCAGATATTTCCCTGATATCATAGCCTAGACGTATGATGACCTCAAAGTGTACAACAAAGAGACCATACAACACACCATCGAGCTTGAGCCAGGATCAAAGCCTTTCAGGTAGAAGCAAAGGCTAGTGAATCCAAAGATAGAAGCCTTGATGAAGCAGGAGTTGTTGAAGTTACTCAATGCTAAAATAATCTACCCTATCAAGCACTCCACATGGGTTGCAAATCTGGTGCCAATTAGAAAAAATAATGGAGATATCAGATTATGTGTAGACTTCAAAAATTTGAACAGAGCTTCCTTAAAAGACCACTATCCTTTGCCTCAAATAGATCAGATATTGCACTCTATAGTAGGAGCAAAGAGATTCTCATTGTTGGATGGATTCTTCGGTTATAATCAGGTATGGGTCAAGGATGAAGATCAACACAAGACTGCATTTACTACCAAATGGGGGACTTTTGCATACCAGCATATGCCTTTTGGGCTGTCCAATGCAGGAGCAAATTTTCAAAGAGCAATGGATCTAGCCTTTGGAGAGCTTGTGAATAAAGTGATAGTCATCTATCTGGATGATATGATAGTATTCTCTCACAAGAAAGAAAAGCATGTTGAACATCTAAGAATGGTTTTTAAAAAGTGTAGGGAGTTTGGTATCTCCCTCAATCCAAAGAAGTCCATTTTTGTTGTTGAAGAAGGAACACTCCTAGGTCATGTCATTTTTGAAGTTGGACTAGCCATTGACCCAAATAGGGTAAAAGCCCTGTTGGACCTTCCTTTGCCATTAAACAAGAAAGGGCTGCAATCCTTCTTTGGACAAATCAACTTTGTGTGCAAGTTCATTGTAGACTTTGCACAAATTGTAAAACCTATGACCGAATTGTTGAAGAAGAATGTAAACTTCAGGTGGATAGACCTATGAAAAGAAGCATTCAAGAAAATTAAGGAAGCAATTGTGCAAGCACCAGTACTTATCAATCCAGATTATTCAAGGGGTTTCATCCTATATGCCATTGGTGAGCAAGAGAGTTATGTTGCAGTTATTACTCAAGATAATGAGGAGAGATCCATTGCCTTCCTAAGTCAGACTATGCAAGATCATGAGGAAAGGTATAACTTCATTGAGAAATAGGTATATGTAGTCATGAAGTCCCTAAATAAATTCAGACACTTCCTATCCCAGAGCAAGATCCTAGTATATGTGATACACCCTGATGTCAGGAACTTTATAATACAGGGAGAACTTGGTGAGAAAAGGGCTGGTTGGGTGTCAAAAATCCAAGAGTATGATGTAGAGATTCACCCAACCAAGCTAGTAAGAGGTAGAACTCTATGCCAGGAGTTGGAAAGACAAGTTGTAATAGAATATGTAGCATGTCAAGTCCCAAAATCCATCCAAGAAGATGAATGATTTTTAGAAACTTTAGATTGGGTTGATGAACTTACAAACTATTTTTAGATAGGAGCATGCCCAAGTGGTCTAAATGCCTCACAAAGAAGAAGGTATAGGTTACAGGTCTTAAAATATACTTTATTACCAAAAGGTCTATACAAAAAAATTTGGATGGTGTTCTATTGAGATGTATCAAAGATGATAAAAAATAGAAAATATTGGAGGAGTTCCATGGAGGCATATCAGGAGGACACTATTCAGGTAGAACCACAACTCTAAAGATACTAAGGATAGGTTGTTATTGGCCAACTATCTTCTTCGATGCTTTCAAAGTAACCAGAACATGTGAAGAATGTCAAAGATATGTAGGAAGAAACAAAAATGCTTCCTTACCTCTCAAATCCATTCAAGTGGAAGAACCTTTCCAACAATGGGGTTTGGACTTCATAGGGGTGATAGAACCCAACTCATCAATAGGTCACAAGTACATCTTAACTACTACAGATTATTTCACCAAATGGGTTGAAGCTATACCCACTAAGAAAGTTGATCAAGAAGTAGTGATGGAGTTTGTTGAAAGTTTGATCACCAGGTTTGGTATACCTGATGCATTGGTCAGTGATAATGGCCCATCCTTCATTGGAGAAAAAATGATTGATTTTACTAGTAGATATGGGATCTATCTAAAAACTTCTTCCAATTACTACCCATAGGGAAATGGCCTAGCAGAATCCACAAACAAGAATTTGCTTAGGATTTTGAAGAGAACTCTGAAAGACAACAAGAGGAGTTGGCATTCATTAATAAATCAAGCATTATGGGTGGATAGAATCACCATTAAGAAGTCTATAAACACATCCCCCTATGCTTTGGTGTATGGTAAAGAAGTTGTCCTCCCCATTCATATGGAGATACCTACTCTAAAATTACTCAATCAAATTGATACTACAAAAGGAGATCCGATGGAAGATAGGTTGATGCTACTTTTATAGCTAGAAGAAAAAAGGGAACAAGCATATGCTCAATGCCAAAAACATCTAAGGGAAACCAAAGGGTGGTTCGACAAGAAGACTACTTTTAAAAAATTCAAGGTTGGAGATCTTGTCCTAAGGTGGAATGAAAACAAGGCAAAGCCAGGAAACCATCAAAAGTTTGATGTATTTTGGGAAGGCCCATTCAAGATAATTACTGAGAAGCAGCACAATGCTTTCCAACTATAAGATGAGTAGGGAAGAATCCAACCTATCCCTATCAATGGTTTCCATTTGAAACTCTACTTTCACTGATAATTACCACCCCTTGTATTTTTATGTATCATATGTACTTTTACATGTTTTTGTGAAAATATCACGATTTCACGACATGTTCTAGTATCACGACAACATTGAAGGTAGGCTTCCAAAATATCAAAAGTGACGCGATTTCATGATAAGTTAGAATTTCATGATCAAACAATCAAGACCCCAGTTGCGAGATGAGAGGGAAAACTATTTTCAAATTTTAAAAAGGTTTTGGGAAGTGTGATGTCATTAATGCAGGGATGGCTATAATTCATCAAAAAAGGTGGCACATGAGTGGAATCAGAAATGATATCTCCAGTAATTCATCAAGCAAGTGACCACCCACTAGAGTTATTGCATGTTGCCCTAATTCCAATGTGAGCTCTATATATGGTGAAGAAAACCCTAGCCACTCTCCATTTCATCGAAATATTTTTACAAAATCCTCTTCCTTCAATAGAGTTTCCTCTCTCACTCTAACATTTTTGAAAAAGCTTTTCAATACACCAGTACCAAAGGAAATAGAAGCACCATAATGGTAGCTTCATCCTCAACCATTGAAGTAGTAATGCAGATGGAAGATGAGAAAAATGTAAAGTTTCAGGACAAGGATGTGAGAATTGCAGACACAGTGGTCACATGGAAGGGTGCCAAGAAACTCAGAAAGGACATTGAAGAGAGGGTTTCTATAGGTATTTCCCCATCATGTCCTATTACTTTCCCTTTCCATTCAATGCTTTCTTGGTATATCTGCACTCTCGTTCATCCTTACCCCGAGCTCATCCATGCCATAGCCAAGTTTTATGACCCCAAGCGCAAGATTATCCAAAATGTGCAAGGGAGAGTCCTCTTTACCCTTAGTCCAGAAGTTTACATAGTTGCCTTTGTTGTGGGCCTGGCCTATACTCTAAAGCCAAAAATATTTGACCCTAGTGACCAAGCCAGGTACTATACCCCAACCAACAAAATAAAAAATTTCCTAGAGTTGCAATTGAAAAAGCCACCTACAGGGGAAATTTTCCAACAACTCCCATCCCCCTTTTTGAATTCAAGAACCCAAAGCTTTTTTCTATGTTGGTAGTAATAGTTGGGTTGCCTTCGAATGAATAGGTCCATGGCTAGAAAATTATCATAGCCCAATGCATTTCTAACCCTAAATTCTATGACACTATTGTTATGGACCAAAGCACCAGGCCCCTTTTCTTCGATTGGCCAACCTTCCTCCATAAGAAAATTCATGAATAGTTATCCAAAATGAAGAAGGGTGTCCCAGTCTCTTTCAGATATTGTTCTCACCTAGCCTAGGTCTTCTTCTATTTTATGGTGCAAGATATTTCTTTCATACCTATAGTGGATAAATATGATAAGGGAAGAAGACTACCAGTGTATTCATGGACCACTATGCTCTCTACCTTCGAGACCTATTACAACTTCAACAGGGAATTTCTAGGGCCTACCCTAAAAATCATGTATGGAGAAATGAGTAGGTTATCCCCAAAGGCTAAGAGTGTTTTGTAGAACCCGCATGCAGAGGAAGGAGACTGGTTTATTTTGACTCAAGGGGTAGTCATCAGATTATATGGGTTCACTGGGAAACCCTTTCTACTTCCTCATTATGTTACTGATCAGTTGTTTGTGATGGAGTATTGTAGATAGACCGAATACATCAATTTTAAATATGGTACAGGGATAGGAAAGAAAGGGACTTGCATTCTACCCTTTTAGTTTGAAGGTATAGTTGTATCTAAGAAAGGGCACCATGAATAGGTTGCTTAGGCCCTAAGAAACCTAGGTTTGGTAGAATTGCCATAGCAATGGAGGTATGACCTAGATGGAAAATTTGTAGAAAGACTCTCCATCCTCAATAATTATCCACTCAAAATATTTCCAAAAAATAGCTAGGGAATAGATAGAGCAACAAAGAAACAATGATGAAGATGAAGAGCTTGAGTGGCACGTAGAAGAGATGTAGTCATTGCCTCCATGGCATGATTTCTATGAACAATTGGTGGATTATGACCCCAAAAATAATGAGAAGCATGTTCTAGATGAAAAAACCATTCAGAGAATGCAGAAGAGGGGCCTTGAATGGATTGAGGCTAAGATTCATGCATGGTGGGTCATGAGGGTCCAGATTAATTCAATCCCTTCAAGGTATGGTCTCAAGAATGATGATGAATTTTTTGCTAAGTATGATGCATACCATAAAACCTGGGCAGAGACCATTGGAAATAAGATTACTTTAAGCTTTCATAGCACCTAGAGAGAAGGATCTATAGCAATCGAACATAAAGGAAGTAGGTAAGGGTAAGGGGAAAGCAATCACTTCGGTCCAATAGAAAGGTGCCAAAAGTGCATCCCACCTCTGACAAAAGGAATATCCATTGTGTACATCCCTACACAAGAGCAATTGCAAAAGTATGCAAAAGTGCTCCTAATAATGTAAAACATGGGTTACAATGGAGGTCTTGGAAAACATGGTCAAGGAATAACCGAGCCAATCTAGGTACAAACAAGAAAAATATAGTTAGCTCTAAAGGTAAATAAGTCCAAGGACAAAGGCGTCAAATTGACCACTCTAAAATTTGTAGCACCTAATGGTGTAGGTCCTCCCCTAGTTGAGGTAGCACAACTACAGCCTAAAAAATAGGACTCAAAGATAGATTCTGATGATGTCCCTCTCATTAGGTACAAAATAAAAACAAGTACATCCAAAGAAGAAAGTGCACATAAGAGAAAAAACCAAGGAGAGGTTACAAAAAAGGATATTATCCTAGAGCAGGTCAAAAATACAGAGCAACTACTTCAACAACAAGATATGGTTACCTCTAGGTATGAAGAAGTAGTAGAGCAACCATTTCCCATAGAAGGTACAAATGAATAAACCCAACCACCACAAGTGGCTCTAGGTATGGATTCTCTTCCTCCATATTCTTCTCTTCCTCCTCTTTCCCCAAAAAATTCTCCCTCCCTTTTTGTTTCAAAATATGTTCCACCATCTCCAACTCAGTAGCCTTCACCACCACCATCTCCAACTTAGCAACCTCCACCTTCTCCACCACCTATTTCATCCACCCCAATCAAAATAGTTAACATCCCATCACACCCTACTACCTCTATTATCTCTCTAGAAATGTCTGTCATAGCTCCCACAAGTGTGGATTCTACCCTTGTGACAATCCCATTCTCCCTCATTATTCATTTCCCACTATTGCAGTCACTCCCATCTTCCTCTATCGAGACTCATCCCATTGTTTCCAAGCTCAAGAAAATC
The DNA here is from genome assembly GCA_028583015.1 of Wollemia nobilis. Taxonomy (NCBI): domain Eukaryota; kingdom Viridiplantae; phylum Streptophyta; class Pinopsida; order Araucariales; family Araucariaceae; genus Wollemia; species Wollemia nobilis. Next base: position 3,673,035 of record JAQPPZ010002399.1, read on the forward strand.
AAGAAGACCAACAAGAATGCCTACGACTGGTGGAATACTCGATGTGCCTAGGCCTCCAAAAATATTTCCTATTCACAGGAAATGGTTGCACTAGATCCAACCACCATGCAATGGACTAAGATGAAAATCACATCATTGGTCAACAAGCCTGAGGGAGAGATGACCATAGAAGATTACCAGACTGAGGTAATAACTGAAGATATTACTCAGCTTCCAATGCAGGATGAGTGGGGAATGGCCCAAGCTCATTTGGGAACTATTTACCTGCATGGAGAATACTTTAAGGAGAAGTTTACAAGGGCTGAAGAGACCATCAAAGAGCTAGAAGCAGCATTGGATGAGCAGAAGACTATTGAGAAGGCCTTGAAGAATGAGGCCAAGAAGTGGCAAGATAGGTTTTAGGAGATGGCTAAGTACAAAGGGGAAGTTGAGGATGCCGCTAAGCAAAATCAAATTCTGATTGAACAAGTCAAAAGTCTTCAGTAGTAGCTCCAAGAAGAGAAGACCAAGGCCATAGGCTTCTCAAAGGAAAAGGTCAAATAAGTGAAGAAGGAGATATCTTGAGACAAATGAGCCTTAAGGTACGACCAGTGTTGTTATACATGGAAGAAGTGAGAGAAGTGCTAAATATCATAGAAGATGAATTTAAAGGGGTTAAAGGCTTCATGCAGTCAATATTGATTACAGCAATAAACATCCAAGCTCTGTCTAAGAGCAGATTTGAAAGGGTAGCAAACATAACCCCTAATAGAAGATGGTCAGATGCCAAGATAGTTGCTCGATGTTTCATCAAAAGGCATAAGCTTATGACTCATGGTTGGTAGCTCATTCATGAGCTCAAAGCTGAATCCAAAGGTATACTAAAACATCTAAGTCTGGCCGAGAAATGTGGGTTCCCAAGATTTTGGAGTGAAGATTCTAGCATCTTAAGAGAAGAAGAGCTCAAGGCTACCCTGAAAGCAAACATGGAGGATGAATCTAAGATAAATGAGTGGCTAGAACCTATGCAATAGGAGCTCATATTCACACTAGTGTAGAACCTTACTCAGATCAAGTCTTGCCTGCATGAACTAATTTTGAGATCTAAGACCTTCTCCTACGACAAATCCTTAGAGCTAGAATTCATTCATCGATAGTTCACAAAGTCTTTGAACCCTGATGATGAAACTTGGGAGCTGGCTTGCCAAGCCTACAATGAAATCATGAAAAAGATACAAGACTTGAATGCTGAGAATAGAATGCAAACAATGGAAGAGGTTAGAAAAGAAACGAAAGAAGAGGGTGAAGTAGAAATAGAGGAAGAAGTAGGAGGTGACATAGAGAAAGAAGAAGATGAAGAGGCTGAAGGAGGAAACAAAAGAAGAAGCCCTCGAGAATCAAAGGGATGAATAAGAGAGCCTTTTTCCACTCCCAAAAGTTCCCCTCAATTTTTTTTTTGTTATTCCCTTCATTTTACCTCCACTTCCCACCATTCATCCACCTCTTCATTTCCAAATTTTCATTCATCCATCATCCCCAATTTATCCTTCTTTTTTAGACTCCATTACCCAATGAATAAGGCTCTAAGTTCTACAAATTTTATGAGAAAAATACCCTAGGAGGCACCAATAATGTAGGTCAAAATGACTACATCAGGAGAAATAAGATGATGAACCTCTAAAAATTTTGAAGTATAGAAGATAGGCATGAAATCATGACCCATCTTGATATCATGATCAAAATAACCCAAAAGACCTCATGTTTAGAAAGTATCATGAAATCATGACTTGCATTGATATCATGGTTGCTAAGGTGCTAGAAGGTTAAGAACAACAAGACATCATGAAATCATGACTTGTTCCTCTATCACAGCCATGAAGAGTTAGAAGGACCTAAGGTGAACGATTGATGCGATATCGCAACTCGTTGACATTTTACAGTCTCTAAGGCCCAAAAGAATATAAAAGTAAAGGGACATGTTGCAAAATCGTGACTTGCTCTAGTTTCACCATCGCAAAGGTTCCAAAGGGAGAAATATGAAGTGATGCAATGATATTGCAACATACCCCAGCATCGCGACCATAAGAGGTAAGACTCCCAAGTAGTAGGAGAGTCATGATATCATGACCAATTTTGTTTTTGCTACCACATGAGCAAGAAGAGCCCAGAGGTAGGAAAGTGGTATGATTTTACATGTCCCTCTATCATAGCCATCATAAAGTTACTACAAATAAAATCTTCTACGAGTGGTTCTAGTCTGATGTAGTTGTTACAAAATCAATGATGGCAAGCAATCTTGAAGAATGAAGGATGGACCAGATTCTGAGTTTACCTCCACTACCTATTCGCATGCATGGAGCATTAGCTTGCAGTTGGGAATTGAACATTCTGTTCCATTTTGGGCCAATAATGTTGCATGATATTTTACTAGATTGGCCATCTGGCATGTTGTTGTAACAGTTTTTGAATGTAACTATTTTTGTATTTTGTATTTTTGAACCATAGAGGTATTATAAATAAGAGCAACAGACTCTTGTGAAAGGGTCGGCTCTTAGGCATTTACAAGTTGAATGTATAAAGACTTTTGAAGGAGCAATACAATAAGAAATCTTTGTTTGGCCTCTGGTTCAACATTTTGTAGTCAAATGTATGTATGAATGGATGAATTCTTCTATTTAGCTATTTGAAGATGCATGGCATTAATTCTATTTTTTGGATTCTTGCATATGTTTATTCAATAGTTCTGGAGTTAGTAATCTGTAGATCTGGTTATTGATTTAAGATTAGTCTATGTGGGTGAAATTTTGTATTTCTTCACCCACTCTTCTTTGCAGGATGATGATATTCTAAGAGGTGGCCAACTTTTGAAGCATTGACGGTCGAGTGAGTTCCACAAGTTTGCCATGAAGTTGAGGATTATTCAATAGGGCAGGGCAAATAATAGGTCAGGTGAATACTTAGGCTCTGCCTCAAGGCAAAGGTATTCTAAAACCCCGCTCGCCAGCTAGGTGAGAACTTTGGACAGTCAAGAAGGGTGGACCTATCACAAATCTTCGCTCGTAAGGAGGAGAAAAAATTTTGCCCATCAGAGGGTGAAACTTTGTGACTTCAAGAGGGCAAAATTTAAAAAAAAGTCCTCCCAATTGAGAATAATGCTACAATGGATGAAAGTACGAGAAGTTGGAAAGTAAAGGATCAAGTAGAATGTTCGCTCGGTACCAAAGTCATCACCATCATCAAAAAACTCAAAGGGAAGGCATTAATAACTCTAGTTACACAAGAATGGGTTATTATAAGTGTGAAGGTGGCAATTTGAAAATAGTGTAGCTCTCAAGATAATTAAAATTAGTCGCTCATTCACCAAATCAGAGGCCCGATGTTTGGTTGAAGGGGTAAAGTAGATGAGAATTGAATGCTTGGAAAGAATGTTAGAATGATCAAAGTTCTAGATTCATGTAGAAGGACCCAAACCCCTTTTGGACAACCACCATTCTTCCAAGGAGTAGTGTACTAGTTGAGCGTTCGTCTACTTCAACAATCTCTTCCCGCCTAACACCATTAATGTATGTATTTTGAATTTATTGTAATATTTCTATAAATAATAGGATGTTAGAGGTCCCAAGGGCGGCTCTTTGGCCATTTCAATTCATATTTAATATTCCTCATCGCTTAATGAATGCAAGTATACTACTTTTTGGTCTCTAATCTGGCCTTCACATCTTTTATGTTTGACTTGAATGCTTATTTTTGCTTTGGCTATCTGAGTGAATCTCATTTAATTTTATTATCTGGATTTTGTGGGCTTTTCTTGGTGGTTCTAAAATTCTCATTCTTTTCAAGTTTTGAGGGTTTATTTCTACTTAGGCTGGTCAAATGGGAGCACTTTAATTTTGAATCCTAGATTTCATGCACCTATCTGCCAGTTCTAAGATTTACCTTTCGACCCACTGCATTGAGTGTTGAGTGAGGACCCATTTGGTTGATCTGTTAGGTGGTATGCATGTGTTTCCACTGATGGTGTTGGACGTATGTGTGTCTTGATGTAGCCATATCCCATCCTTGTGAGTTCTGGCTATGACATCCCTTCTTTCATATTTCTTGCTCCCTTTTCCCCCTTGTATTTTAGGCATAAGTAGCTACAACCGCCCTCCAAGAACCGGTCTTCTCTGGAGATCTATCACCCTACCTCCCTAGATGTGACGGTCATTCGATGTTGGTGTCGGTCCACCTAATGGGTGTCGGATCTCTGCCCAACAATTTTTTATGACTCTATTGGGGACTCATAAGGTCTCTATGTTTAAGGAAATCAGATTTTGGTGATACTCTGGTTTACCCATATCTTGACAAATCACCTAATGACTCCTCTAAGAAAAAGATCTAGATTTTGAGATCAGTTGCCTCTTCAACACTACAAAATATCTGAACATCCCAAAGGACTCAAGATTTTATGAGTAGTCTTGACCTCACTAGCAGGGAAAGCATACTCATTTAACAACTTTGACTCCAAATAAAGGATCAAAACTCCTGAATACTGCTATCACAATGGCTCAATTGTGCTATCCTTAGTGGGATGACCCTAGTCCACTCAATCTCCAATGTTGGCATGAGATTCCTAAAAGTACCTTGAAATACCTAACAAGATTTGATGGCACTGAAGGAACTTCTCGAGAGCACCTTGAATATATTGCTGCTCTAGCGACCCTCCATGGTATCACCCATGAAGATATCATGATCAGACTTCTGGTCTTGTCTCTAGAAGGAAGGGCACTATTGTGGTACCGATCCCTTGGGTAAAAAACCATCTACTCATGGGTGGATTTGGTGGGAGCTCTTGTTGACACATTTGATGACTCTATGGATCCCTTCCAACTCTTGATGCACCTCTCATTCATCAAGAGGGCCCCTTTTGAATCCATCATAGATTTCAATATATGATTCAATAGGAGCTGGGAAAGGATTCCCTTTGAATACCAGTCATCCCCTGCCCAGGCTCACCTATATTATGTTTGAGCTTTCAGTTCGGATATAATCCTCCTCTTACATCAATCTGGAGAAAAGAGATTCCCTCAAGTCTTTCAGGAGGCTTTGTAGGATGAGTGAATCCTACTCCAATAAGGAAATATATCTTCAAGAGACTCCACCCTCCCACCTCCTTTTTGAACCGTTGCAGCTCCTCTCTTAAATGCACAGTACCCATAGTACCTAACACCTGAAGCTGTGTAGAAACTAGGGTCACAGCTATGCAGAGCACAAAGGGTGAATCTCTTCTTGAGCTCATACATAGGAGATGCAAGCATGATTTCTACAATGAAAAAATTGATCACTTACATTGTCTTCCAACAAACAGAGGACCTGGACCAAATGGAAAACCCCTCTGATAAAAAGGGTATATATTTACACCCTTTTATATCTAGGAGTACAATGAGCAAAAGCCAAGCTATCTCCATGAAGGCTTTTCCAATCAAAATATAGGTTCCAAGGAGATCCCAACAATAGGGTTCTCAATCAATGGGTCCTGTTGTCAAACTTGTGTGGAGACATCATAGGTGCATGCGATAGGGATTCCACAACAATTGGATCCCAAGGATTGGTGACAATGGAGCCTATTGCTAGATGAACTAGTAACTGAGGAGGGCTCCCACGTGGAAATATTTATTGCCATATTGATCATCGATTGCATAAGTACTGGTGTGCATAATGATCTTCCAAGTTGTAGACACACTGCAACTTGGAAAATCTTGGGACAGTGTCAACCAAACTACAAAGAGCACCTCAAGTTAAATACAATTTGGTCCAGCCATTATAGATTCACTAGATGATTTCTAGGATGAAAGGTGCAGTAGGCACATGGCAAAATGACATATCTTGTACCAAGGTGACTCAGGAAAAATTCGAGAGGAGCTTCCATAAAGTGCATCGATTTTGAAGCACTTCTCCTCATAGTCTGTGTTCTTCCTTATGTTTTATTCTTGTGACCCCATACCCAATGGATCAAGGCCTTAGATTTAAACATAATTTCACGTAATTCCTAGAAAATATATCTACTGCATTTTTGAAAGCAATGCCTTCTCCTCAATCAAATGGGAAGGTTGATCTATAAATAACACCCTAAAAGGTGATAGCAGCATGTGTTATGCAAGATGAAGTTAAGAATGATGTCGTGACTTAAGATTCCCTCGAGAAGTGGTAATGAGCAAATAAAGTTTTTGCGTGATTGCATCAGAAAGAGGTATTGTATCAGAACTAGCAAATGCTCCTGATATTCTATATATTCTTGAATTAGATTTTATCCTTGGTGGGGTATGTTGATGGAAGTGCGATCTGTGGGGGTGCCCATGGATCACCTTCCCTTTTATTTTTATTTTTTTTTGCATTCTTCCCTTCCTTCTCTTTTCATAGTTCCTTGTTGCCACTAATCAATGAGGTCAATGGTCATCGTCTTTCTGCCTCTTCTATTTTTTATGTTTCCCTCCCTCCCCTCTTCCCCTCTTGTTTTATTTTCCTGATTTTGATTGTTGTTTCCACTTGTGGTCCCAATTATTTTCTTCCCTTATACCTTCTCCCACCTTATTTTCCATTCACCTTTGGCTGCATTTCTCCTTTGTCTTGCAACCTTTATGGGTTGCTTTTTTTTGTGCCCTCTTTGTCCCCTTCCTCTTTCCTATTTTGTGTGTTTCAAGGTGTAGCTTTCTAGGTTCTCCTTTTCCATAGGAGAAAGGTCTTTGTGAATCACTAAGAGTGTGGGTGAAATTGTGCATCACTTCACCCACTCTTCTTTGTAGGATGATGATATTATGAGAGTTGGCAAAATTTTGAAGCATTGACGATCGGGAAAAATATGAAATCAATAGCATCGATGGACAACAACAAGTAGCAGGTGGGAAAAAAATTTAGGGTGGCCGAGTAGGGTGGTCGAGTAAGTTGAGTTCCACAAGTTTACCATGAAGCTAAAGATTATTCAATAGGACAGGGTGGAGAATAGGTCGGGCATATAATTAGGTTCAGCCTCAGGATGGAGGTATGGGTGGGCTGGGTAGGAACTTTGGCCAGTCAAAAGGGTGAACCTATAACAAATCTTTGCTTGCAAGGAGGGTAAACAATTCACCCATAAAAGGGTGGAACTTTGGTATTTCATGAGGGTGAAACTTTGTAAAAATCCCACCCAATTGAGAATCATGTTGTAGTGGGCAGAAGTAGGGGAAGTTGGAAAATAAAGGATTACGTAGAATGTCTATTTGATACCAGAGTCATCGCCATCATTAGAAAACTCAAAAGGAAGGTATTAATGACTCCAGCTACCCAAGAATGGGTCATTATAAGCATGAAGGTGGCAATTTTAAAATAGTGCAACTCCCAAGAAAATTAATTCCAGTCACTCATTCATCAAACCAAAGGTCCAATGTCTGGTTGAAGGGAAAAAGTAGATGAAAATTAAATGCCTGGTAGGAATGTTAGAATGATCAAAGATCCAAATTCATGCAGAATTACCTAACCCCATTTAGGAAAACTACCATTCTTCCAAGGAGTAGTGTACCAGTTGAGCACCCATCTACTTCAGAAATCTCTTCTCGCCTAACATCATTAATGCATGTATTTTGAATGTATTCTAATATTTCTATAAATACTGGGATGTTAGAGGTCTCAGGGGTGGCTCTTTGGCCATTACAATTCATATGTAATATTCCCCATCACTTAATTAATGCAAGTATACTATTTTTTGGTCTCTAATTTGGCCTTCACATATTTTGTGTTTGACTTGAATGCTTATTTCTACTTTGGTCATCTAAGTGAATCCCATTTACTTTTGTTATTTGGATTTCATGGGCTTTGCTTTGTGGTTTTGGAATTTGCATTCTTTTTTGGTTTTGGGGGTTTATTTCTACTTAGGATGATCAGATGAGAGCTCTTTAATTTTGAATCTTGTATTTCATGCACCTATCCGCTAGTTCTGGAATTTGCCTTTCGATTGTTATGAGGTTTTGAAGGTTGTTTGATCTATGTTCTTTGTTCATCTTCTTGTTGTTGTCTAATTTGTACTACTTCAAGTTTGATAATTAGCTATATTTACATCTCTTTTAGCACTCTTAACTCCCCTTACCTTAATTTTAGCAAGTTAGAACCTCACAGGGACCAGCCTTCTCTAGATATTGAACCGACAAAGCCCTGCAGCTTGTTCGGTCTTTCAATGTTGGCCATGTCTTGGATGCAATAATTAACCATAGGAATATTTTGGACCAAAAATACCCTTAAAGGTTGATTTGAGTTGACATAACTCTAACCATAGTTGTCTTCTTCCCATCACCAAGTTCAGAGCATAAACATTCATTAGTATCCAACTCTATTTTGTCTCCAAATTATGACAAAACAAGGAAATGAAAATATTGTTGTTAACTATATGTCTTCCTTAAATTTTGTTTTTATTCCACAGGTACATAAGACCCCCAGATAGCCCATATGATTCACCAAGCATTCTGTCTCCTTCTAAATAACATGTTTTATCCTTTTTGAATTTTGAAGATCCATTTTAGTCTCCTATAGTAAAATCATATATGGTTGATGATCTTGTCTTAAAGCAAAAACCACCTAATGTTTTGAGAGGGCATTCAACCCCCTAATGTTCCAAGACATTATTTTCATTACTTATATTTCAAAGGGTGTTTCTTCATCCTAAAGTTAAGGATCACCTAAGTGTCATTCGTCGCCTCAATAGTTGTTTCATTCTCTCTAAATTTTGCCTTTGGTGGTATTCCCCTCTGAGAATCTGATCAAACATCTACTTTCCCTTTCTTTTGACTTCTTGTAATCCTATTTAGATTACTACTCTCTCCTCTTGATTTTACTATAGTTTCCATTTATTTCTCAACATATTGGGGTATGATACTTAGATCTGCTTTGTTTCCTTCTATTCTAATTGGTTCCTCAAAGGGGGTTTGGGAATTACCTCACCATGTTCAACAAAACCATCCACTCAGGTTGTTTCATTTTCTAAAACTTGTAGACAATTAAAATAATTTGTTCCAACAATCACATTATCCTTCATAGAAGATTTATAGACTAGGAGGTTTACCTCAATATTTTCTTTTACAAAATCACCTTCTTCGAGAACAACCTTTGCTTTCGTTGGATCCTTAGATTGAGTCTTTTCTAGAGCATATCCATTGTTTTTCAAATTTATACTTGTCTCTGGTTATCCCTCCTTCTTATAAGGATAATGATTTGGGTTTTGTTTACATTGCCATATATTTACCCCCTAGTTTTATTTCTTTTTCATAGCACAATTGCAGCTTGAGTTTCCAACCTTCTTACATAGAGAGCATTTGACCATAATATTCTCATATTCTAAATCTTGTGTCCATATGCCATATACTTCGATTCAATCTCAATCGACTTTGAGAAATCCCTTTCTATATTTGCATTCACACAGATTCTAGCAAACATCAACCTAGACTGAGTTAGGCTTATCGGATCTATCACAATCAAATACCCAATTTCTTGAGAAATGCCAACAAGAATCTCTTCATGCCATAAATGGGGGGAAGGCCTTAAATCCTAACCCAAATCGACACTTCAACAATACTTTGAGTGTTAGGATCAAAATTTGATACCCATTTTCTCAAGAAGGGCCCTCTAGGATGATAAAACTAAGGTCCCCTTGAAGAATCCTATCTCGACCCTCCTCATAATTCAAATTCACAAGAAAGAAGCTCTTAGGCATGGCCACAATCTCCATGAACCCTAGTGATTTCCATTTGGATCTCACCCACTTCCTAATAGCATCTAACTCAGGTCGAACACCCAAAACATTTCCAACTAGCGCAAGCTACCCTTTAGTAACAACCATGTCTGCCAAAGAGTCTAGTATCAAGAGTCTTCCTGCAAGCGGTTGTAAGTTAAAACAAAAATTATTCACCTTCTACTTGCCCTTTAGAATGTTTACTCAAAACTGCACCCCAGGGTCAAAGATCTTGTGTCTATCATCTTTGTTGTCCACCTGCAACTATTCTCCTAACCCATTAACAACATCCTTCACACTAGGGTTTTGTTAGGACTCAAAACCAGCACCACACCCCACCATTCCATTCTCCATCCTTTGTTCCTTGTAGGCTTAAATGATCATTCAAAAGCTCCAAATAATACATATTAAGGTATTTAAGTTGATAATAAGTAGAGCACTTACGTAAGAACATCTTATCTTTGACCTTAAAAATAAAAATAGGTAAATATTAATGAGAAGGGGCCTTAGTGGGAACTTTTAGTTGATTAATGAACATTTGGGATTCCAATTCTACTTATACCAAACTCCAACCAACCTTAGTAGCATATTGAAGACCCTGAAGGATAACATAAGTTTCTGCTAGATTATTAGAAAGAATGCCTAGATTCTTTGCAAAGATGAAGACAATATTGTTGATGAAAAACCTTCCTATACCCCCTCATGCTTGTTTTTTTTAGATTACTTCTTGAAGCTCCATTCATGTTAAGCTCTAATACCATTAGGAGGGGCTTTCCAATGACCATCTCGACAATTAAGAAACCTATGTCTATGAGAATTTCTTTGTCTCCATTCATTCACAAAAAGCTTCATCTTACCAAGAATATTATTCCACTACTGGAATGGGGAGGAGGGGGCTTGCATTACACGTTGTATTATTTCCTTGATATTAGCTAAGGTCATCTGCAAAATATAGTGAATATCATGTTGAACTTCTTTGACGATCATGTTGTTTCTTCCTTTACAAATATTTCAAAGTAGTAAATAAATATTTACCCATTCTATCTCCTTCATAGAACTAACCATGTCATTCATCCTGTTACAAGCACACCAAGTTTTCTCAAAGGAGGTGAACATGTGAGGTCTAAAATCCAATATGGAAACCAACATTTCCATAACTAGGTAGTTGGGGGGTAAGAAAGAAAAAGGTGAGCTAGATTATATCCATATTCACAACACATCACACATCCATAAGGATCGAAAAAAACTTATTTTATCAAATGATCTCCTGTAAGGACCCACTTATAGAAAGAATCCAAATAAAACAACTTACGGACCATAATGGTAGCTACCAAAGTTGATTGAAGATATCACTAAGGGGGTTTGAAGCATGCTGACATGATGATAAATATCCCAAGGCTACTGTACAAAAACCTTTGGAGTGAGGATCCAAACTAAAAGAGTCATTTACTTGAGATCAAGAAAGAGATAGACCTTTAAGATCCATTTGAATAGATTTCTTATGAGCCTCTAGTACCATCATAGTCCACTCAACAATTGGGATCCACACTCTTTAATGCCAAAGCACCATCCACAATGTTCTTGTAATAGTAAGAAACTTTGATCCACCCTTTCCTTTGAAGTTGTTCCATGAGAGATATCCACTCAAGAAATTGTTATATCAATAGGGAATACCTGTCCTAGGTATTAGTCCAAACATTTTCTTGACAACCATTTGATAATCTAGAATAGTTGCATATTTATCAATATTTCTCCCTTCCTTAACACCACTAGGATCGAAGATCCTCTGCTAGGTATCTAATATCTAATAATTTTTTTTGATAATCTATTTTTTGTATATTTAGCTCTTAAATTTTAAGCTCAAAGTGCATGAGGAGTGTTGATTAACCCCTAGTATAGTTTAGTTGTTAGCGTATTATTATTTTTTATCCTTGATCTAAGGCCCAACCCACCTTTTTCAAAAGGTTTGACTTCTTCCACTTCACGAGTGCCCATTTGTGTTTTGATTTTGCTCTACTCCATAAGAATCTTTGATTAATTTTATCTAGCTCTCTCAGGATAACTTTAGAGATATCCAAGAAATAAGAGCCATAGATAGGAATAGATTGAAGAACCAATTTTACTAAAGTAAGTCTACCTTGAAAATAGAGATATTGATTGGTCTAGTTATATAGTCAACTCTTTATCCTCTCTATCAACCACAACCATTCTTACTTTTCTATCTGGTTTTTCTTAGTGGGACTCCTAGATAGGAAATTGGAAGAGAAGCTCATCTAAATTACAACATGTTTAGAATCATATTTTCCATTCAGGCAAAGCAAATAATAAAGATGATCTTTGTTTTTTTTTCTCATTAATCATTTCTCTTGTGGCTATCGAAAAGAGATTTAAGATATTCTTGAACATGGATGCCTCTCGTAAGGATGTACAACCCAATAAGGATGAATCATCCACAAACTATAAGTGGGATAACAAAGGTATTCTAGAGGCCATTGTAATTCCCTAAAGAGACTGGTTGGTTGTCTTTAGAGATAATATGATCCAAACATTCTACTAGTATTGTGAATAGGTAAGGAGAAAGAGGATCTCCTTGACGAAGACCCTTGGAACCAATAATCAAAGGAGAAAAATTTCCCTTGATAAGCATTGCATAGGAGATAGAGGATATACTACCTCCAATCCTATCTATCCAATTTTGGTAAAACCTAGACTACCTTAGAACCAAAAGAAGAAAATATTAGTTTACATTGTCATAAGACTTGAAAAGATCTAAATAAACAAACATGAAATGGAACCATTGGGCCTACATAAAATGTAAGGATTCCTAGGCTAGCACTATCTCATATGCAATCTATATCCCTCATATGAAACCTCCTTGCTCTAGGGAAATTATCTTAGGAAGAAGTGGTTTCAATATATCAGTCATCTCCTTCATAATGATTTTGAGGGCATCACTTAATGCTACTGGATTGAAACCATAAATCTATTTAGCCTCTTGAGATTTAGGAATGAATGCAACATAAGTTTTGTTGATTTCTTTAAGTATCGACTTAGCTCTCCTCATTTCCTCTACTACAACAAGCATATCATCTTTAAGTTGATTCTAAAAATCTTGAAATAATTAAATAGGAATTCCATTTGGATTCAACATTTTATCTTTTTCCATCTTGAACACAACGACATGTAATTCCTCCATGGATACCACACCTGTCAAAGCAACATTGTCTTCTTTTGTGATGAGGGGGGGTTTCCTTAAGAACTTTTTGTTGGGCCCTTGTATCCAAAGGAGTTATTGAGAAGTGTTTTGTAAAATATTCTAAAGCAATATTCATCATGTCGTTCCATGAATAAACTAAGTCACTATTGTTTATCTTCAAGGACAATATAAAATTATAAGCTTCTTGAAAGAAGGGATTTATGGAAGAAAGTGGAATTCATGTGTCATTTCAACCACTAAATCCTGAATTTTTATTTCCACAAAAGCTCCTCCCTTTTTTCCCATTCCTCTAGATTGTTACATAATTATATTTCTCGCTTACTAAGATCTTCCAAGAGGTCCACAGAGTAGAATTGCTCATTCACCTATTCAAGTTGAAGAGCTAGATTCACCTTTTTTTCCTAACATCACCAAACTCCTACCAATTCCATTCCTTTTTTGGTTTTATGGAACCACAATATCTTCACAAAACAATAATTTTTGGTACTAAATCTTGGCTTGCTTTCCCTCCACCACTACTAGACTACGGGTCTAAAAGTGTTGTCCCAAAACCCACATGATCTAGAATTTGAAAGGAGTGTAGTTGTGAGGGGGCTTCCAAAGATCTATCAAAATTGGCCAATGATTTGAACCAACATTATTGAGGATGAGAGATTTCAAGTTATCCCAACTAAAAGGAGCTCATCCGAAATCACAAACCTCAAACATTCCAAAATGCATGCTAGCCCTTACCTCCTATTAGACCATGTCATCATAACATTGTTAGGTTTGACATAAATCAAATGAAGATGCCTCAAATTTTCATGCATTAGATCTGATGCAACGTCCAATGCTTTAATTCCTCCTATTTTCTCCTCCAAAGAAAGAATAGTATTAAAATATCTTCCTAAAATAAGCTATGTTGCAGGAAACTAGAATTAGAGGAATCAGATATAGCTCCACTACATCCCTTTTTCCTCTATAGATTTGGCCACATAGATATTGATAAATACGAGTTTCTAATCAGACTGCCTCCATTGGCCAAGATAACCAGGATACTCTTGCTACCCATGATCGTATGCATCACAAACTCCTTTGGATCTCAAAAATAGAAAAGGCCCCACGAAGAATTTTGGGAGCTAAGAGAGTCTACCCTACCTGTAGGCCAAATTTTTCTTACCATTGTATCCATATCTTCTATTTATAGCTTAGTATCTTGAGGGAAGACTAGATGTGGTTTATTTGCTTATATCATCCTTTTAATTTCATTATGTTTCGAGGGTTATCTTTAATCTCCCTTATATTTCATGAAATGAGTCTTGTGAGGAGCAAGGAGTGAAAAGATTCATAAGGAGATTAACCTTACCTTTAAAAATACGATTTTTCCCTTCCCTAGCTATGTAGTGCTGATTGGTTCTATGCTTCACCTTCTTATTGGTGTCTAATGTCATTTTCTTAAGTTTTTCTTGTTTTATGTCAAATGAATCCTGCATGGACTTTAGGCCTAGAGTTTATGTAGATTACTAAGGCATTGTTGAGAGGAAGTGAGGGTTCCTTTTCTATTGATGGCTCCTAAGAAAGCAAAATTTATTCACTCGAGAGGTTCTTATCTTTTGCATTGTTGTCCATTTTGTTCTTCCTTTGGACGCTTTTAGGGGTTTGTTTGATATTCATCTACATACTAATCTAATTCTTGACGTTGTCTAGGGTGGATTTCACTATCTCATTCAGTTTAGGTCCTCCAATCCCAACAAGATTTTGTTTTACCATAACTTTTTTCTCCATTTGGTTGTCTTCTTCGACATCTGTCTTTCAGTGGGAAGGTGGATAAAGATGCTTGTTGTCACACTTTTTTCTATGACTACCTTTTCTTCTAAATCGATTCCCTTTTGGGTTCTTGGAAGCCATATATATTAGTTTGTTCCTTTTCCTACTCCAAGATTTTATGAGGGCATTCTCTTTCTAGATGTCCATACTCATGGTAAATTTGATATCTAAAAGGAATACTCTCATAGTCTACTTCCCGTTCCCAAACTTTATTGTTCGTTTAGGATGTGGCTATTATGAAAAGATAATTTTTCATTTTTGTTTGAACAATGATATAAAAATATTTTTGTTTGAAAGATATAATACTACTGCTATGTATGAATGTATGTTTTATATTTCATAATATTTTTTTACTATGCATTGTAAACACAGGGACTGTGTTTATTTCTAGAGGGGGAGTATGTAACATCCCTCTGAAAACTAGCTATCAGTATGCCTACTTTATTTACAATAACGAGATACTGCTAATATGTATGTGGTTGTAGAAGTAGGTGCTATCAGTAGAGTGAGAGAGAGTGGATCATGAGAAAGATACCTCCTCTTGTTGACAGATGAAGAATATCGAAAAAAGGTAAGAAGAGGGATATGATGAGCGGTGGGGTATTTGTGGTTGTTAGGGATACAAATCCCTACTGGCAGTACACCCGTCAAGCGGTCCATATAGTTGCATTCATGTAGCCACATTTAGGAATTTTGTGTTCTATATTTGGGAGCTTGGAATACTTTTTTTATATAATAAAAAATAAAAATAAAATAAATAATAAAAATACATATGTAATATTTTCATTGTATACTAATTAATGAAAATATCTATAAAAAATTTTAAAAATAGAATAAAATAGAAATTAAAGTAAAATAAAATAAGTATAAAATATATATAAAAAAATTAGAATTCAAGAGCTAAATTAAAAATATTTTTGCCATGTAAATCTTTTGTAAACACACCTGGCATTTTTCAAATGAGGACGTTTGCATGGATCAACACATATGTCACTTAATTCCATGATTAAACCATCTATTTAAGGAAGGGATAGACTTTAGAGAAGTATAATGTATTTGGTATTGCATTGGGAAGAAGCGGATTATAGACAATAGACAAAGCAACGTTGTGACAGGTTAGAATATCTGTGATTAATTTCATCTTTGACATTGGATGGATTGTGTAATTTGTAGAGAATTAATATTTATATGGTTTTAGTAGCTTTTGTGTGAATTCTTACTTTTAAGGAATATCAAATGTAAATAGGAAAATGTTAAAAAGGATTGAGTTGATCGATAAATTACGAGAATACAGTGCATCCATGAGTGCTTTCTTGTTTGCATGATAGTGATAGATGCATTCATTTTAAGTAAAGGCCGCTTTGATCCCTGGTATGGGCTACACCATCATTTTGTTGCTGACTAACCAGTAACATTCGCACTATACCAAGAGACTATCTGTGTTTATTAGGGATAAATGGTTCCTTAAAATCAATGAATATCCAAAAAGAAGCATTTATGCGAATGCCGACCTACACTGGCTACCAAACGATTGTAACAATATATAAAGGATGAATTGAATAAATTTTTAATACGTCATGAGCATCGGTTGATGTCTCCAGTAAATTTGTTACAATGCAAATTTCATGTATGATGAAATCAAATTTCATGATGTATCCATGTATATATATATATATATATATATTATTTTTTATTTGTGGAAAACATCCCAAAAGAGATGCCACTTTCGGGTAAGACCCAAGGAGGCAAGGGTATCCATTCCGCCAAAAACGCCTAGGACTCGGACCTGGCCTACCACCTTTGACATACTCAAGGAGCAAACAAACACACAAAACCAATTTAAAAATAAGTAAATAACAACAAAAATAATAAAATAAAATAAAAAACATGTTCCTTGAGTGTGTCAAAAACAAAAGCACAACCAAACACGCACAATAAGATAAAAGAAACCACAACACAAACCACATAGAAAAACACAAGAACCACATAACAAAACACAAACAAGACAAAAACAACAGAACACTACAAAGACATAACCCAAAAAAAACATGAAAAATAAACACAATCAAAACCTAAAAATAAAAATAAAAATAAAAATAAAAAACTACCAACAACAAACAATAAACAAAAACAAAAAATATAGAAAACACTCACACATAAAAACACGAAATAACACAAACAAAGAGAAACACAAGAACAATAACAAAAAACATTAAAAAAACCAAAACAACAAAAACACAAGAACAACAAAAAACAACACAAAGAACACAAAAACAAAACAAAACAAAAGAACCCACCCACCTTAAAAAACTAAACAAAAAAAACAAAGAAGAAAAAAAAAATGAACAAAACAATGACCTATTTAGACCAGAAGACTATTAAGGCAAGAATCAACATAGGAAACAAAATAAAGAATAGAATGAGCTAGGGAACTAAAAAAAACTTAATGAACCAAAGAAGCAAAAAAAAAAAAAACAAGAAGAAACTAGGTACCTTCAGAACTAGAGCCATCCAAAGAAATGATAGAAAGAAGAGCTTCCCTAATTTGAGAAGCCCACCATATAGGAGGGTGGTCATAACAAGTAAGATCACCTTTGTCCAAAGCCCAATTAGCTAAAGCATCAACACTCTTGTTTTGATCTCTGACCACATGATTGTAATCAACTTTCAAAAATCCCATCTGGACTAACCGAATCTTCTCAATAATTATTTTTATTCTCCAATCCACCTTATGATTCTTAGAAGGAGTCTTCAAGAGATTAATCATAAGTTGAGAGTCAGACTCAACTAACACCTTTTCCCATCCAACCTTAGTAGCCTCCTGAAGGCCTCTGAGGATACCATTCCCCTCAGTAAGGTTATTGGAAAGAATACCCAAATTCTCAAGCAAAAGTAAAAACCAGGGAGCCATCTAAAAGTCTACCAATTCCTCCCACATCGGCTTTTCTAGGGTTCCCTCTAGAGGCTCCATCAGTATTGACTTTTCCAAAATCCTTAGGAGGAGGTTGCCAATTTCTAGTCCTATCCATCTTACTAATACTCACATTCCCTTTAAGTTGGTTTCCCTTAGAAGGTTTAATCTTCAATCTTTGCATCACTTGATCCCATCTTTGGTGGGAGTTTTGGGGGTGATTAAGGAGTTGATGGACCGATTCAACTAAGTTGGCTATGGTCTTTTCCCAAATATAGTGAATATCCTTCCTATCTTGATTAAAAATTTGCCTGTTCCTTTCATTCCAAATATTCCAAAGAAGAATGGTAGAACCCATCCAAACTAATCGCCTAATAAAATGATCAACACCCTCTTGATTAGGCCAATCCCTCCAAAGTTGTTCAAAAGTAAAAAAATTGGACCCCTGTAAGCCAAGTAAAGTGGCCATTCTCCTCCATAGCTCAGAGGCTAAAGTACACTCAATAAAAAGATGGTTGATATTTTCTACATTCTCTTCACACATTTCACATCTAAAAGGGCCATGAAAACCACGCTTCATAAGTTGCTCACCAGTAAGCACCCTACGATGCAATAAAATCCAATTAAAGAACCTCACCTTAGGCCAAAGCTTTTGAGCCCACAATTGAGAAAATATGTAAGAAGAATGGTTGGGATTATTATGGCATAAGGTCAAATAACCTTGAGCAACTGAATACTCACCCTTAGTAGTGTTGTTCCATCCAAAACAATCTTTTTCATGGGACAAAGAGAGGGATCTCATATGAAGGATGCCTTGGATATCTTGTCTTTGCATTTTTGGAATTTGAATAGGCCAGTCCTCAATAGGGATCCAATATCTACCAACCTTTGAATTACCAGTATGGTATCGACAGTAATTAGCCACATTTATCCAATTAGCTCGGTGAAGCTCCTCCATCCAAGGCCTCCAATCGGGAAACAGAGTTATCAAAGGCTTGTGACCATCCCAAGAATCTGTCCAAAAATTTGCATGTTGACCATTATGAATGATCCAAAATAATTTTTTCTTTATCAAATCCTCACCAGTCTTAAGAACTCGCTAAAATGGGAGAACCTTTGGTAGGAAGTTGATAGCGAACAAGGTCTTCAGGACTTTTGTTCTCAAGATATTTAGCACGAAGATTGTTGGCCCAAAGAGCATTGGGGTTATGCAACATCCTCCAATATAATTTAGCAGCTAAAGCTTTGTTGTTATTAATTGAAGACCGAAATCCTAACCCCCCTTCACTCTTAGGAAGACATAAAGTATCCCATTTCACCAAGGCCCATTTTCTTTTCTCCTTAGTACCACTCCAAAGGAAATGATGACTGATTTGATCCAATTCTCGAAGAACAACCTTTGGGATATTCAAAACATAAGAAACATAAATAGGAATAGCTTGAAGGACTGATTTTACCAAGGTGATTCTACCCCCAAAAGAAAGCCACTTGTTGGTCCACTTTCCAATTTTCTTCTTGACTTTGTCCAACAACCAATTCCAATATTTATTTTTCTGCCTTTGAATATTTATGGGAATACCTAAATAAGTGATTGGAAGAGAGGTCTTCTTATATCTTAATTTATCCAAGACCATGGATTCTTGTCTAGCAGAGCAATGAAATAAAATAACTTTAGATTTGTCTTCATTGATCAACTACCCAGTAGCCTTAGAAAAATAGCTAATGATTTGCTTAATATTAGAAGCTTCCTTAATTGTAGCTTTACCTAAAAGAGTAGAGTCATCCACAAATTGAAGATGAGAGATAGGTCTAGCTCCATGAGCAATGGTAACTCCCTCAAGGGTTTTGTTTTCCCTCTTTTTGGTTATAGTCCTACCCAAGCATTCAACAAGAATGATGAATAAATAAGGGGATAGCGGGTCACCTTGCCTAATACCTCTGGAAGCTGGGAAAGACCGAGAAGGCCTACCATTGATAAGAACTAAGTAGGAAACTAAAGAGATACATCCCATAATCCAATCCATCCAATCCTTAGATAAACCAAATTGCCTCAAAATTTTGATAAGGAAGTGCCAATCCACTCTGTCATAAGCTTTGGATAAGTCTAACCGAATGAACATAGAAGGAGAATTTTGTATATCCATGGAATGGATGGCTTCTAGAGCAAGAACTATCTCATCTACTATTTGACATCCTTCCACATATCCCCCTTGCTCTGGGGAAATAATCTTATGCAAAAGAGGCTTCAACCTTTCTGCCATGATTTTAGTAATGATTTTGAGAAGAACATTACATAAATCAATAGGTTTAAAAGCTGAGATATGATCAACCTCTCGAGCTTTTGGAACAAGAGTAATATAATTTTTATTGATAACCTTCAAAATTTCTTTGGCTTTCGTGGCTTCTTCCACCACCTCTAATAAATCAACATGAAGGATATCCCAGAACTCTTGGTAGAACTCAATAGGAAAACCATCGAGACCTGGGGTTTTCCTTTTTGCATTTTAAAAACTACTTGTTGAAGCTCATTGATAGTAACAGGAGCAGATCAAAATAGAGTTCTCCTCGAAGTGATAAGAGAAGGGATTGCTTGAAGAACATTTTGTTGTGAAGTTGATTCAAGAGGAGTAGTAGCAAAAAGATTGGAAAAGTAATCAACAACAATAGAGTTCATGCCATCCCAAGTATAAACAACATCTCCAGAATCTGATTTTAAGGAAGAAATAAAGTTGTGAGATCTTCGAGCTAGAAGAGATTTGTGGAAGAAATTTGTGTTTTGATCTCCTTCTTTGAGCCATTGAATTCTAGATTTTTGCTTCCATAAGATTTCTTCTCTTTTTTCCCATTCCTCTAACCGAGTTGTGAGTTTAATTTCATCTGCACTTCTCTTCTCTGTGAGGCCATCTAAACGGATTTTCTTATTCAAATTTTCAAGATGAGCAATAACTTCATGTTTTTTTTATGAACATCCCCAAACTCTTTCCAGTTCCAAGTCTTGATTTTGGATTTAATGTACTGCAGTCTTTTGGAAAACAGAACATCTTAGTCCCATGCCTAGGTTTACCTTCCTTCCACCATTGTTGCACACGAGGCCTGAAGGAAATGTCTCTAAGCCACATTAATTGAAAATGAAAAGGAGAGAAACTCACATTGGTTTTCCACATTTCCACCATGACTGGCCAATGATCCGAACCAAGATTATTAAGAGTCTTCACTTTAGGAATGTGACCATGGATTAAGAAATTTTTAGAGAGCAAAAACCTATCCAATCTCTCCATTATACAAGCTAAGCCTTGCATTTTGTTAGACCAAGTCATAAGGCCATTATCTAGTTGGATATCCACAAGATGGAGGTTTGCAATATATTTGCTCATGAGGTTAGTGCTTTTGTCCAAATTTCTATTTCCCCCCTTTTCTCATCCAAAGAGAGGATGGTATTGAAATCTCCTCCGATCAAGATCCAAGCTTTAGGAAAATGAGAGATAATATGAGTAATATCCTTCCACTGTCTTCTTTTTTCCTCCAAATAAGTCGGGCATAAACAGTAATGCAGAGCATAATCTGGTTGGAATGTTTACTTTGAATAGTTATAGCCAACAAACCCCAACTGCCAACCATATGGTGAATAACTACCTCTTTTGGGTCCCAAAGACAAGCAATGCCACCCGAATTCCCTTGGGAACTGAGGGAAACCACTTTTCCAACTAGCCAAATTTTATTGGCAATTAAGTCCATATCCTCCATTGACATCTTTGTTTCTTGAAGGAAAACAAGATGTGGATGATTTATCTGAATCATTCTTCTAATTTCATTTTATTTTGAAAGACTCCCTTTGAGTCCTCTAATATTCCAAGTGATGATCTTCATTAATACCAGGGCTAAAAAAGTTGGTAAGGGCATTAATCTTACCTTCCTCTACAAGCTTTTCACCTTCTTTTACCATATGATATTGATTGGTCTTGCGACCTACTTTTTGATTAGAATCCATCTTCAATTTTTTTCCCTCGTTTCTTGACTTATTCCAATTGAATCTGAGATGGCTTCTAACCTTGAAGAATGCTCATACATAGCCAAAATTTTACTAGATGGTTCAATGGAGTCTATATTGGGACCTCCATTATTTGAAGTTTTGACATTTTTTTTAGCGAAAAACCCTTCCTGTCTAGAGACCATGAATGGGGTTCCACTCAAATTCACCCACGGTGCACCCGCCCACACCAACATTATCAATGGTTTGGGTACCCAATTCAACTTTTTGGTAGGGTGGAGATTTGAACCTGGGACCTCCCTTGGAGGATTGCCCTCTCCTATCCAACTCACCTACAACACCTGGGTAGAAGTTTTGACATTTGAAATATTGTTTTTATTGTGTAAATTTTCTCCTTTTTTTCTGTTGAAAACCTTTGATTTGTTGGTTTGTCTCTGAGTTCTTCCCTTCATATTTAAATTGTGTTTCTAAGATTTCGGTTTCCATTATTTCCTCATCCTCACTTGGGACATCATTTGTGGAAAGGATTTCAAACATATTAGCAAATGACTTTGATTGATCCTTCATAATTGGTTTTTTCTGAGTGTTCTTCTTCTTAGGTATTTGAAAACCTGCTGAGTTTATATCTTCTTTCTTTTGATCGAGAATTTTATTTGGGCAAGCACTGGCCAAATGACCATATTCATGGCAAATTCTACAACGAAAATGAATGTTCTCATAGTCCACTACTTGCTCCCAAGTGTCTTCCCCAAATTGTAATGTGATATTTTTAGGAAGGGGTTTGTCAAAATCCATTAAAACACAAATTCGAGCATAAATAATATGTTCAAAATTTTGAGTACAATCAGTAGTCATCATAAAAGTTCCTAAAGAGTTTCCAATTGAAGAAAAAATAGTAAGATTCCAAAATTCAATAGGGAGGCCAAAGAGTCTAACCCACACGGGAGCTATAGAAGGCATCTCTTCTTCGACTTTAAATTTAGTATGTCAGTGCTTCATGAAAAGCCTTGCCCTTCCAAAAAACCAAGGACCCCCTTGAAAAGTTTTCTCTCTATCTTCATTATTAGCAAATAAAACAAGAAAATAACCATTTGGATAAATAGATATTTGTAACTCACCTTTAGTTTTCCAGCTTTTTGCAGCCCAAAATTTGAAAGCAGATAGACTCGGACGAAAACCCACGAACCAACAAATTAGTCCTCTTTTTTCCAAATCTTCAATGCCAGTTTGAATGTTACCCATATCAAGCTTAACAATAGGAGTTCCATCAACTGCTTTAAGACATCCTGACTCCGTTTTCTTGGGATCAATCTTAGGCATTCTTAGAGGTTTATGGGAAGCCCTAATATTGATATTAGCATTGGTCTGAGGCTGTCCACCACGAAGGGCATCCCTAAAATTCATTTTTGGGACTGAGTCTTCGAAATTCTTACCCTTGATAGGGGTTTTCATAGTAGAATTATTTTGTGGGTGCACCTTAGCACTAGATTCACTTGAGACATGAGCCATTATTTGATCAACTACTTGAAACTTGTTTCGCGATCTCTTTAATCCTTGCCCTAGACGTCGTGGAAAGGTATGATTTTCACTTTTCTTTTGTGCAGAAAATTGGAAGTCGTTGTCACTCAAGTTCACAGTATGATTTGTTGAAAGACAAATTTCTAACCCATCTTGTATCCCCTACAACATTTCCTGCTAAAATATTGGTCGCTAGGGCCCGAAGGCCCTAAAAACCAACCTCTAGAGCTGCTTGCATTCAACCCAGATGAAACCCTTGCATAGCCGCTTGCCAAATAGATCGTTCACACATAGGGATGTGCTAGGATATGTGTTGCTCCAAATGATATGAAAATTTGTGGAGACGTTTTAGGGTTTTTCAGGCATCTACCCTTAAAATTTCAGCTCAATCCGAGTTTGGATGAGTGAGATATGGCCGAAATGAGTTCGATAGTTTGGGCAGTCCTACGAAAAATGTCTAATCAATTTCTCTCCTTGTTCAAAAGAATTTTTCCATCCATATATTTTTAGAAGTATAATATAGCTATTATTGTTGTCGTATAGTGTCGCTATTCGAATTGGTAGAATTAATGTAGCACAATTCCTTTTTAGTAAAATTACCGAATGCAGTTTAGTGACGAAAATAGCCTTATAAATCACTAATGATATAATTCAAGTTGGAATTTCTTTTGCAATGATTTCACTATTTATTAAGGGTAAAATTAATTGTTGGGATTTATGTTGCTAATGTAATTTATGTCTGAAACCATTTAGAAGAAGATGTATAATGATAAATAGGTACTCTCTGATTCGATGCCTTTTAAATGTATGTCTTAGGTAGCTGTGTCACCTTTACAAAATTAGGCAATCTATAACTACCACTTACTCTCAAAAGTAGGAGGATGGACAATAGCTTTAACTTTAAAACCTCGCTCAATATTCCTTGACCACTGATGGGTGGTATAATAGTTTTATAAATTTTGAGATGTCGAAATTCTCTCTGTCGATGGTGTGCCATCACCTATCTGTTGAAATTTTTAAATTAAAATAGATTATAAATTAAGCCCAATTGAATGAACATTGTTTTTACATGGTTGTACGATTGATAGATTTTAATAATCTTTACACAACACTCATAAAAATTAACTTTTTAGTGTTGAATTAATGTAATTGGGTGCATTGTCGTCCTTAAGCTAAGCAACACGTCCTTTCTCCACTTTGTGACATCGAGAAACCCATTGGAGCTAGAAACTATATACACTGTTGCTTTGAGCACTATCTTGAACGATGGAAACCGCCACTTAGGGCAATAAGATAAATTGTTTTTGAATTTTTATAACAAGGTTGTTGAACTGGTTTTGAAAAGAGCCCATAGTTTTCCCTGGTTTAAATTTTAAACATTTATAATGTGGCAGACAATCTAAATAAGTTTATCGGTGGCAGAAGCAACAATTACAAAGAAAGTATAACTTTATAACTTTCAAACATTGGTAATGCGAACTACGATTTAATGAAGAAGTTTATAATGCTTGATTCCTATGTAACTGTCCTCACGTACTCACGTACGAGAATGAAGAGCAGAGGTCTTGAAAAAGCAACAATTGTCCAAGCCACCATATTTTCTGAAAATTGATGATAAATCCTCCATGAACATAGGGTTGACTATGTAATACGTTTTCATTGAACAACAACTTGACGTGTTATACTTAAGCAAAGTAAACCTCCACTTAATGAAGCTTAAAGGAAGGAAGCAAGAAGTTTAGGGTTTTCCTCTGACCATAATCAAATTACTTGGAATATATATATACGAATTAAGATTTTAGCTTCCTCTTAAGTTTGTTTTGGAATTCGAGATTTGCTTTTGCCTAAAATCGTAGTGTATATCATAGAGATTATAATATTTAAGTAGTAAGATTATAAGATCATTGTCATTTTCTTATGGGTGCAATCACACTTTATTGATTATAGAAACATTGGTGGATGAAGTAAAATAGTTTTTTTTTTTAAGAAATTATGCTCAACAAAGTAGCATCCTATAAAGCTTATTAGTTGTTGAAATGTATAACAAAGTAGCATCCTATAAAGCTTATTAGTTGTTGAAATGTATAGTTTACTTTGTAAGTTGACCATTTAAAGTATAGAGATAATTGGTGTTTTATAATAATCTAACTAGTTTTGTTTTATATAAGAGATATTATGGAAGTCTTAAATTGTTTCTTTATTTAATGTTTCACCATACAAGACAAAATAAATAGTCTATTTTCTTCTAGTTTGAAAGACACATTTACCTTTTTCTACTTTAATCCATTTACGCTTAATTAGATAGCTTATAGATGATTCATTTTGAATGAAGTTGAATATTTAGAAAATTTAGACTAAAACATGCAAAAGACACTTTATAACCTAATGGTGGAAATGAGGAATATTTTAAAATAAGGAATTGTCTAAACTAGTCAAACTCTTTTCACTATTGTAACATTGAACATCTATGATATAACCTATAATCGGGAAGGATGATAGTGACTTAACTATACCATAAAATGTGGGCAGGACAATCTAGATAAAACACCCAACACCAGTGACTATAGGTAGGACAGTCTTCAGGTCTTGGGTACAATTGTACTCCTGATGGGAAGGATTAATACGGGAGGTAAAAGAGGATGAAATGGGCATCGCTCGTAGGCTGTTACCTAAATGGTACAATGAGGGATCACTTGATCCTTGAACGATTGAGAATTTACTCAACAACAAGATGGAATGAGACGTTTTATTGTCAATCGTGCCAAGACATGTAACGCCAGATCTTAAGCCAGGGTAATGACAAACCCTAGATAAAATCCAAGGAAGGTGGAAATTTTTCTAGCACACGACATGTATATGCTACTCCTTGCATGACTTTGGAGCAAGCATGTTAAGGAAAGGGGAAGTTATGCATCTAACCTCTAGGTGAAATGGGCCCTAGAGGAGAAACCCCTTGCCAAGGACTTGGAACTCAGGATGAGAGGATAAGTTCTCAAAAGACATCATACTACAAGATTTGACCAATCTCGTATCCCTATGAGTGATCGTCTGCAACGATCTAAGCTCCCATATGAGGAACATTTAACATGCCTAGTACTATTAAAAGTTGGGTGATCAACTAATTAAGATTGATTTTTTTTACTGTGTTCCCAATAGGAAGGAAAGGATGGATAACCAAGTAGGTAGGACTTGGGTTGTTTACAGTTGATGTGATCTTCTTTGGGAGGGATTTATCAAAATCCATCAGGACACAAATTCTAGCATAAACCATCTACCCAAAAATATATGTGCTCTTAGCCACTATCATAAAAGGAATATTCTCATGCTCATGGTAAATTTGACATCTAAAAGGAATATTCTCATAGTCTACTTACTCATGGCAACTCTGACATCTTAAAGGAATATTCTCATAACCTACTTCTTGTTACCAAACTTTATTGTCTACTTGTAATGTGATATTTTTTGGGAGAGATTTATCAAAATCCATCAAGACACAAATTCTAGCATAGACCATCTACCCAAAAATATATGTGCTCTTAGCCACCATCATAAGAGTTCCCAAAATATTTCTGATAATTTCAAAGGAATTGGGATTCTAGTATTTTGTAGGTAATCCAAATAGCTTGACCCATACTAGACCCATCGATGGTATTTCCTTCACTTTGAATTTTGTGTGCCAGGATTTCATGAAAATACATACTCTTCCAAAAAACCACGATCCTCCTTGGAACACTCGCTCTCGATCCTCCTCACTAGCAAAGAGAGCTAAGAAATAGCCATTAGAGTGAAATGTTATTTGTAACTCTCCCTTCATGCACTAGTGTTTTGTTACCCAGTTCCTAAGTGCTGCTAATTGGGGTTTGAACCCCATGAATCTACATATCAATCCTCTCCTTTCCATACTGTCAATACCTTCTTGAAGATTCTCTTTTTCCAACCTTACTATTGAAGATCCATCTACAACCTTCATAATTTTTTTTTTTTTTTTCTGTCTTCCTAGGGTTTACCTTTAACATTCGTAGGAATCTCCATACAAATTTAATGCCAACATTGCCAACATTTCCTTCTAGTCTTTTATTGATTATATCCCAAAAGAACAATTTTAAGGGAAAAAAATTCTTCCCATCGTTTTTGTCTGATCAAACTAAAAAAGTATGTTGATAGATTTCAAAAGATAACAATTCAAATAATGAAACAACCAATATTAGTTTTTTTATTATAATTGTTTAAAGATCCTAAAATCCTAAATTTTTTATCTTTATAAATTATTATTATAAAATATTTATTAATTTTATTTTGATTAATAAATAAATTCAATAAAATAATAACATGTTAAAAAAGTCTTTATAAATATATTAATTAACAATTTTTTTAAAGGAAAACGACTTAATACATAATTAAGTTGATATCACCGTAAACATTTCTTACACAAAAAAAAAATAGTATCACCAACACTAAGGTAAATTAGACAACCATTTTAATCCGAGAAAGACCGAATAAATGAGCCTAGAACTTAATTTCTGAACATCTTGTTAAAGGGAAAGCATCTCTAAATTTTAAATCAGCTTCTAACATTTCCACCAAATACCTATTCATGTAAGCATAGACTTATATATATATATATTTTTTCCCTTGAATGTCCCACACAGGTTTGACATGATTCCATTTCGCATGGAAAATGCGGATAGAATCATAATAATAACAAATTGAAAAGTTTTATATTAACTATGTTCTACTTGCATTTACTCTCATATTATCTGCAACGAAGGGCCGCTACAGCCAACACAAAGCATGCGCCCATAGAATCACAGCATAACTTGTGGGCGGAAATAAACCAAATAATTCTAAAGGAAAAACCAGTTCAAAGATTAAAAAAAATTAAAATAAAGTAACATTTTGCCCATCCATGCCAAATTGGAGAATAAGTATTAAGGTTATAACTAAATAATTTTTTTATTTGTACTTAGAGAATTTTTCTCTTCTGTAATCCGTTCAATAAAATAAAATCAACAAAATCAATATACAACAAATCAAACTTTCCAACATTATTAGACTTTCTTCCTGCTAATATTCTCATTAGCTTAGGAACGACGACATTTATGAGCCAGTTACGAAGGGTCAAGGAAGTCCACATCGAATCACGCACGCCAATAAAGGTCCACCACCAAGGCAATTCAAGTTATTCCCATTACAATCAAATTGCCAACCATAAAACCAGCCAACCCTAGCAAAACCAGAGATCCCATTTGGCCAATGAAAGATAGAATAGAATGTCAACACCACGAGGAAATTCCGCCCTCATTCTCTTTCCTATAAGAGCAGTCTTGGTACAGTCCATGTATTGCTAGAACTCAGATTTTCCCTGGTTGCTGTAGTAATCACTCTTATCCGTGCATAGCAATTAGCATTGTTATTACTTTTATTATCCTTGTCGTTAGGTTTTTGTGAGAATGCAGTCACTGCAGCAGAAAGCATCTGAATGGAGTGGGGTGCCTCCACAAGATGCATTTGCCATAGATGAGACCAACTTATACCAAAAGCTTGGACATCAAACCTTCGTTGATCTTTCTACTGATTTTTATAACAGGTTGCCACATTCATAAACATGTTTTGCCTCCATTTTCTTTTGTTCTTTTTTTTTTTTTTTTGGTAAAATCTACTTAGCTTGGAATTATGAATGTTTGCTTGGTGTAATTAGCTTAGCTAGAACTGGAAATAGCACCCAATTGGGAAATGATGTATACATGTTTTGCCTTCATTTTCTTTTGTTCCTTTTTTTTTTGGTTAAAATCTACTTAGCTTGGAATTATGAATGTTTGCTTGGTGGAATTAGCATAGCTGGAATTGGAAATAGCACCCAATTGGGAAATGATGTATTCTATCGCTTTAGAAATCCAAATTGCCAAAACCCATCTCAAGAATATCTCACTTTGAAGGCTACTCCAATGTTTTATATTATTTAGTCCATCTCTGAACTATGTCAGATAAGGTCAATTCATTGCACAGTTATGATATGAGCATATTAGATGAATTATGGTATGCAGACGTTAACATTTGTCCATGGCGATTCACACTAACATTTTATGTATGCAACAATTCTAAGAATGTTTTTATATCAGATTTCTGGTTTCTGAAAGGCTTAAACGGTTAAAACCATGAGCTTCTTGTTTGAATCAAGTTTCAGAGTTTGGGAGGTAGATGATTGGTAGAGGTTGTACTGTTAATTTTTCGTCCATGATACTTCTTTTGGTAATGAAGCTTCAGATAAGACGTTTGTGAAATTGGCTTATTTGTTTCTAGGGAGTGGGTATGTTCTTACAAAATAAATCATTGCTAACTACATCCTCATGTAGCCATTGTAGATAGATAGAACTAGTGAATATACTCTATAATCCTCACCCACTAGTAATTATGAATGTATCGTGGACACTGGCACGCACGCACACAGACACAGAGAGATGCTCCTATATCATTTATGGGAAAAGTGGCCTAAAAACATTGAATGAACGCCATTCTGTTGTTCGCTGGCCTGAGATGGCCCTTCATTTTGAGGGGTGGTTTCTCTGAAATATTTTTTATTTCTCAACTTGAGGAACTTCTGATAACTGGGTGCCATTTTTGCTTGTTTTTGGCCTTTGTGAGGCATTTGCTGAAGAGTGAGGGAACTCCATATGAGCATATGAGTTGATTAACTTGGTTATGGAAGATTCAGACGTGGTAGTCAGGGGCATAGCAAGGACCCATTTGGTAAAATTCTATGGTATAATGATAAACTTGTGACCGCCAGAGGAGACGGGAGATTTCCCCAGTGACATCGGATCCCCAAGTGGAAGGGCTGCCAACACCTCAGACATGATCCCATGGCTTCAGGGTACTCCATAATGAGCATGGATTCAGAAGACACAGGCTATGCCTAAACTAGTTGCAATCCCACCACGGAGGCAAAATAGATTTGTAGGAAACCAAGCACTAAAGGGGAAAGAAATCACATTCTTCAGGGAGGAAAGGATCCCCAACACCACGTCTCAGAGGGTCTTCTACAAATAAATGGCAAATAAGAAGTGAAATTCATGATGGAACGACTACATACAAGAGAGAAGAATTGACTTACGATCAACTATTCTCTAAATAATTATACTGGATTCCCTTCATGTCAAACACTGAGGTTGCTTCCTCGCATTTGAATGTATTTGA
Organism: Wollemia nobilis; assembly: GCA_028583015.1. Lineage (NCBI taxonomy): Eukaryota > Viridiplantae > Streptophyta > Pinopsida > Araucariales > Araucariaceae > Wollemia > Wollemia nobilis. Next base: position 3,703,381 of record JAQPPZ010002399.1, read on the forward strand.
ACTTGTAGATAATCTCTTTTGGAGGTTCCCCAATTTTGTTCTCTTTATTCTAGCATTCAGTATGAAGTGGCAATTTAATTTTCCATATCTACTAGGCTGTTAGAGACTGTTCACGCTAATTACAAAAAGTTTGTCCTCAAGTAAAATTTGCCTGTTGTAACTAGTGATTTCTTAACCTATTAATTTTGTGAAGAAACTCATTCAGAGAGGATATGGGCTCTTGCAGATTAGTTGGTGCTTGTGAGTGTTTGAATGATCTCCTTATGATTATCTTTGTTGTTACTCGCATCTTTGTTTTTTTTTTTAAATTGGTTATATGGGATTGAAATGGCCCCCACCTGAAGTACATCACGACCACATAGTGGTATTACAACAGTTTAGCAGTTATATATGATTATCTTTGTTGTTACTCGCATCTTTGTTTTTTTTTTTAAATTGGTTATATGGGATTGAAATGGCCCCCACCTGAAGTACATCACGACCACATAGTGGTATTACAACAGTTTAGCAGTTATATATGTATCACTTGGCAAGATTTGATCTTAGGTCTCCTCCTTGAAAGTTGAGGAATACAACCGATTGAGCTAATGTCATTTGAAGTTACTTACATCTTTGTTATCATTTTTTTTTAATTATTTAAATTAAGCTTCCAATGCATTATTTTTTAGAACTATGTCTTCTGTACATTGTAAACAGAAAAGTCAATTATGTGCCTATGTTTGTTTTTCTTGTTTCAACGAAACCATTTGCACTAATAACAAACTGAGAGTTCATTTGTACATAATTTCTTTAATGACTGTATTGTTACCTGGAACAGGGTCTATGCTGATGATCAGGAATGGTTTCGATCCATTTTTTCCAACTCAAGAAAAGAAGATGCTATCCAAAACCAGTATGAATTTTTAATCCAGAGAATGGGAGGCCCACCACTTTATTCTCAACGGAAAGGTATCTCTCTGAACTACTAGATTTGAATGTGTCTCTGTATTTTTGTTTTTTGTTTTATGATCTTATTTTCCTTTACTTCTATGTGCTTTATTTTAGGAAGAAATCCTGTAAGGAAATTTTCAGTGAGTGACAGATGCTAAGATCATTGCACAAACAAGAAATTCAAAACATTGATAACCTATGAAGGGTCTGATTCTGTTGTTAAATTCTTCTCATTTTTTTAAATTTTGATGCTGGTAAGGAGCTGCTATTGATTTGTAAGGTGAGTAGTTGATACCATTCTGGTCTTTTCTATTTTTTTTTTTTTGCGAAAAACCCTTTGCGGGGCCGCCTTGGTCTGAGAGACCACGAACAGGGGGTTCTACACCGTCAAAGTCACCCGGGAGTCGCACCTGACCCTGCCCGCACCAACATTATCAATTGGATTTTGGATACCCAATTCAGCTTTTTGGTAGGGTGGAGATTTGAACCTGGGACCTCCCTTGGAGGATTGCCCTCTCCTTTCCAACTCACCTACAACACCTGGGTCTGGTCTTTTCTATTTTAACCTAAAAGAAAAATCAATTTTATAGTATGCAATAGAAGATGCAAAAACCATTAAAGGAACTGGTAATAAATTTAATCCATACAGTGCTGAATTACTCAGACTTAATGTAAGAAGACTAATGATGGCACCTCAAGCCCGAACTTCTATACTATACTAAAGCCCAAACTTCTATACTATACTGAAGAGAACTTTAGCTATGTCTATTTATTTGCATCCTTGAAACAATAGGACTGTGAGATGCAGCATTACTTGTGCAGGGACCATATCAGATTACAAAATTTGTTCAACCTATTGTTTTACAATGCCATTCATAGTTCGAGCACAGATAGGAAGCCTTATCGGATGTTTGAACTCAAATGACTTGTCACGCTGACACTCCCTCTTATAATAATTTGGTAGATGACCTCCAGAGTATGTTCCACTCTCACTATTCCTTTATCCATGCTAGTTTTGTGAGCTGTAATTTTCTGAATGAGGGATTCTGGAAATTCTTAAAGGACTGGAATTACATAGTGATCTGCTGTTTTAATAACCAGAGGTGTTTTGACAATTTGTATTGTGGCCATGAACAATTTCAATGCCCTTCGGGATTTCTTCTATGTAATGAAATTCTCTTAGCAGTCAGTTGATCCAAGAATTGTGTCATTACCTCTGTTGGGAGACTGGGGGGTTTCCAAGCATGTGCTCAATACTATTCAGGTAATTCTCGTAAAGCTGCTAGTCAGTCTTGTAGCCAAAAATTGTCTCACCATATTGTCCTGACAAATATCAAAATTCTAGTCAATAAAACTGCACGATCAGTAGTAAACTTACAAAATGCATAAGGCACATTTATCTAAAATCAGGACCATGATATTGATAATCTGCGGTAAACAAAAGCATAGGCAGTGGTTTATAGTGAAGAGAGATGGTTGTAGTCTTTATTACTGAAGTTCATAGAGTTGGCTATTAGTTGCTTCATTCAATCCTTGCTGTAGGTTTTGGTAGAGCAACATAAAGCATCTAACTAATCTGTTGTTTGACTGGGTCTACAGGTAAGTTATAATGGTCACACTCTTCCTCATTAGCTCTCATATTTCTGTTGACAATGAATATGACATTGTTGTCTGGTAGCAATATTCAACAGCCAAGTCAGGTGGACATTTTTCTATATTATACATTTCTTTCCAAGCATATATTTGCAAGGCTTAGATGGATTGGCATGGCTTGGTTTTTAGGATATGTTTTAGTGATAAGGTCAATTTTCAGGGCAATTTAGGGTTTAATTTATGGGTCATTTTATTGATTCGTGTCATTTATTGACAGCATATGGATCACCGACTTCTTTTATCTTGGGGTCCATGATTTGGGGTGTATGAATATGCCAGTATGCACCCATCCATGACATCAAGTCGTTGTACTCCTTTGATGGGGATTTGGATTATCCATATTATTTTGGTGCCTATGGACACCACCTCATATGTTTGTGTACCTTGTGATCCTTTGTTTACTCTGCTTTAGAGTTCACCTTCTATTCAAACTCAGAAGATGCTAAAATTCAACAAATTTGCTAGGACTTGGTCACATGTTTGAAACACAAAGAGGTAGAAAGTTTGAAGAATACAAATGATTTATTGTAAGTTTGGTCAAAAAGTTGAAACTCAAAAGGTACATTGCTGAACTAATAATTAAAGTGAAAATCTTCCCTTGTTAACACAAAGGGGTCACATATTCCCTAGTGGCATGCTGGCTTGACTGTGACCTAAAAAATCAACTTTATCTTATATAAGCTGAAGTGATAACTTTCCTCGAAATCTCACATGCCAATTGCTCATTGGATGGGTTGGAACCTAAAAATAACATCTACATTTTTTTATTCATCTATTATCCATGTTTTTCAACACCGTATCATTCTTATCTTAGAAGCTGAAGATTTTGAATCAAGCTTGATTCCTGGAGCTTTGGAATGTGTCTCTTGTATGGCTTGAACAGGTTGCATTCTGGTAAAAGTGCTGATGCAAGTGCTATGAGAAACAAATGGGGTCCATGATTCCATGATTTGGGGTGTATAAATATGCCAGTATGCACCCATCAGTGATATCAAATTCTTGTACTCCTTCAATGGAGATTTGGATCATCCATATTATTTTGGTGCTTGTATACACTTCCTCATATATTTTTTTGTCCTCTGTGATCCTTTGTTTACTCTGCTTTAGAGTTCACTTTCTATCCATACAGAGAATATGGTAAAATTCAACAAATTTGCCAGGGACTTTGTCAAAGGTTTGAAACACAAAGAGGTACAAAATTTGAACAATACACATGATTTATTGTGAGATTGGTTAAAGAGTTGAAAACCAAAGAGGTACTCTATTGAACTGATAATATAAAAGTAAATTGAAAATTTTCCTTTGTTTGCACAAAGGGAACTCATATACACAAGAGGCATGCTGTCTTGGCTGTGACTCAAAAAATCACCCTTATCTTTTATAAAATGAGTTGATAATTTCATTTGTGATCGCACATGCCATTTGCATACTGGGTGGGCTGGGACCTAAAAATGACATCTACATTTTATTTGGCTATTATCCGTGTATTTCAACACTGCATCATTCTTATCATAGAAACTGAAGATTTTGAATCAACCTTGATTCCTGGAGCTTTGGCATGTATGTCTTGGATGGTTTGAACAGTTTGCATTCTGGTAGGACCGCTGATGCAACTGCTATGCGAATCTTAAGATGTATTCAAATTTCCTTTCCTAATATTGTTTTTGTGTGCTGCTGAATTGATGCCACCATAATAGCATCTACTTTACTTTCAGACTGTCATAGTTGTTGGTTGCCTTGGTCCTTTGCTCTTCCTCTCTAGCATGCTGAGCCAGGGATGAATTCATTGAAGTATGGCAGATTGATCCTCGGGGTTGAGAGATAAGCACCTGATGTTATAAATAATGTTTGATTTTCTTCTTGATTTGCTTTCACTGAGACATCTTTGTAAATCATAAAAGGAGTGTCGTATGCAAGGCTTCATTCTCATAATATATTTTTACAGTTAATATCTAGGATAATACATTTAGTGTTTTCATGTATTCATCATTTTGGAGGTAGATCTAGTTGAGCGAGTTTCCATTGAGTTTTATGTTTTTTTTGTATCTTTTTTTATAAATGCTTGACCAACTTGTAACAAAACAACTTCCAGAAATAGCAACAGCAGTAGCAAACTCAAAAATGCACAAAGAAAACATTCACTGGAACAGTAAATCAGATTCAATAGCAGGAAATCAAATATTGCAAGTAACAGATTCCAGATTCCAAATCAGTACAAATCCTAGCCACTTAGAGGGCAAAGTCTCATAGCCACTTGGAGAGGGCGAAGTCTCATATGCACACCAGAGGCAACTTAAGATAACAAGTATGAATGATGTCTCAACTACAACATAACTCCTCTATTTATAGACTAAAACAACCAATAACCCTAACCCTAATGCTCAAGGGCCGACTAACCTAATCCTAGGGCCCGAGCTAACAATAATAAAGATAGTCGATGTGGCTATATTGGAGCCATTACATGGCTTCCCCTCAGAAAGCTTTGTCCTCAAAGCTGGAAATGACTGGAAAATGCTCTCAGGCTCCCACGTCGCATCTTCCTCCGGAAGATCCTACCACTTGATGAGGAACTCCTGAATCTGGCGAGACCGCAGATTACGGACTTGGGACTGCAACACAACTTCCGGCTGGAGAGTGATTCGCCCTTCTTCATCGAGTACTGGAAGCTCCATCTAGGACTGCACCTTTTGGCCAATAACCTGTTTAAGACAAGAAACATGAAAAACAGGGTGGATGTGGGAAGTTGAAGGAAGCTCCAACTGATATGCCACTTCCCCAATGCGACGAACCACCTTGTAGGGGCCATAAAACCGAGGGGCCAACTTCTGACTAGACTTGGTCTTCAGGGACAATTGCTTATAAGGCTGGAGTTGCAAAAAGACCATATCTCCTACTGCAAATTGCTGCTCAGAGCGATGCATGTCCTGTTGTTGCTTCATGCGGTTTTGGGCCTAGGACAGATTATCTTTAAGGAGTTGGAGCACAAGCCGACTGCTGCAACAAATCATCTACCTAGGCCACCTTGGAGGATCCTGGAACATAGTCTGCCACTGATGGAGGTTTCTGGCCATACAATGCCTCAAATGGGGACATCTTGAGGGAAAAATGGTAAGAAGTGTTATACCACCATTCGGCTAAAGAAATTTAGTGAACCCAGTGATACTGTTTGTCTTGGGCAAAACAGTGAAGGTAAGTATCCAAAAATTTGTTCACAATCTCCATTTGGCCATCAAAGTAAGGGTGATAAGAAAAGGACTTGTTCAATTGAGTACCACTGAGAGTGAACAATTCCTTCCAAAAATTGTTGGTGAAAACAAGGTCATGATCACTGACAATGGACTTGGGCATGCCATGTAATTTGAAAACAGAGTCGAGGAACACCTTGGCAACCTTATTGGCTATGAAGGGATGTTGCAGGGCACAAAAATGAGCATACTTTGAAAGGCGATCCACCACCACAAAAATCATCATTTTTCCCTCTGATTTGGGAAGACCCTCGATGAAATCCATGGAGATGTGCTCCCATTGGTGATTAGGAATAGGCAAAGGTTGCAACAAGCCAAGAGATTTAACAGTTTCCCCCTTGTTTCACTGACATACCTCACATTCGGCCATAAATGTCTTGACATCTGCTTTTAATCCTTTCCAAGAAAAGGATTGCTTCACCCGTTGATAAGTTTTTAAGAATCTAGAATGTCTAGCCAAGGGAGATGCATGCAATTCCTATAGAATACTAGTCTTGACTATGGAAGATGGAGGAAGATAAAGGCGATCCTTCTTGTGGAGAACCCCATCAACATATGAGAACAAGGAAGGAGGTGAAGAGCCAACCTCCACATCATGAATGATGCGAGCAATCTTCAGATCTGAATGCCATTCCTCTCAAAGCTGTGAAAGCCATTGTGGAAGAGGACTAGAGATAGCACTGACAACAACAATGTCCTCATGTTTATGAGACAGAGCATCGACCACCACATTCTCCTTTTCCTTCTTGTACTCAATGGCAAAATCATAACCCAATAGCTTGGTCAACCATTTATTTTATTTGAGGCAAGAGAGACATTGTTCCAAGAAATGCTTGAGGCTATTGTGGTTGGTCTTGATAATGAAGCATCGTCCCAACAAATAAAGCCTCCATTTCTCTACGACATGCAAAATGGCTAACATCTCCTTCTCATAAGTGGATCGGCCTAGATTCTTGTCGGAGAGTTGCTTGCTTTCAAAGGCCAAGGGGTGTCCATCCTACATCAAAACAACTCCAATACCTGTTCCTGAAGCATCACACTCAATGACAAAAGGTTTGCTGAAATCAGGAGTAGCCAAAACAAGGGTGGTACACATAGCCTCCTTTAGGGCATTGAAGGCTTGGGAAGCTGCTTCTGACCAAACAAAAGCATCCTTCTTAGTGAGAGCGGTGAGCGGGGCTGCAATCTTGCCATAGTTGCGGACAAATTTCCTATAATACCTAGTAAGACCTAAAAATCCACGAAGTTGCTTGAGGGATTTAGGCCTAGGCCAATCTTGCATGGCTTTGATCTTGTTAGGATCCACCTTGACCCCTTCCTGAGATACTATATGTCCCAAGTATTCTACCTCAGGTACCCCAAAGGAACATTTGGACCTCTTGACAAATAACCGTTCCTTTTGTAATAGGTGGAGGACTTGGTCAACATGAGCTAAATGAGCTTCCCAAGACTTACTGTAAACTAAGATATCATCAAAGAAGACTAACACAAACTTGTGAAGAAAAGGATGAAAGACAAAATTCATGAGGCTCTAAAAAGTGGAAGGAGCATTAGTAAGACCAAAGGGCATGACTAAGAACTCATAATGACCCTCATGTGTACGAAAAGTAGTCTTGGGGATATCCTCTTCTCTAACCCTAATTTGATGGAACCCAGAACGCAAGTCAAGCTTGGTAAAGTATTTAGTGCCATGCAATTCATCCAACAAATCATCAATAACAGGGATAGGGAACTTATCTTTGATGGTGATCTTGTTGAGAGGTCGGAAATCAGGACACATGCACCAAGAATTGTCCTTACATCACACCATGACCACTAGAGAGGAATAAGGATTGATGCTTGGATAGATAATTCCTTGCTCCAACATCTCCTAAACCAACTTCTCAATCTCAGACTTTTGGGGCTAGGGATAGTGGTAAGGACGAACATTGGGAGGCTGACTTCTCAGAACTAGGTGGATGGCATGATCATGTGTGCGCTTAGGGGGAAGACCCATGGGTTTGCCGAAGACTGTCGCATAGCGATCAACAATAGACTACAAGTCCGAAGGAAGAGCTAGAGGGAGTGGCTCAAAGATTAGACTTCCATGCAATTGACTTGGGCAAAGAATCCACGATCACCTTTCTTCAAGATCTTTTCCATTCGGTGTGAGCTGACCACCTTGGAAGGAGGAGGTTTGATTCCTTGGAGACAAATGACCTTGTCGTCTTCCACCCATTTGACATACAACCGTTGCAGATTAATAGTAACATCTCCAAGTTGCGAGAGCCATTGTGCTCCCAAGATGACATCTGCACTACCTAGATCCATGGCGAAAAGATGGTCAGACCAAGTATAATCTCCCATCTAGATGCTAACATTAGTCATATGACCCACACATTGAGTCATGCCCCCATTTGCAATCAATACCTAGAATTTGTCTTGGGTCGTAGTATTGATATACAATCCCAAAGATTTCATTGTTTTGTTATCAATAAAATTATGCGTGCTACCTGAATCGATCAACACATTGATGCATTGACATTTGATGAAGCCTTGGACCTTGATGGTGTGATGGGCCTAGAGCCCCATTAGGGCAAACACTGAGAGAGCCATGGTATCAACATCTTGCTCGGAATCCATTGCTTCAGCCGGTAACTCCTATTGCGAAGGATCTTGATCTTCATCCTCTGACACAACTGCTTCCTCAGCTTCCACTAGGAAGTTACGTCGTTCCTCACAAGCTTGATCTCGAGGATGGCATGAATGACATTTGTAATAGAAGAATCCTTGGGGATGCTCGTCATTGCGGTTATTGAAGTAAGGCCGTCGAGGGTTGAAATCATATCAGGGTTGGGGATGAGACAATTGGAGCTTCTTTTTGCTACAAGAGCCACATGTTCAGCCTCCTCAAGGGTGTATGGATCATGCATATCGACCTCCCACCTGATGTCATCCTTAAGGCCATGGCAAAAGGTTGAGACCACCATCGTTGGATCCAAATGATAGGTATAGGTGAGAAGTCCCATGAACTCTATGCAATAGTCCTCAACCGAACCTGTTTGCTTGGTTTGCATCAAACAGACCACATACGAAGTAGAAGAGCCTTTGTCAAACTTACGGAGGAACATCACTTTGAACTTTGGCCACAAAAGAGAGTGCTCATGTTGACGGAGCTCCCATAACAACCACTGATGAGCATGGGTTCCCAGCTTAGTAGCAACCAATGTGACATGGCCTTCTTTAGGAACATGGTGTAGACGGATGATGCTATCCATCTTAGATATCCAACCATGCGGATCTATGCCCTCAAAGGTCGGAATGTCGATGCGCGGAATGGGAACATCATGAGGCCAAGCAAGTAAATGAGCAGCACCTCCTATAGAGGGATCAAGATCAGTAGCATAACCTAAGTTAAGTCCACCCATACCTAGAAGAGTGCCCTTGGTAGCATAGGGATCCATGTGACTAAAGTGGGATCCTAGGGGTTTGTGCCCACAAGGCCATTATTGGTAGATGTCAGTGTCAGGACACTGGTAGCACCTTAGATCTTGTATGCAGGGCGACTGTTGGAGAATTCAGAGGTCTTGAAATTGGGCATTCCTAGCCGAAGGAAGGCCATCTATCAAAGGTTTTGGCTCCTTTTGCTTGCCCTATGGTTGTTGCCCAAAGACTTATTGGAACTCGTTGTTTAGGGAATGCTCGGTACGGGAAGGATCCAACTAGTGTTGGATTGAATCCAGTGTCACTTGCTTGTCGCCCTGTCTCTTCTCAATGGAGGATACCATTTGCACCAACTGGAAATGTGCCTCTTCTCATGACGAAAGATAGATGCGCATAATAGAGGATATTGTGTCAGGTATGGAAGGACGACCAACCAGAGGAGTGGGACAGGTACTTATGGTGCCTAAAGAAGGAAGGAAATGAGGGCAAAGTTGTTGATGCCAGAAGGGATATTATGGTGCTTGTCAAGATGTTTGGGCTTTCGTTTCTTTCCACTCATTCAAGCATCCTTGGGCGGACCTGTGCGCTGCAATTATTTGTTGATTCATGCCTAGCTAGCAGAAGCCAAGGGTTCACTCATACACTAGGGAACAAAAGCAAAATCCTAAAGATACCCTTTGAGCACTTTCAAAAAAGTGTTTCTAGAGATACCCCTTATTTTGACCGGCTTGACGAGATGATCACAATGAGATGGGTCTCCCACAAGGGTCCCGGTGCTCCCAAAACTCTAATCGGTTCAGAAAAAAACTCAAAAACGAAAAAAAAACACCCTTCTTTTCACACCACCATAGGGAGCCAAGATCGAAGCTTTGATACCACTTGTAACAAACAACTTCCAGAAATAGCAACAGCAGTAGCAAACTCAAAAATGCGCAAAAGAAAACATTCATTGGAACAGTAAATCAGATTCAATAGCAAGAAATTAAATATCGCAAGTAACAGATTCCAGATTCCAAATCAGTACAAATCCTAGCCACTTAGAGAGGGCAAAGTCTCATAGCCACTTGGAGAGGGCAAAGTCTCATATGCACAACAAAGGCGACTTAAGATAACAAGTATGAATGATGTCTCAACTACAACATAACTCCTCTATTTATAGACTAAAACAAACAATAACCCTAACCCTAATGCTCAAGGGCCAACTAACCTAATCCTAGGGCTCGAGCTAACAATAATAAAGATAGCCAATGTGGTTATATTGGAGACATTAATTAATGTTTGATTTCCTACGTGATTTGCTTTCACTGAGACAACTTTGTAAATCATTAAAGGAGTGTTGTATGCAAGGCTTCATTCTCATAATATATTTTTGCAGTTAGTATCTAGGATAATAACATTTAGTGTTTTCATGTATTCATCATTTTGGAGGTCAGAATGGGCTTAATAATTTGGTTGAGCGAGTTTCCTTTGAGTTTAATGCTTATTAGTGTCTTTTTTAAATGCTTGACCAACTTGGGCAAGCTCGAGAAAGGTGCTATGAGGAGCAACTTCTCCTACTTAATATTGATTGTTCTGATTTCTTTGCTAGGTTTGATAAAGTATACACAGTATGGTTAGCATTTCCAGGAGTTCGCTTCATCTTAATGCACTGTGGCTTACTTCTTAATGCTTGACCTGTTGGGGTGAGATGTCTGATTTTCCATAATACTATTTTTGAGTTTGTTGTTGTTAGCAGAGTAACAATTGCCATGCAATCACTCCTTAATATTAACTAGAGTTATTTTATTTTGATTTAAAATTTCAGTCTTCCTATAGCTGCATGCATACCTGCTTTATTGTATGTTATCACATCTCAATAGAACTATAATTTCACTTATATTGCCTTTGATTAATTGTCCAACTCTAGCTCGTCCTTGGTTTCTTTTTGTTAATTCAGTAAAATGAATTTTGAAAACATTAAGTAGTGGAGGCTGCCAATTGACTTTGTTGTTGTTTACTCTAGGTGTTGTCTTATAGTTGTAAGGTATCTGCCAATTTTGAAGAATTGTGGCTTCACAAGGATTTTATCACTCTTATTTTTCTACTTTTTGTATCGCCAGAAATATCTGTTTGGTATTTTCCCAAACTAAATTCGAGAAAGATTCCAAGGGCATAGCATCCTTTTGGATTATTGCTGTCTTCTAGCCATCTTTTTGGGGAAAAGGGACTCATTTGCATCATGCAGTCAGACAATTAACTATGAAATTTAACGTTCTTCTGTCTTATGCTTTTTGATTTGGCCAATTTGCTCCAAGTAGGGATGTATGTGTTAGTCCACAAAGCTTTTATGGCATATTTGTCCCAAAATAGTATATGTTCCATGTCTTTGTGTTATAGTGACATAGAAAGCATTGTGATGGACAACCACAACCTCTCCTTTGTAACGCATCCAATGCTAGTATTTGTTTTGTTTATAGCAAGACATTATTCCAGGCCAGTCTTCACCAATTATTGGGACATTATGGGTTGTTCATGTCTTGTATTTGTCACATTAGCACCATGTGTCCTCCTTTAACTATGCATTCACCATCTTTTTTTTTGGCTATTGAAAAACATTCCTTCTATTAGCCCATAAAGGATGCTAGAACTAATGGACAAACATTGGATCACAATTAGAGATGAATGTGGCAAGCAACTTGAAGTGAAACCACACACTTCTAAAGAAGAGTTTGGCTTGCATGCTAATAAGCCTTCTTGTGTGCAACCATGATGGGCATCTTTGAAAAGCAATCTATGATGAGAAACATATTGTCATTTTGATTCTTTCTTGTCAGAAGTCTTGAGAGAGTCCATGCTAATAGACTTCCAAGGTCTTGTCAGGATCAGTAGACTGTAGATGCATGTACAACTTGAGCTAGCAATTTCCACAGTTCACATTGTTGCAAGAGATAAATGCTATGATGTGCACTTTGATGTCTCTGCACACATCCAGCCAGGAGAAGGGTTGTAGTGCAACAGGTGTTTTGCCAATGTTGAAGCCTTCAACTAACATGGAGTTCTGTTCTCGCAAAATCATTTGTTTACTCAGTGCACTGAAAGGCACTCATAGATTTCCAAACCAATAGAGTAGCTTGGTGGAAAAGTAGTGATGTTTGACTTGTTGATCTTTCCAAAGATTGTTGTAGGTATATTTGAAATTTGGATCAGATGATTGCAATGAGACACATTAATTGCAATTGTCTCCTCACGTGTTAAACATTGTCAAAAATGTTATGACCAATGGGCAGCTAAGGCAATTGATTAGTTTGCTATCTTTTTGCTTTTGTGCTTGATCACTAAATGAGATTGTTGCAGGTGAGTCATCTACGTCACTTGATGTGCATCTATCATTTTGTTTTGTGCATGAAACAATTGAAGCTACTATTTGTTTGAGTACCTTTAGGCAATATTGTTCAATTCTTTGTTTTAGATGGAGTGCCTTACACACTATCGTTGAAGGATTCAAAGCAATACATGAATAGATATCTATGTTGAGCAGCCAAGAGATAAGATGAGATAATTCTATTAATATCCATAGATGGCCAAAGCATGCGACTGGGACTCATTGAAAAACATTGTTACAATGCACTGTAGTGACCAAAAAGTACTATGAATTTAAGCTAAACTAGAGTAAAGAATCTACTGTAAGCTACACTGAAGTGGAATAGCTGTATGGCATAAAATTACAGCCTCGAGGTTTACCCAAAATGGATAAATCCTAACATGCTAAAAGTAACGATGAAGAGAGAGCTAGAAGTCAAGGTACAATAGAGATAAAAAGGTTCTTCAGTGGATCCAAGCACCAACTAAAATCTATAGTGTGATGTATAAAGGATAAGCCCAATTATCGTCATCACCAACTATGCCAAAAGGGCCAACACAAAATTTAATGATGCTCCCAAGAGAACGACAAGGACTTTGAGGGGTTGGTTGGATAAATCTTGGAAGGACATGGAAATTGACCACTCAAGGCTCTTCTAGCATCCATGGATGTGGAACCAGTAGAAGAGGACAAGAAATTAGTAAGCTACATCTGTCTGTCTGCAATTCCTTGGTACATGAGGGGTAGCCAAAACCTAACGTCGGAGAACTATACTCTTGTTCTATTGCAAGCAAGAAGAAAGAACTAAAGCCCTAGTAGCCAGTCTTGTATGCACACAAGGGTGCACAAATATGTCATTAACATTTTGGAGAGTTCTAGCTTCAAATGAATGCTTCTTACTCTCGACAACAAAGATAGAGTGAAAGAACGAAGTGATTGGTTGAGTAGTAGTCGATCTCCCATGTAATAATTGATGCAAAAGAGTGATAGCTTCCTTGAGGCATATTTCCAAGCATCTTTGGTTAGGATAACTGAAAAAAGTGGCAAGCGATACACCTGAGTTTCTATACAAGCAATAGTACCTCCCTCGAATAGTCTAATGTGTGTGTCTTGATCTCAAAACTATGATTGATATTTTGCACTGACACTAAAGTATAGTACAATCATGTTTTGAGCCTGTTAAAGGTGTGTTGCTATGTTGACATCTAGTGGAATGCTTTGTTTGCATGCATAACTTGGTTGAGCAGCAATGAGGTGTGTGAGAAACTTGGTAATAAAGTTTCTCACACACCTCATTGCTGCTCAACCAAGTTATGCATGTTTGCGAGGGAAAGGAAACTCTGTAGCTTTGTGAGATTGTGAGAGCAAGGAAAATCCTTGATCAGTTTGGTCTTCTCAAAGCTTATATGCATACCAATGCAATTGATGATATAGCGCAAGTATTTGATTTGGGTAATGCCAAACATATACTTGCCTAAGTTGGATTGCAACTTTTGTTAGCATAATGTTTATAGCATTCATGCAATATGTTATAGATATCCTTCGATGTCTTACTATAGCTGAAGATGTTGTCTAGATAATTTCAAAGTAGGTACTGAAGGGCTTGCCGATATCATTCATCGAACATGTGAATGTTGTGGTGCTTTGTCTAAGCTAACACAAGCCTTATTTGGTCTTAAACACCATCTTCCAAATGTCGTCTTCACTGAGAGGTACCTCATGATAACCATTCTTGACGTCAATGTGGGTGAAGTCTTGAATGTCTTGGAGCTGGTCCAAAAGACTGTGAATGTGCAATAGCATGTACTTCTTCTTGATAGTAATCTTGTTGAGCACATTATAGTCTATGCACAAATGCTTTAAATCATCTTTCTTGGGAGCATGTACAATGGGACTATCATGGGGGATGCATTGGTTTTGATCTTTGTTCCTTGGTTGATAATGTTTTGTAAATGTAATCAGAGTGTCATCATTCTCGCATATCAATCTACAATAGAGAGCAATTTGGAAGTTGAGACCTTGGAACTAAGTTGATCTAATCTTGACTATATGTTGGGATTGCTTTGAGTTTGGGGAAGACATTGCTAAATTGTGAAATACATCAAACTGCTGCCTTTACATTGAGGAGTGATTTGTGCATGTGATGCAAGATTGAATCTATGCTAATGCATGTGTTCTCTTCTCTAAGTAGACTATGAGTAGGACAAAATTTTGCATGTGCAAGATGAGCTTCTTACACATCTTGACAAATGTTAGGTTGACATTGACTTTGCAAGAGATTTTGGGATATAGTAGATGAAAACATGGACCTTGATAGACCAAGTGTGCTTCCCAAATACGTCGTTTACATGGTGTAGTGAAAGGCATGCATAGATGTTCAAGCTATGTTCCACGGAATTCTGGGATGGGGATGACAGGACAACGTTTTGGGATTTTGGGACACATTTAGGGACAACAATGAATTTTTGGGATGTTGGGACTTGTTTCGGGACAACAAGGCACCTTTTCAGGATGTTGGGACATGTCTTCAAGGCGACCCCTAAATCCCAAGATGAGTCCCCATGGAACGCCAATAGAGTAGTTTGCTAAACAATTAGTAATATAAAACTTGTTGATCTAGAACAGATTGTTGACCTGTTCATTAAAATTGCATCAAAAGTGTTGTGATAAGTGGGTGATCAAGATAATCTATTGTTACTTTCATATTCTTCCTCTCCTTGTGTTTGATTGCTAGATGAAACTATTGCAAATAAGCCATCCACTTCATGGGATGGGTGTTCTACAATTTGCTTTGTCTATGTAATAATGAAGAGGCTTGTAATTTCAGTGACCGATGGTATTCTTGTCTAAGATGTAATGTTATCATTATTTGGCTACTTGAACAATATCATATGATTCTTTGTTATAGGTTGGTTACATTTACATAGTGCTATTGAAGTTTTTAGAGTGATACATGATTGGATCTCCATGTTGAGTAAGCAAAGCATTAAGAGCATAGTTTGATGCATTTGTCTTGATGTTGAAGGGATGGTTGATATTTGGTATAATAAACATTAGCATGAAGTAGAATTGTGTTTGAAGCTTGTTAAAGGCGTGTTATTGTGCAAGAATCCAATTCAATGCTTTATTTGTGTACATGATCTTGTTGAGGGGCAATTAGTTTGTGCAAAACTCAGTATGAATCTTTGCTAGACAAGGAAGAGGAAACTTTGTAGCTTTCTGAGAATGCTAGTGGAAGGCCAATCCTTGATGACTTTGATCTTCTTTAAGTGTATATTCCTATTGACCAATTGGTGATGTAACCCAAGTATTGGATTTGTATAATGGCAAAGCTACACAAGCCTAAGTTGTGTCGGTATAGTGTCTCTCAGACATACATAACATGACATGGATGTCTCTCCCATGTCATGCTATAGATGAGGATGTTGTCTAGATAAACAATTACAAAGGAGTTGTTAAAGGGTGAAAGTACATCATCCATCCGATGCATGAATGTCATGTGTGCTTTGGTCAATCCACAAGTCATAACCAAACACTTGTGCAAGCATTCTTTGGTCTTAAATGCTATCTTTAAAATGTCTTTTCATTGACAAGTACGTAGTAATATTTGCTGTTTAGGTTAATCTTGATGAAGTATTGCCTACCTCAAAGCTAGTCTAAATAGTTTCAATAAATGGTAGTAGGTGCTGATTCTTAATAGTGATGTTGTTGATCTTGTATATTATGCATAGATGTCATGAACCATTTTTCATGTTGGTACACAGAATGTGACTACCATAAGGAGATACATTGGGTCTAACCTTCCCTTGGTCGATTAATTCTTGTATTTGGTGTTAGATCTCACCATTCTTCCAAAGTTAAGTACAATAGAGTGAGCTATTGGAATCATACTATTTAGACTCTCCCCAAGTTTATGAAAATTGGTGAGTTTGTGAGTTGAGTGAACTTGGGTGACTCTTTTTCTATTAAATGTAGTATATGTTATATTTTTTTCTTATTTGTTGAGTTTTCTCCCGAGCTTTGCATTGAGCCCAACTTCAGGTCAAAAAATATAGGCTTGCCGATTCCGAGTCTCAACCCTATGATTGGAAGCAAAGGCCTTAGAACTAAGTCGATCTAATCTTGATTGAGTAAAGTGTCGAGATGCCTTTGGGTTCTTGGAAGACATTGTCAAATTGCTAAAGAAGTGCATTAAGTTGCTACCTTTACATTGAGAGTTGAGTTGTGCATGAGGCGAAAGATTGATTTGATGCTAGCACATGTGATATCTTCTTTGGCTGATCATGGGGAGGACAAACTTTTGCATGTTCCGGGTGAGCTTATTCCACATCTTGATAGATAGTAGGGTGACATTAGTGTTCAAAAGAGGTTTTGGGATGTGGTAGATGCAACCATTCATCTTGAAGGACCAACATCTTAACAAAGTAATGTGCTTTCCAAATCAATCATTCATAGTGCATCAAAAGGAACACATCTCTTTCCAAGTTGATTGAATAGTTTGTCAAACAAGTAGCGATCTCAAAGCTATTGATCTGCAAAAGATTGTTGTATGTGGAATTGAAGATACATTGAGTAGAATGAAATCCATTCATTACAATTATTTCCTAGTGTGTTGATCATTGCCAAAAATGTTGTGACCAGTTGGCAGTTGGGAAAATCTATTGTTTTATTATCTTTCACCTTCTTGTGCTCTATTCTTATAATTCAGTTGATGATCTTTAGATCATGTTGTCATATATAATATGTGCATGTATGTACATGATAAGCTTTGTGTGAAAATCCATACATATGCAAAGTTATATGTGGTACAAGGGCATTGCATTCAATGAGAAGCAGAAATCATTATTGTAAGAAGACTATATAAGTTAGGATCCTTTTTTTTTTGTGACTGTTGCATTGGTATGCAAGACTATATTATGCCAGAATACAAAGACATTAGAAACAGATATGTGGAAGATTGGATGTTTAAACTTCTTTATTTGTAACCACCTTTTGAACCAATTGAAGACTGATGTAGAAGGGGCCAAATATTCTATAAATTATGATCACATATCTGAATTACCTAGAGATATTTTTGTTATAATTGTAGAATTAGACAATGTTGAAAATGTTGATGCTTATTTATTGTGGTGTATTGGAGTGAAGTCTAAGATGTTGGAGAAGTATGTTGGGTTGGAAAGTGTTAATATTTCACGTATGGCTGCAACTGACTTTGTATTTGTTGTGTGTTATTATTTGGCTCAGGGCCTTTTTCACCTTGAGAGAAGATCCATATATTATAACGTGGTCCAGTAATATGTTTGTTGGAATGTAATTGGAATCCATGCCATTGTATCGTGGATATTATTTATACTCCCACTCACCCATCATCTTGTACATTAGTTGGATACCATTTCATTGTAAGTGAAGCATTTTGGTGTCCAAGGGCAATATATCATATATTTTTTGTTTCTTTTCAATATTTGTGTCTTGCTTTTCTTTTCTCGGGTTTGCTGTAGTATACTGCCCCCGGAATCTGTGCAAGCCTGAAAATGGTCTGTTCAGAACTTCATCAGCAACACTGAAAATATATTATTTCACTTCCAGCTTTGAATACAAGGCAGCAAATGAACGGATATTGATGTTTAACATCGCCAATAGGCTGGGCGACCCCTTTTTCAACACAAAATGCTATCAATAAGCAAGGAAAATACAGGTACGAATTCCAATGCACCTCTCCAGCACTGGTACGGTCAAGTGTGTGGTACGGCCTGCTTAATGGTCTTCCAAAACTCTTAAAAAGTCACACAAATTCCCTTGGCAAGGTGCGGCTAGGTCTGTTGATGCATTCCTATGAAGTTTCACTCAAACCCTAGCACAAGATACCCCTGTATATGCTGGAATCTGTTCACAAATTGTACAGCTATGCTGGAAATATGAAGCTACAGCAATGAACACATTAACTATACAAATTCCTCCAATCTTCTACTCAAACTCACTAAAAATCTGCAACTTTGAAGCCCAAATGCAACCCTCTGAGGTAGAGCTGCTCAAGAACACCCTGAGAATATCTCCCAACTCCGAGGATGTTGTCCCTGCTGGTGGTTTTCGTCACCGAACAAGCTGCAATCAACCCCTGCAACCCAAATCTGCAAAAGCTTCTCAAACTTCCTCCAATATCAATGCCAAAGATGAACAAATGAAGCTCTCTTTCTCTTTTTATTTCAATCCCCCAAAAAGGTCGGCCAAATAGAGGAGGTATTTGTTTTTTTTTTTTAATTTTAATTCATTTCATTTTCCAAGGGGTAGTACCACCTCATGACCCACTTAATTTAATTCTTTATTTAGATCCCTTTCTTTTAAGTGGCTATAAGGCCTCCTTAACATTAAAATGTGAATTTATAAAGTAAAACTATGTTATATCAATTAAATATAACATATTAAACTTTACACATTAAAATCTCGGCCTCCACGATCAAACCATCAAACAAAAAATAGAAACGGATACCCATTTGGCCATACTGCTTAGACGTAACATCCGTTTTCCAAGAAACTACTCCTGATTGACTTACTAAAAATAGTAAGTCCCCCGAATTACTGCTAGAAATGGTCCTATAAGCTGACAACTGGAAATGCAGAACGTCCAACAGTAACATCTCATCACCTGGTGGTCCCTAAACACACGAGATTGCCTACGGAACCCCATGAATAGGCAAGTCCACTCTGCACTCTGAAGCTGACTAAGATGGGGATATTACATTTGCATTTGGGTGATGAGTTGATTTCTTTCATTCCTCATAACATTGCAATTTTCTACATGGTATTAAAGTAGATATGAATATCCTTCACTTGATCCAAAGTTTTTTTGTTTGTGGCTCCTTTGTGGTATTGCTTTGCAATGAAGTTAAGTTTCAAAATAAGTGACAACAACATACCAGAAATGCTTTTGCTATTTATTTCAAAATCCCATTGAAGATTTGTATCATTTTTTGCAGTGTTGTTTCAATCAAAGTTGTATTTTAGAGGTTGCATTTGCAGGGTGTTGGATTCTTTGCTATGGTTTCTTGCAAAAAATCATTTTTTTAATGACTCACCTCAACAGTGCTTTCACAGTTCTCATTGTGAAGTTAGGGTTTCGTTGGTCCAGCATTGGAAGGGCTCGTAGTTCTCTTGCGACAAATATTCCATGATTATTTGTATGGAACTGGGGTTTTGGAGTGACATTGCTAGGGGTTTTCTATAATCCATTTATTTGATTTATTTTTTTGCTAGAGTTAAGATGTACCGAGGAAAACGATTTTGGAGTGCATAAGATCGTTTGGAGGATAGTTCTAGCACATTGATAGGTTTTGGGACAAAGCCTATTGCCCCATATATGACTCCCTAGGTTGGGTTGTGAGATTGTGAGTGGTTGATTCTAGTTTCCATCAAATCTTTCTTGACATTAAGTGTGCCAACTAAAGGAGGAGCATTGAGTTCTTCAAATTTTAATATATGGATTTATAGGACAAGCCATCCAGATTCATGGAGAAGCGCATATATTTTTGTAATATGTACAAATAATGATGGGGTCCCCATTCAACACTTCTTAACATTCTCCAATTTTGAGCCTCTAATTACCAAAGGTGCACTCGAGTTCTTTAAAAATTCAAACATTTTGAATTTTTTGGATGGTTTTTTTACACCAACCTTTGACTGATCTACCTATCCTCATGAGTGGTTTATGAGAGTTTATGTGGTGGTTGAGTTGGCAACCAATGGTGAAGCCAATTGACATGGCACTCGATATATCATTACACAACCCTATCAAACAGAGTTTGTTTCTTCTATTCCTCCATAGCAACAGGTGTCAGAAGGCAATTTGTTACAATGTACATGTGTATTGATCATTTGTGTTGTGTCACATGGCAGGGGCAATTTCTTAGAGGGAATTGTAAGGATTGAAAATTTCAAAATTTTCCCTTCTGGATTTATTAATAGGGTTGTGCTTTGAAAGGTTATAACTTTGTCATATAGAGGCATATTCACCTATTCTTTCTAGATTGCATGGGTTTTCAAGCTCTACACTATAGTGGTGTCTATTTTATAATTTTTATTAGGTTGGCCTAGAGATTGTGCAAAAGTCGATGGATTTAAAGTTACTCAATTGAATAGTTTCAATTGTAATGTCTAGGTGAATGAAATGAATGCCTTATTGAGAACTAAGGGTAGATGGAGCATTTTGATGAGGTGAAAGCAACAAACCTTGATGCTAACTCTTAGCAAGATAAGGAGGAAGCCCCAAGCTTCATATCTTTGCTAATTAAACTGGATTTTAACTTTCATATCAAAGATCAAACCAATCCAATCAAAGTATGGAGGAGCTTAAAAATCTCTTTGGCAAGGTTAGTGCTATGGATGTCAATTGTTTGGAGACCAAGATTGTTACTCTCAAGTTGGGGGATCTTGACAACATTGAGGATTATATAATAAGATTTGATATTTCTTTGGTGGATGAAAACCTAAAAAATATCTAGAGTTAATTAATTTTGTTTTGACCAATCTATCGCCTTTATATGAGATGCTCTATTTCATGCCTCTTGCCATTCCTATATCTATCTATATCTATATATATATATATATATATTGAAAAGCCTAAAGAGCCTACTCTTGATCAATGTTTTCTCGTTTAGTCCATTTTCGAGTTGTTTTGTAGAATATGGGGGAACTTCCGTAGGAACAACCTCATGCAAAAGCCTCCTCAAAGCCTTTGGAGAATAAGAATGACAAGCCTAAGAGTGGAGGGTCAAAATTTTCAAATAAAAAAAGGTGATTTATGGATACTATAGAAATTAAGGTCACAATTCTTGATCTTGCATTATGAGGCTCTAGAAGATTGAGGAATTTGCCAAGAAGTTAGGTTGTGATGAGGGACCCCTGGATACTTCATGACATTGATGTGGGCACTTCATGTAAAGCACATGTTGTCATGCACTTGAGTTATTGGTCATCTTCTTCATATCAGGAGTGGATTGCTAAATTTGTAGCCACGAGGCATATGACTAAGCATTGCCATCTTCTTTTCGATTACATTTAGTTGCACAAAAGAGAACTTGTTGTTATTGGTGGTGATTTAGCCTTGTAGGTTTTGGGTTGTGGCAATATCACAAATTTGATGCTAAATTTGGAGAGGTGCTCTATTTGCCGAGAGTTGGACCAAACGTTCTTTCTATCCATTGCATCATTTGGACTAATAAAATGGTGGAGTTTTGGCCAGATCGATGGGTTGTTAAGGACATTGATGATGATTTCAAGGTTGTTGCTTTGGGATATTGTGATTACTAAGATCATACGTATGAGCTTGGAAATGCATTCACATCCTTTGAAGAAGAAGAAGAAGAAGAAGAAATTTTTTAACATGTATGAGGCCAAAACAAGCTATGGGACAACAAAGCTTCATTATCATTTACAATATACTATTTTACTTGGTTCTTTAAAAGGAAACAAGTTTATGTGAAAAATCAAAGTTGAATCATCATTCTCTCTTTATGAAGAACTGATCTTTTGCTACTGATCTTGCTGATAAATTTTCCTAGCTTCTCTATTCTTGCTTCTTCAAACAATCTAGACATAGAATCCACCACTAATGCATCAACATAACTATTCCAAATATTATTGTAAGCTTTGCATCCACTATAAAGTGTTTCTTTGTTTCTAGTGCCCATGAAGTGCAACAGGTGCGTATTCTCTCGTCCCGTTTCTCTTTGGGTCTCTTCCATCTATCCGTGTCACATCTGAGTTGATCTGAGCGAGTCTTTAGTTGAGCTATAAACATCTTTGCTCTTCATTTGATATTTGCATCTATATATATTTTTTATGATGCTCATATGTGGGTTTAAGTGTTTTTTATGATGCTCATATATGGTTTTGAACTCAGCAATGGAATGCACCTTCTTTCATCCTAACTCTTTTGTCTGCATTGCTACCTTGAATTTTTCCCTTACATAGACTTTTATATCCTTCTTGTTGTTTGGGCATTCTATTAAATCAATACTCTACTTATTTATCCATTTGACATTTGGTTTCATCTAAGTGTTCATTTTTTTCTACTCAACTCATCTCTTACTATAACCTTAGGCCACCTATTTACATTCATTTGTTCAACCTTTTTAAGATATCCTAAAAAACAAGTCATTTGTGGCTGCCTCTGTAGGAAAAGCACTTGTTGCTAGGAATATTTTAGATGGGACTGAAGCTTTTTTTATTGAAATGTGTTGTAGTCAAATGCTTTTGGATCTTCTCTATTTGCCTTCATTTCAAGCTCAATGTATTGCTGGCCCATACTTCATGCCCATAAAGCACCATTGGCATTATCAACAATTCAAATAAGACTTGGATGGTCTTCCAATCCCACAGTTCTGCCTGCCTACATTTGTTCTCAATGTAAATAGTGCTTTCTAGCCTCTCATTATTCTTTTCAATCTGCATGTTGTCCAACTAAGTCTGTTATTGAAATCTACACCAAGATACTTGTATTCTGTTACTTCTTCTAGGAGACCCCTTCAAATTGGAAGCTCAATTGTTTTCTTTTCTTTTGGTTGGTGAACCATTATCTTGGAGTTGCTGGTATTTACTTGCATGCCAACCTCCTTGCAAAAGTGTTCTAAGGCCTTTAAATGCTTTCTTAACCCTTGTGCTATCCTTACAATCAAAATAAGATCATCGCATACAAAAGTAGCTTCACCACATAATTAATAGGCTGGATACCTTCCTTTCCACTCAAATTTAGCTATTCTTCTAACTTATCGATATATAAGCCAAATAAAATAGGAGATAATGAACATCCTTGTTTAACTGCTATGTCACTTTCAAAGCATTCTGGGAGAATTTCTTGTTCTGATTTTGGCTCAAACTTAATCATATAGTCCATGGACTGCTGCCCTATCTTTTTCTGGTATGCCTGGTTCTTTCATCCTACCCAATAGTTTACTTCTAGACATTGTGTAAAAGGTCTTCTTGAAGTCAACAAAACAGTGATATGCATCCCCTTTTACCTCCCTTATTTTTTCAATTATATGTCTTGATGTAATGCAATGATCTATAGTTGAGTGTGTTTGTGTAAAACTTGCTTGGCCTTTTGCCCTTTTTCCTTGTTCTTCTACCTAAACCATACTACCGATTTTTTTTGCAAATAGAGGATTGAATATTATGGTTTGGTAATTTGAAGGGTTGTCTACATCACCACTTTTGAAGAGGGGTATAGCTAAACTACTTGTCCAATATTTTGGAAAACCATGCTGAAGGAGACTATTGAATAACCTTTTGATACGTGGTGCTAGGTTTTCTATTTCCTATTTTAAATATTTTGCTTGTAGTCCATCCACATCTCAGGTTTTACTTGTTCCTAACCTCTTAATACCCTTTTGACCTCCTTTAACATGAACAAATATGCTGTTGTGATGCTTGTGGGAAAAGTATATTTTTCTTGATCACTTTCATATAACTGCTTTGCACACTCCAACCAATGGGCTGGTGTAATATTATTCTTTTTCTGTTTTTGTTTTTGTTGAAGTTCCTTCCAGAATTGCTTTGGATCATACTTCCCTAGATAAATTTATTCTTCTCTTCTTGCACCCATATATATATTTGCTTTAACAATTATTTTGGATACTTATTTGTTTTCCTCTTCTTTACTTGGTTTATTAAAAAATTTCTTCTGCTTTACATTATTCGTTGTACCATGCATTTGCTAGAAAACTGTCTTTTTCTTCTTTTTAGACTTGGATCTTTTGCACCCTTTTAATGCTTCTTGAATTATATATGTTAGTTCATGGCTCTCAATTCCATTACATTTTTTTTTCCTTCTCTTTTTGTACTCCCTTTTTTACCACTTCCTTGAAGATTAAAGAATTTTCTTTTGTCATGAGAACATTTCCTTGTAGTAAGGATTTTTTTTTTTTATTGTTTGGAACCTTCTTTATTTATTTATTTTTTCTTTGCATTGATACTTTTATATAAATTGGATTATGATCTAATTTCAGCTCTATTGGAGAATTCTCAACCTCCACCCTCATCATATTCCTTAATAAGTTTTGTAAACAGATGATGTAATCCACAACACTTGCACTGTTGTAAGTTTTACATGTGTGTTTTCTAGGTTTCCTCCACTTATTCGTAGCATTACAAATTATCAGACCATATATGCTATGCATAGCCAAAATTTCTTCACCAAAATGAGTGACAACTCCTTTATCCTCCAAGTACCTTTCCCATTTTTGGTTTTCCTCTTCATCTAGCCATGACAAGTTGCTATCCATGTTTTCGTTGTTGCTTAGAGTGCTGATTTGTTTTCTTGTTGTCCTTGCACTTAAATCTCCTATAAGAAGTATTTATATGAGTCTAGAATAACTTGAAATATCTCTCTCTAATGTTGCATAGGGGTTCTCACAATCCATTTCATATTTCCTGTAGATTTTTTTTAATGCCTGTGGAGCAAAGTAGCAAGCTGCAATTCTATCTATTCTTTAACTCTCACTTCCTTTAATCCATACATATTGTTTGTTTGGGTCTTATTTCTCCGCATGTATAATTCTGTCTCATGATTCTTTTATCAACTCCACACCCTTTGCGAATTCCTTTTGCTTAATTCCATACTGTGATTTTCCTATATCCTTCAAAGATTGGAGACCTACAACCCTCATGCTTGTGAGTTTGTGATTATAATTATGACACTTCAAAGTAATTGGCTAGTGATGTATACCCTTCTGTTTTTTAACCATGCCCATTTACCTTCATTGGTTGTTGTCCTTACTTTTTCCAATTCCCTCTTTTCTTCTTGTTGCAAAGGGGTTACGTCTATGTCTAAAAAATAATGTGGACATTTTGAAAGTCCTCTATTTCTTAACATTTGGGGTGGGGGTGGGGGAGTGCTTCAAAGTAATTATCTAGTGATGTATGCTCTTCTGTTTTTTAACCATGCCCATTTACCTTCATTTCTTGCTGTCCTTACTTTCTCCAATCCCCTCCTTTCTTCTTGTTGCATAAGGGTTAAGTCTTCATCCAAAAAATAATGTGAACCTTTCAAAAGTCCTCTATTTCTTAGCATTTGGGTTTCTTTGCAACATTTCTCATGTTAATTTTGATAGGTTTGTTTCTTTCTTCTATTTTTCCAAGCCTCTTTGCTTGTTGTATTTATCCTTTCCACTGCAGTTTGGCTTTGAGAAAATCTCTTACAAGCAAGTTTGTGTCTTCACCCTCTCCATAGTTTTTCACTACTTAGAAAATTATGTTTGCTGATCTAATTGACTTCTTATATTGGTCTTTTTTTTTCCCTCATCTACTATTGATGTTTACAACTCCTTGATTTGTGCAGTGCTTGATTCTCAAAAAACGTTTGTTGCTATGGTGGCTAAGGTCGATGATACTTAGTGAGTTGTGGCATCAACACCTGGGCCGTACCAATTATGGATCCTTGAGGCACATAAGTAGTTTGTATATTGTTCAAGATATTCCTATGATTAATCCACCTAAACTTGTTTGTGAGGGATGTGTGGTGGGAAAATATCATCAAGAGTCCTTTCTTAAGGACAAGGCATGGCATGCTTCTTAGCCGTTGGTGTTAGTCCACAATGACATCTATGGTATTATGGCTATCTCGAGTATTGAAGGTAACAAATATTTTTTACCCTTATCATTGTTTTTTCTTTGTAATTTGGATCTACACCATTAAATCCAAGGACAAAGCCTTCAAGCATTTTCAGGATTTCAAGGCATTGGTGAAGAATCAAAGTGAGAAGATCAAGTGCCTTACGATGGACCATACAGGAGAGTCTATCAATAGTGAGTTCTAGGGGTTTCTTAGTTTCCATGGTATTTCTTGGTAAAGGATTGTTCGACAAATCCTACAACAAAATGGGGTAGTTGAGTAGAAGAACCATGCTATTAGGGAGATGGCCTGTTGCATGATCCATTCCAAACAAGTGGATCTTAAGTTTTCGAGGGAAGTAGTGTTTTGTTTCGCTTACATCATTAATAGGAAACTGACTTGTGTCGTTAAGGGCATAAATCCATTGAGAGGTGGATAGGAGAGTGCTCGTCAAATTCTCACTTCAAGATTTTTGGATCAGTTGCTTGGGCCCATATCTCTATTGAGTAGCAGGATAAGCTCTAGCCTAAGAGTCAAAGATGCATTTTTGTTGGGTCTAGTTAGAAATCAAAGGTTTATTGGCTCTATTATCTTATTACTTGCAAGGTTATCACTAGGAGAGATGTTACTTTTGTTGAGATTCCTTCTTGAATTTTTTGGATCTCTCTCGAGTCTTCTTGTTGATTCTTCTCTATCTCATGTTGTGCCTATTGATGTTGGTCTCTCATTGTTATTAATTGGCCAATTCTTGGTGGTCTGTCAGTTGATGTGGATCAGTCTTCTAGTCGTGATGATTCTTCTATTGCAGAGGTTGCTTCTCCTTCAAGTACTTAAGTTGTGGGTATCTCTTCAAATTTTCATGAAGGTTATGATAGAGGTCACCTTCATTTGGTTGCAGAAGTGTATTGGCATGAAGGAGCTCCATTAAGGGGGAATGTTCAGTAATGTCATCTATTTGTGGTGCTTGTTCAACTTATGGGGGAATATTGGAAAATGTTAATCTTTCACTTTTGGCCATGACTTTGTATTTGTGGTGTATTATTATTTGGACCACATACCCATTTTCACCTTAAGAAATGTTGCATGTATTATAACAGGATCCAATAATATGTTGGTTTGATTGTAACTGGGATTTGTGCCATTGTATTGTGGGCATTAATTTATGCTCACGCACTCAACATTTTGCACATTGGCTGGAAATATTTTTATTGTTAGTGTAGTATCTTGTTGTCCAAGGACATCATATCAAATCTTTTATGTTCCTTTCTTAATATTCATGTTTTGTTTCTTTTCTCTCATTTTGTATCTAGATGATGAGTTGAGTCTATTTGTTCCTTTCTTCATTGTGACTTCTACATGATGATGATGGAGGAGAATTTGAAACTGGTGTACTTGCTCTCATGGATATTTCAAACCTGTTAACATTGAAGGGAATGTTGTAATTTTTGTCGAAAATAAGCTAGACATGAAAGTTCTTCAAAAGTAACCATGTCATTGCAGCTGTCCTTCCTTTAAATAAAGTGAAGTGAAGACACAGTCAAAATTAAATGTATAGACTAAACGTCAAAGAGAATGAGAGACTATAACAAATGATTGCAAAGAGAGATGATCATAGTAATTCTACTTCCAGTATACGTTATTTTGAAGAGAAATGATCCTAATGGTCTTTGATACTAGTCTAGGTACTTTATAATCACCATGTCATTGCAACTGTTCTTCATTTGAACAAAGTGAAGGCACGTGGTCTAATTAAAAAGTGAAGGCCAAATATTGAAGAGGAGGAGAGACTACGAGAGGATGATGGGTGGCCATGATAACAGGATACATGGCCAACAATTGCATAGTGAATGGTAACAATAATGACTTAAAGATGTCATCTTTTGCATCTACATTTCTATACTTGAACAACTTTTTGTCGTCTTTGGCTGCCTTGTTACCAGACCTGTTAGACAACTGCTTGCCATTTTTCACTTCACCTGAATCTTTTGAGACATTTTGCTATCTTGATCAGCGATCTTATTGTTGTCTTTCACATCTGTGTTCCCATACTTCAACAGCTTTTTGTTGTCTTTTGCTGCCATGTTACCAGACATTTTAGACAGCTGCTTGCTTTTTGTGAAGTGAATGTCTGCTAACAAGCAGCAAAAGACAACAAAAATCTAATGGCAAGCAGCTGCCTAACATGTGTGGTAACAAGGCAGCAAAAGACAACAAAAAGCTGTCAAAGTATGTGAATGCAGATGTAAAAGACAACAATAAGATCACTGATCAATAAAGCAAAAGGTGTCAAAAGATTCAGGTGAAGCGAAGAATGACAAGCAGCTGTCCAAAAAAAGGTAACAAGGTCGCAAAAGACAATAAAAAACTGTCGAAGTATGGGAATAAGACAACAATAAGATCACTGATCAAGATATCAAAACGTGCCAAAAAGATTCAGGTGAAGATTTAAAGACTATTGGGCAGTAGGAGATGGTGCTAGACAAGTAGCCAACCATCCTGCAAAGGATTCTGACAGACTCATATCCAAAAGTCCCATAATGGATGGCGGCCAACTTTTGGCTAGCAGTTTAAATAAGAGATATTTGTTGAATTAAAGTTAAAATTGAATCTACTGGAAATGATAACAATAAATTTAATTTCGTGAAATCTTATTTCATTTATATGTAATGCAATAAGTGTGGGTGATAGAGATGAAGTTGGTTGGAGTTCTAAACTAGCAGTGGTTTATCACAATGGATAGTAAGGTGCTTCCATCTACAAGACACGGTTTGGTAACTGTCTCTTTCGTTTTAGGCCCATTGTATTATAGTTACTGGCTTGTGTAATACCGGATATGTGTATATGTTTGCAGCTTCCAGCCTTGTGTTTTGTTGTTGTGTGCGGAGAACTACTGGGATGGTTGTGAAGAAAAGGAGATTGCCACATTTCTTCCTGCCATAAGTCATCAGGCTTTGAGTGTCAATGTGCAGTAATTCCCATTTAAATCCACCACCATGACTTGCTCTGAGCATTGACTACCTGCCTTTTGGATGTTGAAAATTTTGAAGATTTTCCCCTTTTCTGCTCTTATAAAGTCACTGGGAGTTGGAACCCTGCACCTAGGAGAGGGTGCAAGGTTCAAGATGAATGCAGGAGACCTCGTTGCAGTGTTTTTTTTTTGTGACTGTATGTCACTTTTTTGACTCCTGCAATTATGAAAGAGACGTTTATCTGCTTTTAGGTAAATTTCTGCTGCAGTAGGGTTGTATTCTTTTAAGATTTGAGCTTAATGCTGTCTTCTTAGTATGTCTATGACTCAAATCTTGTTCAAGCCAGTGAGATATTTTATTGTGTAATTATTTCTTGATTTTGCATATGGTTCAAGAAATTGTCCAAGGGTAGTGATGCCATTGTCGTCTCTCTGCCCAAGCTTGCTGGTGGCATTCATCATACACAAAAGGTAGGGATGGGAATTCAGTCAGACCAATGGCATACTGGGTTCACACCTCTCCAATTTAGCACATAAGTTTTAAGCAAAGGGATGCTTTCAACTTGCTATGTAATTGTATTAGTCACTATTGTGTACTGATATCTTGTATGTATAATCACTTTATATGTATAAATCAAAGTTTGAATCAGTCAAGCATTCATGCATTTAGAATAGAATCAGCATGTTGTGCTTGTATTTTCATATTCATTGACAAATGAATAGATTTAGGGTGAGAATGAGGCTCATTCGAAAGTTTAGAATAGTCAATGGAATACTTTTTTACTTCCTCCGTAGCGTGAAAATCGGGTCATTTATTTTCAAAATCTGGATATGCCAAACTGGATGTTTCAAGATAGCCAACAAGGAAGGTAGTCATTGAGGCATTTTGTGTTGGCTATTTTCTGTGTATCAGAACTTCCTAACAAAAAATTATATTTTGTATTTTTGTGCATGGTTGGAAACTTGGAGCGTTTGAGCTATAATTGATTATTTTCTTGGAGCGGGTCTGTATGTTTTTCTTTGGCCGACAAGTTTTGAATACGCTCACCAGATGCATTCCTTGAGCAAGAAAGCATTTGTGGATATAAGACATCACATTAAGCTCAAGCAGTTGTTACCTTACAAAATTAGTTACAAAATCTGAAAATAGAAACTTAGTGATGTCTGTCTATTAGAATGCTTGTTTTCTGTGTCTGGTAAATATTTTTTAGGTAAGCATTGATGATTAAATTTGCATGTGGATATATATATACATTACATAGCATCAGAAAAGTTGTGTTAAAAAATAAAAAATAAAAAAAAGGATAATTTAACTTTCCCAGTGTGAAATTGCCATGGAATTTATTATGTGGGATCATAAAATGAAAATGGCATGTCTGAGTGTACAGTGATATGCCTTATTCCTTTAGTTATAATTGAACACTTGCTCATCCATATATCCAATCAAATTCTATATATATCATACAAATAGCATTCCCCGTTGCTCCTTTTTATATAGTTTACATTAGAATATCTAATTTTGTTGTACATTATATTATTATTATGACATCTTGGACTAAATATTTACAAAGGATTATGTCAATTATTATGATATACATGAAAATATGTAATTTTACATCTTGGGCTAAATATTGACGAGGGATTATGTCTAATGGGAGTTGACAATAAGGTTCACTTGTATATAGTTGATTTTGTGTGCATGTGCAAGTGTGTGGATTTATTTTCAGTTCTCTAAGTTGTTGCCAGTTCCTTTGAGCCCAGAACAAACAAATTGAAGGTGCAATTTGTGCATCTGGAACCTGTTATTACAAATAAAGATTTTGATTTGTACTGCTTGAAATTTGAGGAAGTGTTTAAGGCCTTTCTTGCTTAGCACATAGGCAAAACCACAGGGTATAGCATGATATTAAATCCAGGAAATGCTTTGTCTAAGAATCCAGCTCATACAGGTTTTCTCTTTCATCGCACATGGGATTTGCACCTGACCTTGTCTGCCATGTTACAACCAGACTACGGCTCACTTGACAAAAATGTGCAAGTATAGGGATACTTACAGTTATTGCAAAAGTACTTGTAGTTTGCAATTTATCTTTTGAATATAGAAATTGTATTCAAGTTATTCTTTGTCAAAAACTGTGTTAGCTTGGGATCCTAGTCACTTACGGGCAAGAGTTGTAACTTCAACGTCAGTACGACTGTGAATCACCACATGGGATTTTGTGCTAGCAATGCAAATCAGTTACAGAGTTAATATAAAAATATAGAGTAACTAGGAATCCTGTAATTTGAACTGTTGCATAATTTGTTTCTACTTTCTACTAAGCATGTTCTGTTGCGTTCTTAAGCGTTAATTCCAGGTCTCAAAGAGGATATAATTTGTCTAGTCCTTAGTATGAAAATGCATGGATACATGGTACTTAGTAGATGTTTATTTCAACAGGTATATGGAGAGATGCATGGAAAATGAAGTAAATCATAAATGGGAGTATACTTTTTGATAAGGTTGCTGTTGGTCCAAAATCAAATATTCCTAAGTTACAGTGATTTCAATGTTGATAAATTTTAATAAAATATGATTATGTGCTGAACCTATCTGGTTTGATGGGTATTAATTTCATGCATCAGGACTGGTGTGAAAACAACACTGTGTATATTTCTTCTATGAATTTCTTCATATTGAAATTAGCATATTAGATGGGTCAATGCAAAGGCTTTTGTGTTGTCTTAGGAAATACATCAAAATGCCTTGGAGAAAGGAAATAAAATGAAAACAATTTCAGAGTGAGATGTCCTTGCCTTTCTACTAATGTTGGTTTTTACTCATTGTTGTCTGGGTGTGCGTGCCCTTGATTTTACGCTGGAATTGGAGACACATACCTGTATCAGGTTCTTGGATATGCATATCACACCCTAATGATGCATCAGATATGCCAATGAGACATGAGTACATTTCGACAATGCATAGGTACTTTTAACATGCACCTTGCATACCCTATATGCTTAAACTTTCACACCATGTGCACCAGTGAACCCTTGAATCCACGTATCTTAAATTTGGAGGCCTGCATCAGGTACCCTGCATCCTCACATCTTTCACCACAAATTTGGAGGTCCATACCAGGTAACCTGCACCTGCATCCTATGTATACATGCATCCATGCACCTCTACAACCTTGTTTTTAAAACCATACAGCTTATGGAAAAAAGGTACAGACTCCAAAGTGATGAACCCATAAAATGAGTATGTTTATGTTAATCTCTACCTATAATAGCAAGGTACACAACGTTGGTGGTCTGCTGTTGTCAGTAGAGATGGAGATTGAATCCATTCCCCAAGACTTGTCCGATCTCTTCTGGTTTTTGAATTGTTTACCTTAAATCAGATCTGGACTTTATTTTATCCCTCGAATAATATTCTCTTCTACATTTTGGAGTGATAAAACTTGAAGCCCCAATGTGGATTTTAGGCTAATGAAAATTTGTATTTCTTTGAATTGTCTTGAAACCGGAGGCCCTGCAATAACTCAGGTTTGGTAGCAAGTCAAATGTGCTAAATTAATTGGTTACCGTATTCATGTCATATGTGATTTTTAGCACTTAGCCTGATGGATATCTCACTGTTTAAAAAATCTTGCTAACCAGAGGGCATGGAATTTTCTCTCTAACTAAAAGGAAATCCTTAGTTTCTGTTATTTTCAGGTGTTTTTCATTACATGGCCAAAAGGGGACTTAATGGTTGAAATAGTAATAACTATGAGGTGATGATGATGATATTTAGAAGATTTCAGGCAACCTTGCCTCGTAACTTCCTGGAATGGGACAGATTTGTCAAACTGGTCTTGCCACCTGTGATTATGTCGGGTTGTAATATTTAATATTTGCTTTATTCTTCAAGAACTTTCATACTTGTTGTACTCAATATGCTAATGCAATGTGTGTCTCTGTAGTCTTGGTATAAGACTATAACTGACCTCTGAACTTCCAGTTTCTGCTGTGAATTGAAATTTTAGATGAAATGTGATAGGGTGTATGTATAATTTGAAGGTTACAATTAGGGTTGCTGGATTATGGGCCTGTACCATGGATTGTATTACATACCTTTTTTTTTCTTCAGGTCATCCAGCTCTTATAGGACGACATAGGCCATTCCCTGTCACAAAAGAGGCAGCAGAGAGATGGCTTCAGCACATGCAAAATGCACTAGATAATGTTCCCAAAATTGATGGAGATTCAAAGACTCGTATGCTGAATTTCTTCAGGTATACAATTATTGCCATTGACAAGTCAGAATTTCAAAAGTTAGAACTCTTTAAAGTTGTGCCATATACTGAAGGATGTACATGTTGTTGCTGCTCATTGCAGGCACACTGCATTTTTTCTTGTAGCAGGAAATGAAATGATGAACGAACAACAAAGAAGTGCTCATAATGTGCAGCGCAGATAATGAACTGGATTCCAGTTGAAGATACTGAGTTGAAACTGAACTTAAGTTATGAAGACTCAATAATTATTGAAAGTTTGATTTTGTGGAACCATTTACCATCCAGGAGTTACTCTATTACTATAGATAATTGACACTTTTCAGTTTTCCAATATCTGCGCTTTGTATTTGTTTGTAGGTAACTACAGATAGTTAACTTGATGCCATTTTCAAATAGATGGGCTTTGCATTTATTTGAGTTGTGCTGTACATGATAACCTAAATGATTATATGTATATGGGAGCCCTGAATAGATATGTTATACTGTCAGGAAGACCCTTTATTTCCACCTGTGTTATATGCTAACCTGCATCCAAAGATAGCAAAAACAGAAAACATGATGCGTCCTTCAGTGAGTTTTCGGTCACAATAAATATGCCAAATTACTGTGGTTTTTCTGAAATATTTAAGGGACATATTGTTGATGTTATTAGTTTAGTTAAGATGCGTGGTTTTAAAGAAAATTAAATGTAAAAACACATGATGCATTTTCCAGATATATCTTGGTGAATTAATATTTCCAAACTGCTGCGATTTTTGTAGAGTATTTATGTGCTAAAATGTTGATGGTTATTAGTTTAGTTGATATGCAATGGTGTTTGATACAAATGGGTTGAAATTTGTATGATATTGTTGCTGGAATTTCATTTTCTGATACCAAGAAATGGAATACATAAAATGGCAAGGAGCAGAATATTAGGTATATCCGTAAATAGATTCTGCTATAGCCACTGGTTTGGATAGGAAACCTGTCTTTTGTTGATAAGGCTCATCTCCATCAGCATAATCCATTTAGACTAAGTTTTAATGGGCCTATGATATTAGCATCTGTTTTAGTGGCAAAAGGTCTTACTCTCATTCAAAGTCATTAGTGTTTGATGTATTGCAAATTTGCATGCTATTGAGAGAGAAATATTTTGTTTTTAAAACTCAGAATCCTATTTCCTTTTTTTGAATTACAATTTTACCCGTCTTTTTGTTCCACGCTTTTTTTTTCAAACTTTGCAACAGTGTGTAATAGTTATCCAGAAAAAGCATTAATACCTGACATGACAGCCTCCACAACTCTGTAGTTCACAATTCAAAACCTGGAGAAATTTGTTGTGTTAGTAATCGTAAGATGTTCATGTTGAGAAAGCCTAATAACTGAAGGATCCGCTGGAAGTATTATGCAACTCTTTCTTTAAGCATGAATTTGGAGAGGCTTTGAACGCCCTCATTCTCGGTCATACAATAAGTTTTTGTAGGAAACAACTTTACATTTGAAAGTGGAATTGTAAGCATATCCACAATACAAAATGAGACAAACAAAATTAATAGAGGGTGAGAGTGCCAAATAATTGAATGGATGCCTTCAAAAGGTTGCAAAAGTACTTGTCGTTGACATTATTACTGATGGTGAAGTGCAAAGACACATGGCCATTCAAGGAGCAAACCCTAATATGCAGATTCATGATATTATATCCTTTTTTCGAAGAGACTAAAATATGGGATAATAAACAACTGTTTTGTAGATGAGAACCATTATACATCCAAAAGAATTAGACCAAGATACATCTTTCAAGGAGGTTTATGATTCATGAACAAAGCAGGCCTCTTCATGAAATATTGGATTATTGGTTTCAATCCTGTAATGCGACTACCACCCATCATCCAGTATGGATTAGGCTGTTTGCCTTGCAAACAAAATATTGGAATTACACAACTCCTAAAGTCAGACAGTATTTATGAATATATCTGTGCCTCAAATCCCACTATTGTTGGTACCATCACTAATGCAAAGAGTATATGTAACCAACAATAGTGCCTACTGGTGCAGAAGCAACCTGATAGGGAGTTGGTTGGTTAGTGTGTGCTGTTATTTACTTTGTGTGAAACTATGTAAGATAGACATATAGTATATAAGAATGCAGTAGTTTTTGTAACAGGTAAATTAAAAATTCATCAACTTCAAATATAATTCGACCAGGTTCCACAGGTCCCCCCGAGAGACGAGTCCCTGCGTCCCCCAGCACGGGGGATGGCGGGGAGCCGTCCCCGGGATAGCTATGGATGGCCCGAGCGTTCCCAAAGGGGCCCAGCCGTCCCATGGCTGGGCGCCTACAGCGAACTTGAAAACATAAAAAAGCACTTTACATTGTCAAGAGTTTATATTTATTTATTTATCCATCCTTAGTGACGTGATTAGTTGGAGGAGTTGGTAATTGAAATTAGTACTAGTCCATGGTGTCTATAATAATTATTTTATTTTGTTATGACTTTTTAAAGATATAACAATAGAAAATCAGCATTCTTATGCCAGTTATTTTGTAAACACGCAACTCAAATTAATCCAAAATCAATTTTTAATATTAAAAACTCTTTACCTTTCTTCCTGTCAAAGTCCATACAATCTCATAGCTACGAGAGGAAACCACAATGTTCGAAAATAATATAATAATAATAAGGACGTCATGAATGAGGTGAGCCCACATAAATCAAATTATTCTGGAATAGCAATTGACATTATATTTACATTTAAAAGTTATTTTTGTTATAATTTTTTTTTATTAACAGAGACTTTACTATTTAGTAATTTACATTTAGTATTTACAGTATTACTATTTTTGTTGCAATGTAAACTCTTTTGTTGTGATTTGTAAATGAACATTGAGATTATTTAGTATTTATTATTTGGACTTCTGATTTTACTATTTTTAATTTTGTTGTATTTTTGACATTTTGTTCTAATAGTAAATGAGCATCGAGACTATGTCACTATTATATATTAATTTTTTGTTGTATTAAATGGTTGTTTTGAGCATTGAGATTATTCAAGAACTCATAAATGGCAGTTCTGAGTTTTCAGTTTGTATTCAAGTGTATATATCAGGTGTATTAAATGGTTGTTTTGTATTAAGGTGTATAGTATATGCTATATATCTAAATGACTGTTCTAATAATTTCCAAGTATTAAATTATTGATTATTCTAACTTCTAAGAATCTAATGGTTGTTTTGTATTCAGGTGTATATATCTCATCTAAATATTCTAAATTTCTGTAGATTATTCTAAATTTCTAAAAAAATTCATACTTTTATACCAGCCGTCCCCGAGCCATCCCCTAAAATTGGTCAGCTATCCTCCGCTGTCCCCCGAAACCCGTCTCCCCGTCCCCTAGGCTCATGGAACCTTGAATTAATTCCATACATCTCCAAAATTTGAAATATTGTCTCAAGTGCTCTACTAGTTTCAAACCACTTCATAAAAATAGGATAATCATTAACTGCTACGAGGTAACTACTATAACCTACAAACTGTTTTTGAAAGACCAACAATCTAGAAAGACATATTATGTGCTTGGAATCCTAAAATTGTGTCCATGTTTCTATATTTTCAGCCTATGACGAACATTGTTGAGGGTGCCTTCATCTCTTGTAGCGTTTTCTTTTGTCTAGACCTAATTTGTAGTATGCAGAAAATATTTCTAATCAAAACAAATCCTAAAATTGTGTCCATGTTTCTAAATTTTCAGCCTATGACAAACATAGTTGAGGGTGCCTTCATCTCTTGTAGCTTTTCCTTTTGTGTAGACCTAATTTGTAGTATGCAGAAAATATTCCTAATCAAAACAAATGCAAGGAAAGAACAATCACAAAAATAACACAAGAACACAACCATTGAATGTAACAAAGGTATGAGTTTTTATTAATTGAACTATGACCAGCAAAGAGAATCCAAGAGAATGCAACATGTGCAATGCTTCCCAATGCAGATATAGTGATGGATGGAAGGAATGGTAGAGGCTAACAATCATACCGAATCTCAGACCCCTTTTACTCAAACAAAGACAAATTCCCATCAACAACATTATTAACCAAATGCATTTCCTGCAACTATTATAATCATAATAATAATAATTATTATTAATTATGTCAAGTATATAACAAAACTTGCTAAGACTCATGACCCTAAGTACATCATACAAGTACCACCCTCAAGATTTGTTGTCCTCATCGAAAACCAACCAAATAACCAAGTGGAGGAATAGGTGTTTTTGAGCTAGAGAATGAGGTGATAATAGTGGCGGGAATATTAACAACTATTATTGTAGGGTTAGGTAGTTAGGGTGCATGTTGAGGTGATCGTAGTGGTGTGAGTACTAGCAACTACCATTGTAGGATTTGATGGTATTTTTAGTAAGTAGTTCACTTCCCAAGCTTCCTCAATCTACTACTTCCCTTTGCATATTGAATATTGAGTCTTTTTTTTTGTCTTATAACACTTTGCCCACAACCTTTGAGCTACTCCTAACTCAATCTTTTTGAAGGAAGTTATGCCTATATCCTTGCAACTTTAGCACACATTGCATCATTTGCTTTGTTTTTCATCTACATTACTCAATTCTTGTTTAACTCTTTGTACCTTAACTATTGATCCTTGCCTTTCTTCTCAAGCTTACTCATCTTTCTCCATTGCTTTAGCTTTCAATTTGTGCTTTGCTACCTATGATCTTTATTGTGGATTCGGCCTATGGTCTATTTGAATAAAGTGACTCGTGCCAAACAATTGAATTGACAAAAGAATTCCTATTCATGAGCAGTTGTTGGTGTTGCACTCCAAGTGTGAATTGAGACAATACAACCATTTAAGCTACTGTCATGTAATGCTATGCCACTCTAGAACATCTCATGTATTTTCTAGCTGATCCAAATGGGATGGTTTGCAATTTTGCTGACCTATAAGTATCTCCATCTCTATAATCAATCTAAGGGTCTTCAATCACCATTGCTATCTCTCATTATTGCAAAACCTTTTTCACTTCACTTAGCATGTGCATTTATTAGTGGAAAAACATCTTTATTTAAGAAACTCTAAATTACCAAGTGCTATATTGTTCATTTTGGGGAAGCAACAAGATAATCCAACTTTTTTCTCTAGCATATCATCCCCAAGATGCTCTCCATTTAACGGGGTATACTCAAAGACCTATTCAAATGCTTTATCCTTGTCCTTCTAATTTCCTTTATTATCATTTTCATTAATAAACTCTTAGTCATCCTAATCATCACTTGGCAATCCTTTCTCCTATGCACTCTCAAGTACTAATGTTACCTATGCTTTTCATGTAGTCTATTTCTATTGCATGCCATTACATTGACAAGTGTAAAATGTAGGTCTGCACTAGCTTGTATACTATTGCACATGGAAATGGATAAAAAAGGAGCAAAAGCAAGTGATTGGGTTTGGGTCTAGGCTATCCTACCATGATGAGGCCTTATATTGGTAGAAGAGATGTCATTTGAGGTCATAATCACATTAGGATTAATGGAAGGAAGTTTCCATTTGAAAGGAATGATAATGAGATCATTCCAAGCTGCAAGGATCTCAAGTTTTAACAGAACACCACATTCAATTAAAACAAGAATCTGAAAGCAAATTGACAGCATAAGCTTACAAATAGATATGCAAAAAAAAGAGCAACAATATCATATATTAGATCTAAAAATGGAACACTAAGTACAATGAAGGTGCCTTGCTTATATAGGCAAGGATGATCAACCATAGTCGTAGGATCAAGCTAAGGACAAATATCCATCATACAAAAGGAATATGTGATATGGTCCATAGATATATAACCGCTATGGGAGAAAGAATCTCAACCCTCCAAATATACCTAAAAATATCCCCATAATATCTAAGAAATAAATATGTAACATCTCATAATATCTAAATAAGATAAATGAAATATCCACACATAAGTGGGTGGGGAAAATACATGGAATAACTAAATAAAAAGTAAATAAATTACCTAGGTGAACATGAGCTAAGGTAAACAACCTACTCTAACACCCCCCTCAAGTGAAGCTAGGGACCAAAAAAATAAAGTGGCATATCCACAGTATGAGTCTCGACAACAAGGCCTGATCAGGTACTCATGTACAATATATATCCATGAAGAAATCTTGAACTAGAAGAAGGAAAAAACCACATGGCAAAAAGATCATCCTGCTAGAAAGAGAGAGAAAGAAGAAGGAAGATGTCCTCATGAACACTTGCCAAGGACAACTTTTGAAACCCCAAGCATGCCACGCAACTCAAGGTAGCGAGGTGATGCAAAAGGCTTTGTAAAGATGTTGGCAACTTGCTGTTGAGTTGGAATGTACTCCAAGCAAGAAATCCATCCTGAATGTGTTGACAAATGAAGTGCATGTGAATCTCAATATGCTTGGTCCGTTGGTGCTCAACAAGGTTGCAAGAAACGTGAATTGCACTTTGGTTGTCACACCAAAGTACAATTGTTGAATCCTATG
Source organism: Wollemia nobilis (assembly GCA_028583015.1). NCBI lineage: Eukaryota > Viridiplantae > Streptophyta > Pinopsida > Araucariales > Araucariaceae > Wollemia > Wollemia nobilis. The sequence continues at coordinate 3,743,316 of JAQPPZ010002399.1, forward strand.
GGAAGCAAAACTATGTCAATAACTGTCATAGCCAAAGAACCTCTTGACTCGCTATGACTGCTGCCCTATACTTTGCCTTTGTAGATGAAAGTGCAACAACATGTTGTTTCTTGCATGCCAAAGCAATCGGAGAAGTGCCAAGAAAAAAAATATAGCCATAAGTGGAACGCTTGTCATCAATAGAACCTGCCTAATATGAATCAGTATATCCAACCAATTGAGTAGAACCTCAGGTGTAGTGCAATACAAAGTGTGAAGTGCCCTGGAGATTTCTCAAAATCCTCTTGGTAACTTGCCAGTGACTATTATGAGGGGCATGTGCAAATCAAGACACAAGTCCAACTGCAAAAGAAATATCGGTGCGAGTATGGGTCAAGTACATCAAACTTCCAACTAACTGCTTATACAAGGTAGGATCACAAAGAGGAGTGGTACAAGTGGAAGTAAGAGAGACCCCAAACTGGAAAGGAGAGGGACATGGCTTGCAATCAACCATACCAAAACACTGAAGAAGATCATGGGTGTACTTTTCCTGACTCAAATGAATCCTTGAATCTGATTGAGAAATTTGGAAACCAAGGAAAAAGTGCAAAAGACCAAGATCTATCATATCAAACTGCGTCGAGAGAGCCCTTTGAACAGTCTGAATGTGGGAAGAAGAGCTAATGGTGAGAAGCAAATCATCAACATACAAGACAAGTATAACTATACTCTCTCCAAAATGTTGTCTATACACTGTAGGATCTAAGTGGCAGGGAACAAAACCAGTAGATAGAAGAAAAGAGTCCATATTCTCATACCAAGCTCGAGGGGCTTGTTTGAGACCATAGAGAGACCTCCATAGTCTACAAACAAGAGAAGAGTCATGAACAAACCTAGCAAGTTGCTCCATGTAGATTTCCTCCTGCAAATCTTCGTGCAAGAAGGCACTCTTCACATCCATCTGGTACATTGGCCAACCTTGTGATGCAACAATAGAAAGTACAAGGTGCATAGAATCCATCTTGGAGATGGGTTCAAGTCTCAGAGTAATCACTACCTTCGACTTGCAAGAAACCTTTCACAAAAATACGGGCCTTATACTTGTCAATGGACCCATCAGCTGCATATTTGGTTCGGTATGCCCACTTACACCTAAACAACTTTCTTCCCTTAGGAAGAGAGACCAAATTCCAAGTATGATTCTTCATCAAAGAAGAATACTCATCTGCCATCGCATCATCCCATTCCTGTATCCCATGAGCCTGTGAGAAAGACTGTGGATCCCCAACAACTACCTGACACAAAAGTCCAAAACCTGTAGAATGTGCATGATGATGTCTAGTGGTGGAAGATCCTGTATGAAAGGTGTTGCCTCAAAAATTATGGTATGAGCCCACCTAGGCATAGTGACAACGTCAGTAGGAACATGATCCTCATCTGAATCTATATCCATAACCTCCTCAGCTACAACCTGAACTTGCTCCTCAAATAAGGGATCGTCAAGATGAAGTGAAGGCTCATCAATGGATGGAAGTAAAGAGGAAGAATCATGAGAAGACAAGTGCTCATTAAACTGAACATGAGTTCTGAAAAGAACTTCATGAGTATCAGGATCTAAAAGTCATTAAGCTCTCATGTCCTCGCAATACCCAACAAAGATCAAGGGTTTGCTCTTCTTATCCAAGGCTTTTATTTGCTTCTTTGGCACAAAGGCCCAAGCATGGCTTCCAAAAAATTTGAAAAATGAGACATCAGGCTTAGTCCCAGACCAAGCTTCCTTTGGAGTCAAATGTTCAAGTGCTCTATGTGGTGTGCGATTATGAATGTAGTTTGCACAATTAACTGCTTTTTCCCAATATATAAGAGGTAAATCCCTGGAATGCATCATGCAGTTAGCCATCTTCTTCAAAAGTTCGGTTCTTCCTTTCTGTTAAGCCATTTTGCTGTGGAGTATGAGAAACAAAATGTTGTTGAACAAGGGTTTGCTCTTCTTATCCAAGGCTTTCATTTGCTTCTTTGGCATAAAGGCCCAAGCATGGCTTCCAAAAACTTTGAAAAATGAGACATCGGGCTTAGTCCTAGACCAAGCCTCCTTTGGAGTCAAATTTTCAAGTGCTCTATGTGGTGTGCGATTATGAATGTAGTTTGCACAATTAACTGCTTTTGCCCAATATATAGGAGGTAAATCCTTGGAATGCATCATGAAGTTAGCCATCTTCTTCAAAGTTTGGTTCTTCCTTTCTGCTCAGCCATTTTGTTGTGGAGTATGAGAAACAAAATTTTGGTGAACAAGGGTTTTCTCTTCTTATCCAAGGCTTTCATTTGCTTCTTTGGCACAAAGGCCCAAGCATGGCTTCCAAAAATTTTGAAAAATGAGACATCAGGCTTAGTCCCAGACCAAGCCTCCTTTGGAGTCAAATGTTCAAATGCTCTATGTGGTGTGCGATTATGAATGTAGTTTGCACAATTAACTGCTTTTGCCCAATATATAGGAGGTAAATCCCTGGAATGCATCATGAAGTTAGCCATCTTCTTCAAAGTTCGTTTCTTCCTTTCTGCTAAGCCATTTTGCTATGGAGTATGAGAAACAAAATGTTGGTGAACAAGGGTTTTCTCTTCTTATCCAAGGCTTTCATTTGCTTATTTGGCACAAATGCCCAAGCAAGGCTTCCAGAAACTTTGAAAAATGAGACATCAAGCTTAGTCCCAGACCAAAACTCCTTTGGAGTCAAATGTTCAAGTGCTCTATGTGGTGTGCGATTATGAATGTAGTTTGCACAATTAACTGCTTTTACCCAATATATAGGAGGTAAATCCCTGGAATGCATCATGAAGTTAGCCATCTTCTTCAAAGTTCGGTTCTTCCTTTTTGCTAAGCCATTTTGTTGTGGAGTATGAGGAACAAAATGTTGGTGAACAATACCATGAGCTACCAAAAAATTAGAAAACTCTCTATTGAAGTACTCCCCCCATTATCAGTGCGAAGCTTCTTTATGCAACTAGAAGATTGATTCTCGACAAAAGCCTTAAACAACTTGAAGTGTGAAAATACATCACTCTTGTACTAAGATCCAAGTACGCCTCGAGAAATCATCAATAAATGTAAGTGCATACTTAGCTCCTTTTAAAGGAGTAGGAAAAATCATCAAGTCACTATGCACAAGCTCAAGTGGTGAAGAAGCTCTCTTTGACTTACTCTTAGGAAATGGATCTTGGTGTTGTTTCCCTAATGCACATCCAGGACAAACTCCATCAAGACAAGAAACTTTAGGTAAACCATCAACCATACCATGAGTGCTCAACTCCTTATATTTGTAATTAAGATGTCCAAATATATCATGCCATATATTACTCTTTGAATTTGCATGAGCAACCAAGCATGTCCCTACAAAATAAGTGTCATCAAAACCCTCAAAGTGATATAGTCTAGAATAATGATCAACAACACCTTATGCAACAAGTGAATGAGGTTCCAATAAGGTTCTAACTTCAGCTCCTTGTGGTGTGAAAGTCACTATTTTGCCTTGACCAAAATGATAAATTTGATAAACAGAAAGTAAATTTGTAGTGATGTTAGGAACATATAGTGCATCATTGATGCAACTACCATCAAGTTGTATGTCACCTTTTTCCTTAACAAAAATAAAGGAAGAATATCCAACCTCAATGTTGGAAGTAGAACTCAAACCAAGAGATACAAACGACTCCTTAAAAGAAGTCATGTTGAGAAGCACCATAATCTATAACCCAACTATCTATAATAACTGACTGAGATCTCCCAACAACATTAAGTGCTTTGTCATGCTCACTATAAGGAGGTGGAGTGGAGATAGATATCTTGTGTTTTCTTACTGCATCCTCTAAGGCTTGCATTCTCTTCCAACACCTAGTTTCTACATGACTATTCCCCCCACAAAAGGAGCATGAAAGGCTAGACTTATTCTTGGATTTAGAAGACTCTTTGGGTTTAGAGTTAGATTCTTTGGTTTTAGGGACACTATGAGATGTATAATGAGAATAATTAGGTTTACCTTTTGATTTTCCCTTACCCTTAGGACTAGATGCTACTCATACCTTTTGAGAGGTGGAAGACTCAAGGTTAGACAATTTGGATTCTTACCTAGTAATTCTTTCACAAAAAACCTCTAAATTAGGCATTTTGAATGTGTCACCTAATGCATCCATGCTAGAGAAAAAGGTAGAAGCAAATATTTGGAATGGACCTTTCAATTTGGATAGAATCAGGTAAACACACTCTTCATCTTTCTTATCTCCCCTACTCCCCTTTAACTGTGTCAAAAAGTGCTTGAACTTAGTAAGATAGTCTACAATAGATGGAAAATATTTAGGATTGAGAGAAGTGATCTCAACTTCAAGTTGCATGTCTATTATGTGATCCACCTTACCAAATAATCCTTTCAATTTCTCCCAAATTTTGAAAGGAGAGTCACATCCTTCCAAATGAAATAAAAGACTATCACTTACATAAGTTCCTATCAAACCCATACATTCATATAATTTGCATTGGTGCTGAAATTTTTCATATTCTCTAGTGAAATTTGGTTGTTCTTTAGACATTAAAGCCCATAATCCTTTGCGTTTAATAATTGTTTCCATTATTGGTCTCCATGTGTGGTAATTATGTGTTGTTAATGGCTCACATTGATCTAATGCAAAAGAATATGAAGAAACCATTCTAAAAAAATTACCAAAGAGCAAAAGAATGCAAATAGGGTGCACAAATCAGCATCGAGAAAATCCCTCCAAAATATTATTTTATTAGCTTCACAAGAATGCAGAAGATGAGACTTTATAACAATAGTCCATAGACAAGGTTCAAGTGCAACAAAATTTTCACAATGCAATATTGAAAGTGCATTATAAAATCACCATAAATGTCTAAAAATAGATCCAAATGATTTGAATTTTTAGAGATATACTAAAAACATGATTTTACAGGCCTAGAAAAAAATTCACCAAGCAAATCCCAATATTTCTCCTGAAAGAACGATTTTATTAAAAATAGTAAAATAATTGTAACAGTCTGAATATAGCTCCAAATGCTCTGAAATTTTATGGGAAGGTCTATTATCTGATTTTACACATTATGTAAAAACATCTACAAAAAAATTGAAGTTTTGATGAAGATATATGCATATTACTAAAATGGTGTAGGTTTTCGTAAAATCACGATATCTTGAAGACTAATTATCCAAATAATCTAAAATTTTGGGTACAACTCACATGAATGCATATACAAACCTCAAAAAAATTTCATGGAAAATTTATATTTATATTAGGAGATACATACAAAATATAAAAATAGGCTGGGTTGGTGACCCTGCCAAAAAAGAAAATGCTCAAGAAAAAAATGCTTAGGAAAGATCCAAGGGAATGAGTCTATTGTAGTATGGGCATAAGAGAGTTCATGAGGCTGGTGATGATATGAAAATGGAAGGAGAGACACAAACTATAGACACCTAAAATGTGTCATGCCGAGGCGACTACTCATATGGACATGCCACAAGACCATATGGAGGATCTTGGATAGACTCCAAGATAGAGAAGTGGTTCTAACCACTCAATTTAGGAATTTTGGCCTAATCAGTTTGAACCGCAGCACAAACCTATGGTATCTAGTCTAAAATACGGTTGACACCTACGGTCTACAGTCTGGACCACAACTATGACCTACGATCTTAACTGAAGTTCAATTAGGCCTTCCATCCGAGCCAAATTGGTTGGAACGACCAAAAGATATAGAAGAAGGCAGTTGAAGGATGGAATATTCTAGAGGCTTGCATACCAACTGTCCTAACCACCCTTCTTGGTCTTGGCTTCTCCATGAAGCCACCCCTAGCCCTAGGGGCATGCTATAAATACCCCCTCCAAATGGGGAGAAAAAGAGAAGCAAGCATTACATATTTGAGTAGCAAAGCCCTGGAAAATTGTACACTCAAACTGAGTATGCTAAGAGATAGAGCTATTGCACTTAATCCTCGACCCTTTTTGCCACCATTTATGATGAATTGCATTATGGATGCCCTAGGTGCCTAGGAGGATCAAGAAACGCAAATTCGGGAAAACGAAGGCCCTTCACATATAATTGATCACCAAATTAGTCTGAGGACAACGAAGGTGACCCTTGAACGTTAATTTGGACAAGGAGATTGAGCCCATTGCCCCTGATTTTAAGGGTAAACTTATCAGAGGTCAAACCGCGACTGTCAGCCATGGTTCACAGTGCAAATCGCTCACCAAAGCTATGGTTTGCAATAGGTGATAGATCACCTTACTCTTCATTTATGTCCGATTAAATAGGTAAGATTAATCATTTCTTAGGTTTAATTACAGTTTAGAATAATTATGATCGTAGGAATTAGCTTAGAATAGATAGTTTATATTTTGCATTAATTACGAGATTTTTGGATCTTTTATGCACCTTTATGCTTCTATTTTGTTATCTGATCCATGCATTATTTGTCTAACGATCACTTTTATGCTATATTACAAACCTTGATTCAATTAGCATAATGCAAAGACTTTATTTATGTTTTCTTGATTATTAGTTTCATGGCATTATCATGTACGTTTCCTTAAAAGGCCTCATCATGAGAGGCTATCTATATTTTTGATCGTGTGTTGTTGTTTCTTGATCATAGGAAGACAGGTACAAGAGGAGTCTATGTCATAATCCTTCCTCATTGCGAAGAAGGGGGTCAACTCCACCCCAAGGTAGTTTATGACTAGTCAAAGGGAAATATTAATGCGCCTACCCTATTGAGGACATTGGCAATTGTATAAACTGTATCATCATTTAAGTGACCCTAAGAGGGGCATATTTGTAATAGAGATTCATCCATAATCAATAAAAGAAATATCATTTTTTTGAATTTATGCAATGTGTCAAGCTTTTACACTTTTATGATGATTATAGACCAATACAGTAGATAGGCACATGCTTTTTTCTTATGTTAGAAGGCGATCATGACGAAACTCTGCATTTGTAGCACCTGAGTGCTGACATTTTTGAGTTTGCTTATCTCAGGTGCTAACCACAACTAACAGCTACAGTTATTTTTTGGCCCGCGACTATCACCTATGGTTCACACTACAACCCATAGACCAGAGTTGCGGTATACAACAGAAGCAACAAACATCAGAGAAACCACTTGGCATTAGATCAGGAGCTAAGGTAGGATCTATTTTCATTCTTTGTTTTGTATTTTCTTCTCTGTGTTTTTACAGTAAGTGGTAAATTGATGGCAAATTAGGTACATTAAAGGAAAAGGATGAATGAATAGTCCTAATTTGCTTTCGTATTCTTTACATTATAAAGATGCTGTTAAGAACAACAAACCTCTGATTGCAGTTCGCCCTAGAATACAGTGACCTTGATAAAAAATGTGTGGTTTTTTGCATGCTTGAGGCCCAATTAGAGGCCATGTCATCGTAATTGCATTTTCATAACGTCATGTAGGGAATAACATGCATAACTTTGTGAATTTGAAATGTTCCTTCTTATGCATATCATTTAGGAATGATCATATGAATGCTCTTTTATGAATTTATCTTTATGCAAAGTAAAATGAACTACACACACCACGTTTCATTTTAAACATCAGTGGTGTTGGACTCTCACATCCAACCCATTTGATTGAGACCAACAGTGGATGGCATTACCAATTGGTTGGCTCATTTGAAATTGTATTATGGGGACCTGCTCGTTGCCAAGGTCGACCCAAGAACTGTCCTATCCGTGCAAAATAGCACACACTCATCTTCGGAAGAGTGTATCACTATGCACGATGTGTTGGGTGAGGGTTGGTAGTACCTATGCTACCTCGTTGAGTATGGAATTCATTCCCATATTCGGCTTGTGCGAGTATATAGGTGAAAGCCAATTAAACTGAGAATAAAATCCAACGATTTTACAAAATATGCGAGAGTTTCTCATACTGATACAACACATTTTGAAACAATATCAAATAGTTTAGGGCGCATTTAAAAATTTAAAAATAAGATAAGCATAATTGTATACCTTGTTTGATAATAAAAGATACATCTAGATGTTAGGTACACTATGGTGGATACATGGGGTGGTCAAAAAAGGTGCAAGCCTAAAGCCAATGACCAAGCCCCAATCGATTCACAAATACATGTGTCTAGTCCTCAACCACATGAGCAAACCGAATGATGTTCGGTGAGCATTAGAGGAGACAACTCGACATGAGGGGATCCCATTGAGCGTACCCCTGATAGAATAGCATTAGTGCATTCTATTAGATGTAGATTAGAGCATGGGACTTCTCAGTATGAGGGTGCTCCACTCGAAAGCCATTATCGAGACCGCAGTGCACGTGCATCCATGGGATCGATCGAAGAGTATGTCATGCAAGGACCAGATTGGTACCCATCCGCACTAAGTCTATAGGGTGTACTATACCCCCACATTCTGAGTATAGAAGGAATAGAGATCTGCCCATTCAGGGGCAAGTACACGGGCTCCCTACTGAGCGCAAGTCTACCCATACTCCCACGTGTACTATAGCATGCAAGATCACCATCGATATTTCAAATGTGGGAGCTAATGGAACACCACCCCATGAGATGTGGAGGTCTAGATATCTAGATGGTCTAGGTAGTGTGTTAGAGCAGCTAGACTACAAGCCTTTGGCTTCACCCACTCGTGATCTGAGTGAGCATAGTGGGAGCACCATTAGAACTACTAGAAAGTATGGAGAGGCTTCTAAGCACCCTCATGTCTCGCGTCCACCATCCACACATGGTGGCACATAGCACAGGACACAAAATGATGTCGATGTCGTCTTCATAGATAGAGGTAAAAGTACAACACATCAATTTGATGGGTACATAACCCATAAGGTCACTCGTACAGAGTAAGCATATCAAAGGTCTTCGACATCTGACCAGGTTGAAAGATCATATCGACTGGCCTCTAAGTAGAAACACCAACTCCTCCAAGATCAATTGGAGGATGCTCACCTAGAGAGGTAGCACATTGAAGATGAATATCATCAAGCGTAGAGGCTCATTAGACAGAGGCTGTATGAGCAGTACTTACGTGAGGAGCACATCCTCATCCAGAAGGAGCGTGTAGAGCAAGAATATAGGTTGGCTAGGGCCAGCCTATATTCTCAGGATGAGCATAGAGAGTAGGTGCACAGGAAGTCTTTTTTGCAAGTTGACATGCACCATGAGCGCATAAGCGCTCACACTCATATCACTTCCCATCATAGAGAGTGATCGCCCTTGGTCTACAATCAAAGGTAGCAACATTATGAGGAACAAGAGGGGAATAGATGCAACTAGGAATATCCCAAGAGTTCTAGAGCTAAGGAGGAGGAAGAGCAACGCCCTCCACCTTGACATAGGAGGAGTGTACCTCCTAAATCACCTTCACGTTGACTTAGGGAGGATGACTTTCTGTCTTCTGAGGCTTACAAAGCTTTGGCTGAGAAGGTCAAAGCAATTGAGAAACAAGGCGCGACTGTACAAAATCCAACATTGAGGAAAATTCATAATGAACCTTTAGATCCCTCAATGCCTACGCCCCCATACCCTAAGCATTTTGAGATGCCCAAGTTGATAAATTCAAGGGTGATGAAGAGGTGCAAGAACATGTCATGAGCTTTCTAGATGCCTGCTTTTAGATAGAAAACAATGATGCACTGTTGTTGTGTATGTTTGTCATGACACTATCTGGGCCAGTTTGAGAGTGGTTTAATCAGCTAAAGAAACACAACATAACAAATTTTTAGCAATTAGCTTATGCCTTCCTTGAATGCTATTCCTTCGGCATCAAGAAACAAACCAACCTTTTCGATTTGGCTGCGCTAGCTCAACGTGATGTCGAGCCAATAGAATAGTATAGGAAGAGGTGGAGGAGATTAATGGCAAAGTTGCCATTCTTGATCCCTACCACAGAATTAAATTGAATGTTTACAAAGAGTTATGCCAAGCACATCTCGCTACTATTGCAACTATAGCAGTATGCCAGATTCGAAGAAGCCTTGGCGCAAGCCAAGGTAATTGAGGACATCAAGTTGCGGGAAGACAACTTGAAGCTAAAAACTAGGAAATAGGGATATAAGAAGAGTACCTCAAAGCAACAGGGCAAGCAGACCCATGTGAATCAAGTGGTACTAAATATCCAAAATGAGGATAAGGGGAAAAAGAAATAGAATTATCAAGCCCATCCTCCTCCTGTGCAATACGACCGATGCAAAAATAACTACAAGGTCAAGAACAAAGAGCAACGCCCACCTTGCATATTTACGCCATTGACGGAATCAATGACATCGATTTTTTGTCAACTCTGCGAGGCCAAGGTAATAAGATTACCCGAAGTCAAGATGGTTGATCCAAATCAGCCCAAGCCCAAATATTATCAAGAAGATCTGTTTTGCATATTTCATAGAGCGAAAGGCCATGACATCGAGGTATATTGGTATTTCAAACATATTGTTTAAAATATGATAGAAAGGGGAGAGCTTGTGGTACTAGGAAATCCCTAGGCACCAGACAACCAAAACATGAGGATTTTAAAAAATCCATTACCAAACCATGAGGTGCCTCGTAACCACATTGGCCACATCAATCAAGTGCGAGTCGAATCACCTACATAGGGGTTAATCAACATGGTCAATGTTGTTACGAGATATGGGAGGTACGAACAACAAAATCAACCTCATGATCCCATTCAAATACAAGCCACGTCCCAACAACGACATGCATAAAATATTCTAGGCCCACCAATGAGACCGGTGGTGACCATTAGGAGTAGGCTGGTTTAAAACCTACAGATGGCTCCTACGAAGTTGTCAATATATGACCTTATACAACAGTCCCCAAGGAATAGGGAGACTCTTATGGATATTCTAAGGTCCATTGAGGTATAGGCCTAGGATGCACAGGCGTTCACAAACTTTGTGGGGCACGTACAATAGTGCCAGGAACCAATGATCCAATTCTACGATCACGAAGTGAAATGGTTTCTGCAAGCATGGCTGACCCACCACTACATATCATTGCATGTATTAGCCACATGCCGTTCAAAAGGGTCTTGATTGACACTGGTTCGTCGATCAATATAATCATGACTAAGGCACTGCACCATTTGAAATTTCCAAAATAACTCGTCGTACCAACCACATTTACATTGAAAGCATTTAACGACGCACTATGCTCTACGGTTGGCATGATTGTCCTACCGATTTAGGTGGGGCTAAAGACCATTCATGTAATGTGTCACGTGATAGAGGGTGCCTTGCAATATAACATCCTGCTGGGGAGGCCTTGGATTCACAAAATGCATTGTGTTCCATCGATATTGCATCAGTGTGTCAAGTATATACACGAGGGACAAGTTCATGTGGTTTCATTAGATAAAGAACCATTCAAGTTCATGAACTTAATAGATTTTCTAGGGGGTTTCGTACTTTCGTCAATGCACTTGGACATACGGGCCACATTGTTGGTAAGGGTTCCAATAGGTAAATTGGCGGTGCATGTTCAACCATCAATATTTGTATCAAACCAATCTAAACATACCACTACAACTTCTCTGAGATCGAGTGCATTAGCAATGCGTTAGGACAATGAGAAATTAAAGGTGAAATTGGGCAGTAAAGAAGCAAAGAACGCGCCTGAACCAGTCACTACTGAGATTGTCACTCTCATAGAGATGGAGGAAGCCCAGGATCAAGTCGAGGAGGCACCTCAACCTACTTCTCCAGCATCATCAACAGGATCATCCATACCACGGGTGACTGTTCACCTAGCTAGTATAGGTCTAGGTGAATATCTTGTGCAAAATGTGACCTTTGGTCCTATTTTAGAGAGTGCATGAGACATGGGCCGATCGATAGCCCATCAATACCCAGTTGGATCCGTAGTGCCGTTGGGTGAGCCACCCAACCAAAAAAACTTCATATATGTCGGGTTGGATCAAGTTCCAATGCGGGCACCCATGGAGGTGGATGAAAACGAACAATTCACGATGAACGTTCGATACTTGTCCAACCCAAAGTACGCCATGCACATTTTTGAGCTCTATCATTGGCATGGATAGAGTCTTGGTATTTTTGAACAAGGACGAAGAACCCCTCTTGAACCACATTATCAGTTGGAAACTGATAGGTTTAGATTGGGATTGCAGATTTGGGGACATGATGATTTACTCGCTACATCATTGGATCGTATGTACCTGATTTTGGGGGACGACATGGATTTTAATTCGTATCATCCTAACATGTATAGCCTTCAGGGCAATAACCCAATGGTGTCTGTCATCACCATTGAGAGACCGAACCTTGAACATGAAGAGTTCTCAAAGCAAAACCCCAGAGGCAACCTGGGTCATCGAAATCATATCATGATTGACAATACTAGCATGCAGGGGTGCAACCCCGCCATTCTAGGCAATATCGAGTTAGGATATATATGTAGTGAAGATGGAGAGGAGTCCACCTCCAAAATAAGTGGACCAAATTATGATGCAAATGGTAAATCCTCAAATAATGATCAATCCAAAGAGGAAATTGACCGAGCCTTCGTGGTTTCGACATTTCTATACCATTTGCTGCCTAGAGAGAAATTAGATGAGATACAAGAGCATTTCATGGTCGATAGTGATTATGAAGATGATACAAAGCAGGTCTACTTAAGGCCTTGTCCATCTAATATCTCAATATTCATGGACACAATAGAGTGGCCTACTCATAGTAGCAATCATAGCAATGAGGTTGAGATAACCGATCCGAGGCTAGTATATCCGCTACATCTATTGCCTACGGAGTCAGAGTATGTTATAGAAGAAGTACCTCTTAACACTGATCGCTCTGAAGAGGATGCAGAGCTAGTTTTTATGTTAGTGTCGTATATACGATCATTTTATCCGATTTATCCGGATAGTGATGATAGCGACCACAAAATCAGATACATGGGACCACATCTGGCAAAGTGCCCCTTGCATATAGGGGGAAGTGAAGGATTATATTTGTACAGTGATGATGAGGATTCATTGGATATGGCCTATTTGGGTCCTCATCACTTGTGTAATAAAAATCCACCTTGAGGTTCGCCACCTGTTACAGCTGCAAGTTTGCATCGAGAGATTAATCTCTAGTGCCACCTCAAGGAAAGAATAAATTTAGAAGAGGAATATCAAAGACTCTTTTCCCATCCACCTACTTATGTTGAGCTACTTGAGCCAAAATATCCCATTTTGTAGTCAGTGCATAGAGAGGATCCAGTTGTCTGAGCATCCCATAGGGAGGACCTGTTCATCCCTGTACCATCCAAGCCAGATCTTGGGTACGAAAGCTACATAGATGATGTAGAGTTTAGTCCATGTGGTCCTGGAGATCAATTCCATTCCATCAACATGGTATCCATTGATTTGAACACTCCACTCTACAATCCAATAGATCCATCCAAACCATTGCATTTGAACATGGATGCTATTGATTGGGATTGCGCTGATTTTCCAGTAGAGCCTGAAGACTTCTTCCCGAATGAAGAGATGCTGCAACCATTTCATTTTGGACCAAGGATATGCTTATGATGTCTATCAAACTGAACATGCTTCCAATGAAGAACATATAAATCCAGCTGATGACATCCATTTGATCCCTACGCCTCATCAACTTGAGGAGGGATCCCATATGACAATAGAGGAAACCTTCAAAGTGGATATCGGTAATGACCCCACCAATCCAATGAAGGTTAAATTTGGAATGAGTCTCACTCTAGATGAGTGCGTTAGCATCATCCCTCTACTAAAAGAGAGACCTAACCTTTTTGCTTGGACATACAAAAGTTGGTTACTCATAACCTTTTGCTAGACCCGTCCAAGAAGCCTGTCAAGCAGAAGCTCAGAAATATGCATCCAATAGTAGCCTTAGTGGTAAAATACGAATTATAGAAATTGGTGGATGTAGAATTTATCTCCATCGACTATCTAGAATGGGTATCCAATATGGTGCCTGTAGGAAAACCATATGGAAGGATACGTATTTGTACAGATTTTAGAGATCTCAACAAGGCAACACCCAAAGATTTATTTTTGTTTCCCAATATCGATGCTCTAGTAGACTCTACTGTCGGTCATGAAATACTCTCCTTAATGAACAATTTTTCTGGTTACAATCAAATTCGTATTAAGGCTGAAGACCAACACAAAACCACATTTATAATGCCATGGGGAAAAATTTGCTAGAAAGTTATGCAATTTAGTCTCAAAAACACTGGTGCCACATACCAACGGGCCATGACATACATTTTTCATGACTATATGCACAAAATTTTGGAATATTATATCGATGATTTGCTAGCAAAGTCATTGCTATGAGCAGAGGTCTTGAGAAAAGTCTTCGATCGCCTGATAGAGCACAACGTTAGGCTAAATCTTAAGAAGTGTGTATTTGGCGTAACTTCTAGAAAATTGATAAGGTTCATTGTCTCCAAGAGAGGCATCGAAGTAGACCTAGTGAAGGTCAAGGCCATTTTGGAAATGCGTCCTTCCACCAATATTAAGAAATTAAGGTGCCTTCAAGGCAAGGTAGGCTCAATAAAGCGATTTATCATCCAACTATTGTTAGTCTTACAATGACACTGAGAGGGGGGGGTGAATCAGTGTAGCTCTATAAACTTAAATTTACAGCTCTTAATACCATAGCAATTAAAACTTATTACTAGATACGACAAGTATAACAAATGAGCATCACACAACACAAGATTTAACGAGGTTCACCAATGTGGCTACTCCTCAAAAATTGACTTCTTGGAGTACCATCCAAATCCAGCCTTTGCAAAGCACCAACTTTACAATCAATTTACCAGCACCAACTAGAAGGAGCACCAACCCCTGATTTATTTGCACCAACAAAAAGGATCACCAAACCCTGGTTTATCTGCACCAACAAAAAGGAGCACCAACCCCTGATTTACTAGCACCAACTAGAAGGAGCACCAACCCTTGATTTATCTGCACCAATAGAAAGGAGCACCAACCCATGGTTTATCTGCACCAACAGAAAGGAGCACCAACCCCTGATGCCAAGATGCAACTTGGACTTCAATTTGAATCTATAAGTTTGACAGTAAGATACCTTTGCTTTTGCAAGACCCTGACTGGTCTTCTTCACCTTTACGTTCTCTGTGCACTCTACTCTCTCTGTGCAATCACTTCGCACACTCTACTTTGTTACAGTCGAAATTCATGATCGTCTTCTCCCTTTTGCGCACTCTACTCTCTTTGCAAATTTTGCACTTAGCACGATTCGACACGACTTGCTCTCTGTGCATAATGACCGTATTTCACACACACATTCCACAACCATCAATTCTCCAAACAACCCTCATTTTATAACAATATTTTTTATGATGAAAATCCTAATATTAGTCGGTTGTAAATCCTAATCTTAGTTGGATTTCATAACAACTGTAAACCCTAATTTTAGTCAGCTGTCATTGGTCTTCGTTGGGTTCTCCTTATTGACTTGCGCTTTTACGACCTATCATGAAATCATGACATTTTTGCCTCTGTAGCTTCTTTTGTTACTATTGCCATGAAAATACAACATGTTGTGATATCGCGACACTTTCACCTCCATACACTTTCTCTATTATTTTGTCACGATATCGTGACATTTCTGCCTTCGTAAACTTCATCTTTTCTTTTGTCACGATATCGTGACATTTTTGCCTCCATATACTTCGTCTTTGCTTTTGTTGTGATATCGTTACACTTCTGCTTCCATAGACTTCGACTTTGCTTTTGTCATGATATCGCGACACTTCTGCCTCCGTAGTCTTCAATTTAGCTTTTGTCACAAAATCATGACACTTCGGCTTCCGTACTTAGCTTCTTTGCTTTTGTCATGAAATCGTGACACTTCTACCTTCGAAGTCTTCTTCTCTGATTTTGTCGTGAAATCATGACACTTCTACTTTCATACTTTACTTCTTTGCTTTTGTCATGAAATCGCGACACTTCTGCTTTCGAAGTCACGAAATCGCGATAGTTCTGCTTCCGTACGCTTCCTCTCTTTCTTTTGTCGTGAAAATGCGACATGTCGTGATATCATGACACTTTTCAAACTTACTTTCTCTCTCCTATTTTAGTCTCAAAAATGCGACATGTCGTGATATCGTGACACTTTTCAAACTTAATTTCTCTCTCCTGTTTTAGTCACGAAAATGCGACATGTCGCGAAATTGTGACACTTTTCCAACTTACTTTCTCTCTCCTATTTTAGTCGCGAAAATGCGACATGTCGCAAAATCACGACACTTTTCCAACTTACTTTCTCTCTCCTATTTTAGTCACAAAAATGCGACATGTTGCGAAATCATGACACTTTTCTTACTTGTTCTCTTTCTTCGAACTTGTCATGAAATCGTGACACTTTTTCCTGCTTTCTCTTTCTCTTCCAACATGTCGCGAAATCGCGACAGTTTTTCCTGCTTTTTCTCTCTTCCAACATGTCGTGAAATCACAACAGTTTTTCCACTTGCCTTTTTCTCTTCCTTCCAACATGTCGTGAAATCACGACAGTTTTTCCACTTGACTTTTTCTCTTCCAACATGTCGCGAAATCACGATAGTTTTTCCTGCTTTTTCTCTCTCTTCCAACATGTCATGAAATCGTGACAGTTTTTCCTACTTTTTCTCTCTTCCAACATGTCGCGAAATCATGACAGTTTTTCCTCTTGCATTTTTATCTTCCAACACGTCACGAAATTGCAATAGTTTTTCTTGTTTTTTCTCTCTCTTCTAACATGTCACGAAATCGTGACAGTTTTTCTTGCCTACTGTATATGTCGCAATATCGCAACACTTTTCTTGTATTTTTTTTTATCTTTTGCATATGGGCCACTTCGGTCTTCTTGGAAAATCACTGTACATACTCTGAATAACCTTTGAACTCTTGTCTTCTGCATATGAATAGCTTTTGAACTTCTTGTCCACTGCATCAATAGATCTATCTGACTGTGTTGACAACAATGACAATATTGTTGCTGCATCTTGCTCAAAAACTATCGGATAAATGTCGACCCATGAATAAACTGCTACATAAGGGTGTTCCATTCAACTAGGACGAGGACTACAAGACAACCTTCGCTGAGATAAAGTAATACCTGGCAACGCCGCTAGTATTAGCTCCACCAAGGCTAGAAGAGTATTTTTCTGCTATATATCAGCAACAAACTTTGCATTAGGGACCATGTTGGTTCAAAAGAACGTAAAAGGAAAATAGCAAGCCATATATTACATTAGCCGAACCTTGGTGAGTTACGAGCTAGGATATGCATATGTGAAAAAACTATTTTTAGCAGTAGTGTTTGCTACCAAGAAATTGCAGCACTACATGTTAAGTCACATGACATATGTGATATCAAAACAAAATCCTTTGCAATATATGATGAGCAAGACATATCATAATACACGTACTGCAAAGTGGATCATGCTATTGATAGAATTTGATCTAGAATTCATAAGCTAGAAGTCTGTTAAGGGACAAGTCATAGAAAATCAGTTAGCTGAGGCACCATTGTCCAACAGTAGGCCTCTAACAATTGGATTTTGGATGATGCAGTGTTTGTAGTATCCGAAGCTCCCAAACTCGAAGGACCAAAGAATAATTTTGATATGAA
This sequence comes from Wollemia nobilis, assembly GCA_028583015.1. Taxonomy (NCBI): domain Eukaryota; kingdom Viridiplantae; phylum Streptophyta; class Pinopsida; order Araucariales; family Araucariaceae; genus Wollemia; species Wollemia nobilis. The sequence goes on from JAQPPZ010002399.1 coordinate 3,760,979, forward strand.
TTTTTTCTTTGATGGTTCGAAGTGCGAGCAAGGATCTAGCATAGGGATAGTGTTTTTCACACCGTAAGGAGCTCTAATACCCTTGTCATTAAAACTAGACTTCCCATGCACCAAAAATAATGTTGAATATGAAGCCTTACTTTTGGGCCTCCATATAGCCGTCGCCATGAATATCAAGAGACTAAACATCTTTGGTGATTCCTTGCTCATAATTAACCAAGTGAAGGGATTATTTTAGTGTCGATGTTTGGTACTAAAAGCCTACAAAGAACTTTTTGCCACATATCTGACTAAACTAGAATGATACAACATCAAGGTAGTCCCTCGATCGTCAAATGGGTTTGTAGACACCATGGCATCTTTGGGATCCTTGATCCCTCAGAATCTGTCTAACGACTTCACTATCATCCACATCAAGATGCTATCACATCCTGTGGCAGAGCGTGCAACCTTTAATAACAAAGAATCAGCCAACATGATTAGTGTGGAACCAAAAGCTAATTGGTTCTGCAAAGTTGAAGACTTTCTCAAGAAAGCACCCTAGGGTCTTTAACCTCCTAGAGTCCTGTGTGGAGTGGCACCACCATTCACCACTAGGTTGTTTCCTAGTATGCATTTGCAAAAGTAAATACGTAGGGGGTACAATTTTTCTTAGCAGTCGAAGCTAAGGCTCATCAAAATTGGATGTCATAGATCCAAGACTTCCTAAGACTTGGTTTTGTCCCAAAGGGACTATAGTGTGCTGCAAGACGCATATTTAAACAAAAATGACTAAATTTGTCTTGGTAGGAGACATTTGTATAGCCAAAGTTATGATGGAGTCCTCCTTCATTGTATTAAGTCCCAAGAGTCATCTTGGGCAATTTCAAAAGCTCATTATGGTACGTGCGGTGGCCATTTCAGCGGTATGGCCATCATCAAGCGCATCCTTCGAATGAGTTATTATTAGCTCACTATGGATAAGTATTGTAATGTATATTTTAGGAAATGCGTCAAATGTCAGCATCATGCTAATATTACGTACCTGCCATCGTAGGCCTTATAGCCCATCCAAGCGGCTTGGCCATTTGCTCAGTGGGGGTTTGATCTAATTTGCAAGATCACTCCTCCGTCATCAGGATGACATACATTCATTATTATGGCTACTGAGTATTTTACAAAGTGGGTGGAAGCCATTCCCTTAATGACCACTAGAGCTCACATAACATAGTTCATAATGGAGCACATCATAAGTCATTTCGAGATACCATCCAAAATTGTTTTGGATAATGGAACTTCTTTTAAGAACAAAACTATGTGAGCTTTAACATCTAAGTACTGCATCAAACACATTTTTGCAACTCCATACTATTCATAGGAAAATGGGCAAGCTAAGTCCTCAAACAAGATTGTGGTAGCCATATTGAAAAAGACAATGCAGGAACACCACAAGGATTGGCATATACAACTACCCCTTGCATTATGGGCTTATAGGACTAGCATTCGGACTCCCACTGGGGTGACTCCATTTTCACTAGTATATGGTGCTAAGGCCATTATGCCATTAGAGTTGGAAATTCCAATGCTACACGTCGCATTGAAAGAGTTCATCGATGACGACACCATGCGGTAAGCTCGAATAGACAAATTGACGCTACTGGATGAATGTCGCGTGAATGCCCTGGAGCATCTCCACGTATATCAGGACTTTGAAATGAGCTTACAATATCAATGTCCACTAGAGAGACTTTGAAGTTGGGGATCTTGTGCTAAAATAAAACCAATATAACTCGAATTTGCCACCCGATATGCAAGACAAATTTATGGCTAATTTGCTAGATATCATATCTGAAAAGATTGGTCTAGGTACCTATCGCTTGACATCGCTAGGGGGTGTTGAAGAGCTTGAACCTCTCAAAATCATCCATATTAAGGCGTTCTATGCTTAGAGAGTGTAGCAAAAAAAGCTCCAAAGACATCTGTAAGCCCTTTGGTCAGTCCAAAGGCACCAGGGATTTCTAAAAATTGCTTGGTCAACACAAAGGCTTCGAGAGTTACTATAACTACTTGGTCATCCTAAAAGGCTTCAAGCTCTCATTCGAGTTATTTTATCATGTCAAAAAAATCTCCAAGGGAATCTGTAAGCCCTTTGGTCAGTCAAAAGGCACCAAGGATTTCTAAAAATCGCTTGGTCAACCCAAAGGCTCCGAGAGTTCCTATAGCTTCTCGGTCATCCTAAAAGGCTCCACGCCCTCTTGCTGAGAGTTTGGTCAACTAAAAAAAGCTCTAAGGATTTCTAAAAATCCCTTGGTCAACCCCAAAAATCTCCAAAGGCATATATACTCGTCGTTTGGTCAAATATGAAAGCTCAAAAATTTATAAAAATTTGAAAATATATAAAATTCAAAAAAAGTGGTAAAGCATAAAATCCAAAAACATTTGTTTTTACAGTTTGCATTTTTATACATGCATTCACATCATCATATTGCATTTAGGCATTTATCATTCATTGCATTCCACAGTAGAGTGTAATATGTCTATCAAAATATTATAAACGGTCGCACGTTTGTGTTTCAATCATGCACCCTTGCATTTATCATAATTCATTGCATTCATACACGATACATTGCAGAGAAATATGTATGAATATTAAGTTTTCCAATCATTCAAACACACCTAGTGGGTTCTTCAGATATTATATAAAGCTTGCTTTGCTATTATAGACAAGGTCATTAGTTGAGATAGTGCTTCAACATATCAGGATCCCGTCACTAAGAAAAACAATATAAAATCATGCTAAGACAAGAGATGATGAAAGCTGCGAAAGCAGTATTAGGTATCTAGAGAGATGGGTTTCATGACCTGCTTATCTTTCAATTAGGTTAGTCTAGAGTGGTGAACTTTGGCAAAAGGACAAGAATTTCCCCTATAAATCCTAAAGTTACAAAGTTTAAATCCCAAGTTACAAAGTGCAAATTTCAAAATACAAAGTTCAAATCAAATGTAAAGTGACATAGTGAATCAAAAGCACTATAAAAATCCCTTGCTCAAAAAAAATGGTAACACGTGGACTAACAATGATTTTTATCACTACATATGAGCAAGTAAGAAGGGTGAGAACTTGAATCCTTGGATTTTCCACCTTTTAAAAGCCATAGAGTGATCTCCGATCGCAGCAATGGGTTGGAATAGTCACACCTATAGGGGTAGTTCTATTGGGTGATCCCCAAACATAGCAATGGGTTGAAATATTCCCGCCTACATTTGGAGGGGTAGCCCTGATCAATTTGCAAGATGATCTAGCTCTAGGTACCTAGGATTGTCTAGTTGTATAAGTCTAATCAGAGCTAAAACAAGGATGGTATGATCGTATGAGGAACCCTATCTCACATATGGATTGAAAGAGTCCCAACTGACATACGGGGTATGCTTATGGTCTATCTAGAAATAATCACATGCACACATAGGGATAATGAATAGTTGGGTCTGTCACAGCAAAATCCTTGTCCAATAAACTCCTTGTACAGTTAGTATGTGATTTTTGGAGAAGTCTACTAGGGTGTTTGAATCTTATGAAAAACCTCAAAATGTTCTCTAATAGCAACAAAACACCAAATATCATTAGACATCAAAAATACGAGTCATTCATTTATCAAAATGCATTTTACAAAGCACAATCAAACATATAGGATAGATACCGCATGAATATCAAAAATGATGTTTAGACAACCACTAACTATATAGTGCAAAAAAGAAGAAATATACAGAATGACATATTCATTCATTAGCATTATACCAATCCATTTCATTGCATTTCATATATGGGTGATTAATTGATTAAGTTCTTGTAATGAGAATTATCAATTATTTTGCATGATTTTCATACATTATGTGGTGTCGCATTTTAAAATTGATATACACAGTTTACATTCATTCTTTATGTTTTAAGTGATTAAAGCATACAGGTTCATTCCCATTAGATTACGACTATGTACATAATGCATTACCATACATTGCATAGCATACCATAACTTCATAAAAATGAATGCATGCCCACAAAGCAAGAACAAATATGCGTTCAAAATAAATATTGCATCCATCATAAATAACATATCTAAACATATAGATCACTGCATAACATCATCATCATAAATCAAATAGCTAGCTAGTGCATGTCATCCATACATTGCATCATATAAACATAGCATCAACATAAGCATTGCATCCATGTGCATCAAATAAACATACAATCAAAAATAAATAATCGGTACACATAATGAGCCATAAATGATCAAGTCGTATATATATATGTGTCCAACAGAGTACATAGGGAGTGCATCAAGATGCTCGTAGGCTACAAAGTGTGTAGGTCCTTGAACTTACACCCAAAATAAATGTGGCATATCAAAAATATAGTCTACATCTAGTAGATCCTAGATCTAGTCTGCTCCCCCTGTACCAAAGCTCTCATTGCCTCCCTCAGTACTATGCTTTGGATCCTGCTTTCCTCTTTGCTCTAGCACCCAGGGTGGGTCCTGCTATGGATCCTGCCTGCCTCCAAATCCTAAGGTGCCCAATACATGAGAAATTGGTAACTACAGTAGGCTAGTCCTCTGACCGATGGCCCCTAAAGTATATCCTGCATCTCTAGGCCTGGAACGCGATGTCGAACCATGTAAGCTAGAGGATCTGTGCATCCTCTCAGTCCTATGAGTCCTATGACTCAAGCTCACCATAGACTATCCGGAGGTCCTAGACCTAGTCCATTGAGACTCTAAAGCGAAAGGATCCTCAAGAACCTGTAGCCCATGCATATCAATTTAGTCAAATAGCTGATCAATGCAAGTGAGCTGAGTTGCATACATCTCATTGGTCCTCATGACCATGTTGCACAGTCAGTCTACCTCAACCATCGGATCCTGAAAACCTTCTAGAGCTACTACTGGTGCTACCAGAGGCCCCATAGTAACCTGAGGAGGCAGCATAGCCCCCTTTGATACCTGAAAGAGATCCCTCTCTGCCTCTGTTATAATTTGCTATGCCTAGGCTAACTCCAGTGCAGTTTGTAGTCTCTAAACCTGGGTCTCTACATCTATGGCCCGTGTAGTAAGATCATGTATCTAACCCTACGCCTTAGTAAGGTGCCTATCCCTATCAGCTACTCTCACCTCTAGACTGGCAATAGTAGTATCTCGCTCTAGCTGTTGTGTATGGAATCATTCAAGTTGACTCTACAAGTCAGCCACCTGAGCTAAGAGCAGATCCTCTACGCTGTCGAGAGGGACCTCACCCTCCTATGGAGCCTCCTCATCTAGGTCAATCTTGAGAGCCTCCTCAGTGGTGACCATTGTGCCCCAGCCACCCTCTATTTGTTGGCGCACCCTGTACCCATCAGGATGTTAGACTTACTACAGTAATTCTATTTTATTACTTTATTTTTATTTTACTACCTAGGTTAGTTACGCTATTGTTAGCGTATATTTAATTAGGTTGATTTTGTAATTAAATAGACCTAATTTAGCCTATGTAATTCGAGGTCTAATTTGTTATTAGATCCTATGATTACGGGCTAATCTAGGCGTCTAATTGTTTTATAAATGTTTCTATGATCAATGGAAGAGTTAATTTTTTGATCCGCTAATATGGTATCAGAGCTCGACTCTATTTTTTCTTGACCTCGGCAACACATTTTTTGAGATCTAAGAGGAGACCGACGTAGATGCGAGCATGTTTCTCGAGGTAGGGTTGGACCTGCTCGGGCACGCATCCCGAGGCATCAAAACTAGACCTACACTCAGAACGAGGGCGACTGGACTGGCTTGACCGGGCATGGATCTCGAGGTCGATCTGGACTGCTAGGCAACCGAGGGACTCGGGCACATTTCTCGAGGTCGATCTGAACTGCGCGACCAACGTGGACTGATAGATCTAGACTGGCACGCTTCTCGAGCATGCTGACTGGACTGACACGTGGACCCGCTGGACTGGACGCTGGACTGACGGACCTAACTGACACGTGGACTTGAATGACACGTGGATGCAGACTTGATTGACCTGACCGACACGTGGACGAGGACCTGACTCGGACCCTCTCGTCGTGCCAAGTGGCAGCAACAAAAGGGCCACCTATGGACATGACTGCCCATAGGCAGTCAAAGCACACAATGTGCTTTACTAGTTTTAAACCAGTGTGAGCATCACGCACAGGCGATGTGGGACAAAAGTCCCAAGAGCGCCTGTGCACGTGCTCTCAGCAAAGGGGAGGAGCTCCGCCTTTAAGTGGAAGGCGGCCCCTTGCCCTTAGCGTCGGGCTAGCTAGCCCGACTGGCTAGCACGGCCAGCCTTAAGGCAGAAACCCCCCCGAGAGGTCAGAGGATCGAACCTCGTCGGGGTCCTCCCTCCTTTTTTTTTTAAAGGTATGATTTTTTTTTTTTTTTTTTAATTTGTTTTAGTTTTTTTTTAATAATTTAACATATGTTTGGTTTAAAACAATCATTTTAGATATATATATTTTTTAAATGATTTTTTTTTCCAAATCTTGTTTTATTATTAATTAAATAATGCTAAAATTAATTAGAAAATTACATTAAAGAAAATCTGAAAAAAAAAAGGAAAAGTGAGTTTTTTTTGAAAAAGCAAATTTGGCATTATTGTAAAGGTGCATTTTCGGCTGCGCCCGACACCTAGTGGTTTATTTCTGTGGGCACTTTTATGTTGTATGTTGCATTTTTCTTACTTTGCACTACATCATTAAAAGTTAAAATCAAATTCACTCCCTAAGTCCCCGGAATAATTAAAACCCATCCGTGCAATTTATTGCACTACAACGTTCGATATTTGTGATACCTCTGGCCAGCACTTACAGGTAAATCTGTCATGATTGCGCTATTGTATCCGCCGCCTAATATAGCTGCCAAAACGATGTCTGAGCTTGTTCTCTATAAATCATCGGGGAGAGATAAGTTTGCCATTTTGCTATTTTTTTACTCCATCCACTACCCTAATCGTTCTTGTGTTTAGGCGTAAATCCTGACGAATGTTCTGAGATCCATAGTGTTTAGGGGAAGTTACGCCCCACACATGCGGATTAATTACTTTCTAAGGTAGGTGCCATCAACAAGACGATTCCCTTTCAGTACCGCCTAAGTACCACGTATCGTATAATCTTTAAAATTACCTACAGTCTCCCTCACGTAAGGGCGGGTAATTTTTCTGATTTTTCAAAATACCTATAGTCTCCCTCACGTAAGGGCGGGTATTTTGTATGGTATAATGGCCCGAAATTAAGGTATATCGAAAGGGCGACCAATTGGTGATATAAGGAACCTTCACTATGGCTTCTGTTGCAAAGTTAATGACTGATTCTCATCAGTTATTGAAAGGTCCTAATTATACACCATGGAAAAACAAAATGAAGGCAGTTCTTCTCATGGAAGATTTATGGGATGTTGTTTCTGGCACAACAACATGACCTTCACCAGCAGTTGGATCCACAGCTGCTACTCCTCCAACTGCTGCTCAGACCGACTTTGACAAGAAAGACAATCGAGCAAAAGTGCTCATTTTGTTTGTTGTTTCAGATGAAGTTCAACCTCATATCGCTGACAAAGCGAGTGGTAAAGAGGCATGGGATGCCCTTAACATCATTTATGAGGGAAATAATGATTCAACCATTCTTCATCTTCAAAAACAACTTCACAATCTGAGTTTGAAATAGGGTGAGACAGTTGAACTCTTTCTTTGCAGAGTCTCTGAATTGAAGGGCAAATTGAATTCTTTGGGAGAGCAAGTAGATGATAAGCTCCTCACTTCAGTAGTGATGAGAGCTTTGCCTGATTCCTTTGATACGTTGATCACCTCCATTCAGGTGTCACAACGTCAAATTACCTTCATTGAGTTGGTCAATCTGCTTCAACAACAGGAGGCACGCCAACTTCACAGGGATGATTCTTCTAATACAACCCTATACTCCAACAGATAGGGTTCTAAGAAGAAAGGTAATTTTTAGAAAGGAGGCAATTCTCAACAGGATTCCAAAGGGAAAGGGAAACAACCTCAACAAAAGAAGAGGTGGTGCAAAATTTGTGAGAAAGACAATCATGACACCAACAGGTGTTGGCATAAGAATAAGCAAAAAGGCCAGAACAAACCACAAAACAAGAACAAGCAACCCAAGGTGAATGTTGTTGTTGAAGAATCTGACTCAGATTCTGAACGGGCACACAAGGTGCTCATGACTACCACAGACTCCTCACAGAAGGATCCTGTATGGTATGTCGATTCTGGCGCTAGTAAGCATATGACTGGCGACAGATCGTGGTTTGAATCATTTGTGGCCAAAGAGGGCAAACCTGTCACTATTTTTGATGATAAAACCTACAAGGTTCAGGGAGAGGGTACAGTTTTAGTCACTCTTCCTGATGGCAAGTGTCAAATTGACAAAGTCCTCTATGTTCTAGGATTGGCTAACAATTTGTTGTCAGTCACACAAATCCTGGATAAAAATATGGTTGTCAACTTTCGTGTTGAGAATGGCAAGAAGTGTTGTTCTATTACCAGGAAGGGTAAGTAGATTGCAACAGCTTCATATAAGCATGGCTTATTTGCCCTAGATGCTATCTCTACTCCCCATGTTGCCATGATAGTCTCTACCAAGGAGGCAACTTCCCTATGGCACAAGAGATATGGGCATCTTAGTTTTGGCTACTTACTTGAGCTTAGTAAGTATGAGATGGTAAAGGGTCTTCCTTCCCTTTCTTCCATATTGCCAGTGTGCTCTGACTTCTTGGCAGGAAAGCAGCATAGAGTACCTTTTGAGAAGAGCTCAACACGAGCACATAAACCTCTAGAGTTAATTCACACCGATCTGTGCGGTCCTTTCACACCCAACAATTGTGGAGGGAAGAGGTATTTTTAGTTATTTGTAGATGACTACTCACGCAAGATGTGGGTTTTCTTTCTCCGACTAAAATCTGAGGCTTTCGCTTTCTTCCAACAATTCAAGAAATCTATTGAGAAGGAGTCAGGGGCTTCTATTAAAACCCTCTGCTCAGATCGAGGGGGGAGTTTACCTCTAAAGAATTTTTAGCATTCTTAACTGAGCATGGAATCATGAGACAGTTAACAACTGCCTATACTCCTCAGCAAAATGGAGTTGTTGAGAGAAGGAACCGTTCTATTATGGAAATGGTTCGTTGTATGCTCACAGGAGCTACTCTTGGGCAACAATATTGGGTAGAAGCTGTCACCACTTCAGTATATCTATTGAATAGGGCACCCACAAAGGCCCTAAAAGGAATGACTCCATAGGAAGCATGGAGTGGTCGAAAACCCTCCATATCTCATCTTCATATTTTTGGATGTCAAGCTTTCATGCACATACCAAAAGAGAAAAGGAAGAAGCTAGATGAGAAGACTTTGAGATGTATTTTTCTTGGCTATGATGAGCACTCTAAAGGTTATCATTTGATAGATCCTTTGACCAAGAAAATTCATGTCAGTAGAGATGTTGTCTTTGATGAAGCTTTCACATCACAAAGCACATCTAATGTATACCTAGATCTTGTGGAATCTAAGGAAGAGAAGTTTCCTTCATCAACACAGACAGGAGGTCCTTCTACCTCTTCTTCAACACCACAAATGAAGAATCCAAAATGGTATACAAGTACAATCAGAGACGCCAAGTTATCCACTCCACCATATTTGACCTTGGATAGACCTCGTACTCGTAGTATGGCTCAAAAGGAAAAAGCAGCCACAGAGATTGGTGAGGTTGATGATCTTTGTCAATATTTTGAGGAACTTTCTGTAACTCCACATACAAAAATAGAGGATATGGATATAGATGATGACAGGGTGTTTATGTCCTCCATAGACGATCATGAACCTGCATCAGTGCAAGATGCTCTTGGTGAGCCTCAGTGGAAGGTTGCTATGGATGCAGAGTATAAGTCTCTGATGAAAAACAAAACTTGGAAGCTTGTCGATCTGCCACAAGGAAAGAAGCCCATTGGCTGCAAATGGGTGTATAAAGTCAAGTACAAAGCAGATGGGACAATTGATAAGCATAAGGCCCGTCTTGTTGCAAAGGGCTATGCTCAAAAGGAAGGCATTGACTACGAGGAAAATTTTGCACCTACTGCTCGGATGACCACAATTCGAGTTATTTGTGCTATGGCAGCACAGTTTGGGTGGAAAGTTCACCAGATGGATGTCAAAAGTGCTTTTTTGAATGGTGATCTCCAAGAAGAAGTCTACATGACTCAACTAGAAGGATTTGAAGTGGAAGGCCAACAACATAAAGTTTGCAAATTGGTCAAATCCTTATATGGCCTGAAACAAGCTCCTCGAGCTTGGTATATAAAAATGGATAATCACCTCCTACAGCATGGATTTAAGAGATGTTCGTCAGATGCAAACCTCTATTTCAAGAAATAGGGTTCTGAGATAGTGTTGCTTGTACTCTATGTTGATGATCTGCTCATTATAGGGAGTTCAAAAACTATGATCTCTACTGTCAAAAGAGACTTGTGTCAATATTTTGAGATGTCAGATCTCAGAATTCTCCATTATTGTCTTGGTCTGGAAGTCAGCCAGAAGGAGCACTACATCAAAGTGTCTCAGAAAAAATATGCCAAGACATTGTTGGAAAAATATCGCATGATTGATTGCAAGCCAATGGCAACTCCGATGGAGACAGGAATTCAGTTATCATGATATGATGATTCACCTCAGGTAGATGGTACTCTCTATCGATAGTTGATCGGGAGTCTCATATATCTGACCAATACTAGGCCAGATATCGTATTTGTTGTCAACTATCTTTCGAGGTTCATGCAGGAGCCTAAGACCACTCATTGGAAAGTAACAAAGCATGTTCTTCACTATGTCCGTGGTACTATAGAATATGGCCTAGAATACAAGAAGAACAACAAATTCTTCTTGCAAGGATACACGGACTCCGACTATGCCGGATCATTTGATGATCGCAAGTCAACTTCAGGATATATTTTTCATCTTGGATCCGGTCTTGTCTCTTGGCATAGCAAGAAGCAACAGGTGGTTGCTATCTCATCAACAGAGGTAGAATATCGTACCGCACGTGAAGCTATGTGCGAAGTGATATGGTTGTGTCGCATTTTGACAAGTATGGGTCTTCCATCCAAATCTCCAATACACTTGTTTTGCGACAACCAGGGTGTTCTGAACCTAGTCAAGAATCCAGTCCATCATGAACGAACAAAGCACATTGACACACAATGTCATTTCATTCATGACGAAGTTTTGAAGCATCGAATTCAGCTTCAGTACATTCCCACCGATGCTCAAGTTGCAGACATTTTCACTAAGGCACTTGCACGTGTCAAATTTGAATTGTTTCGTAGCTCACTTTGTATTGCCAAATGATGTAATCAGGGGGGATGTTAGTATAGCTAGTAGTTCTTCAATTACCTAAATAATGTAATAAGGGGGGATGTTAGACTTACTACAGTAATTCTCTTTTATTACTTTATTTTTATTTTACTACCTAGGTTAGTTACGCTATTGTTAGCGTATATTTAATTAGGTTGATTTTGTAATTAAATAGACCTAATTTAGCCTATGTAATTTGAGGTCTAATTTGTTATTAGATCCTATGATTACGGGCTAATCTAGGCGTCTAATTGTTTTATAAATGTTTCTATGATCAATGGAAGAGTTAATTTTTTGATCTGCTAATACGGGATCCACCTCTGCCTCTACCCGATCTAGCTCCCAGCCTAAAGGCCCTATGTTGTACCATCTAAACATGGACCACCACCCGTCATACTCTAGAGTGGTCCTAGTAGTCTTGACTCTAGCCTTCTGGTAGTCATTAGCAGCATCTCCTAGAGGCTCAAGAATGATTCATGATGGATCGTGCTTCACGATCAAGCATCGGTATCTAAGAGGGATATCTGGAATATCCTGCATGAGCCCAAACTATCGCAAGACCCGAGAGTAGAACTGGTACTCTCAAATCTTGGCCTTATGACCGATAAACCATCTATCACAACATGCCTGTCTCAACCACTGGCCCTCATCTGGCCACGCTGGGCAATCCATATAGGGCTGCCACTGAACATCGTTCAGGCTAAGTTCCATGAAATGAGTGATATAATGTTGGACATCACCAGCATGGATCTATTGTAGGTACCCTCCTCATCATAATGTCAGTAGATGGCATAACATTGATGATCATCAGCAATAGCAGTGATCCACAATGGAAGATATGCAATACGCTCGATCTAAATGTGCTGCCACCCCCAGATCTGCAACATAAGACTATAGTTGAGGCCCTTATGGCTACACTCAGTAATCTGGTACAAATCCCTATAGAGCTAACATAGTAGGGTGCTCCCCCAAGCTAGAAGTAAAGGCTCCTCTATAGAGCTCTACAACACCCTCTAGGCAGTGGACATGAGGTTCCAAGGAATCCTTGCACCCGAGGAGTCTGGAAGGATAATCAATACTATGAGGTGCATGAAGAGGGATTTTCATGTAGAGAATACATCCTCATGGTACCACTCACCAATGTGCACTCCTCCGTGGTCAATCGCATCCTGAGCATCCTCGCTTTAGTCATCGAAGATAGAATAAAAAACAACCTCCTTTACCCTGGAGGTAGAGGAGACGATGGTCTTGCCATCAATGGGGATCCTGAAGATCCTATAGATGTCCTCTAAAGTAATAGTAATTTCACCTATACGCAGGTGAAATGTGTTGGTCTGCGCATTCTAGCACCAGGCCAACATAGTTAGGTAGGCTTGATCTACCCTAATAGTGGGCAGATCCATACATAGCCAAACCCAACAGCTGAGAACTAATCTCGATCATCATCAGATAAAGCCTCATGGAGAGTATTCAAAATATTCAACTCCCAGGCTCTAGAAGTCAATCTCTGGAATAAAAAGCATAATTTAAGACAAAATCTAGCTAACTAGAGCTAAAAAAAATGCTAAAAATGACAAAAAAATATAACAAATCATAGCTGAAACCTACGGTCCTTAATTAGCCAATTGGGAATCACAACTGAAACCTGTGGTCCCTAATTTTCCAATTGGAAACTGTAGCTACCAACTACTTTTTAGGAGAGGCACCTATTTTGGGTACCCTCCTAGACCATTAAGACATCAAATTAAATTCCTAAATCTAGCCTAGACTAGTGGGGTTCATTACCAACATTTTAGTGAGGTTCATTATCCACATTACTTAATGTGGTTCATTTTACTAGTATTGAGTGCACGGTATCGGTTTCGAGTTACCTTGCCCACACCCTGGCCCCAACTAGTAGATGGCTGATCAAGATCTACCATCGAGGTAGAGGAGTGTAATCACGGGAGAGTGTGGTAGCATTTTGGATCAGGAAAGGTTTTCTCACTCTCAGAGCTCTCAAATTGCTAATGCTTGCCAAAAAATAATGAAAATTTTCAAATGGGAATTCAATTTATAGGTTTTCCTAGTATCGGTGAATCGTAGATGACACCTATGGTTCTGAAACTAGGGTTTTCTGCTCGTAGGTCTAACCCACAGTTCCCAAAATTTGAAAATGTAAACCACAGACCATACCTACTAGAATTAAATGCACTCAAAACCCACTGTGGGAAGGTCTAAAAGAGCAAAATAATGTCTTTCATCAGATAAAAATTTAAAATCAATGATTAAAATTGTAAATTTGGTGATGTTAAAAGCACCAGGACCAATCAAATACATGCAAAATTAAAACAAAAAAATCAAATAATTAAAAACCAAATGCGCCTCATATTCAATGATTTATCCTATACACTTGGCGGTTGCAATGAGTTGCGATCCATGTAATCCGACAAGATGAGTAAATCACCATAAGGACATTTGGGGTAAAATTGTCATTTATTTTATAACATCTTTCAACAAATCATCAACAAATATGATTCAACACAATTCTAATTGCATTTGTATCATTTTGATTCCTTAAGACGACTATTGTATCCTGATTGCTCCATGGGATAGAAATGTGCCAATACTACTAAGAGTTGCAATCATAAGCTGAACTAGGCCTAGCCAAGGCATTAAAAGGCTCAAATCTTAATTTTTTCAGGATCATTCATTATGGTCAAGTGATTTTGTCACTTCATACATTGTCATTACCCTCATCGACTCGTTGCTTGAGGGGGTAGTCATAATTTCATAATCATAATCAAAGTTAGCAAAAGATCCTTGAGATCGTAGATCCCTTGATCTTGTCAAAATTGTGTTTGTTCTTGCGAATCATTGTCAACAACTATCATAAGCTTCCCCCTTTTCTTGGGGTAAACAAAAAATATGATAATTGGTTTGTAACTCTCATCCTTTGGATTTATGGGTCAGAAGATACCCATACTTGGCATTGATGCTATTTGAACATCTAATGACAAGGGTAGACTTGTCAAACTGTAAGTCCTTCACAAGTTGGAAGCAATGATTCCAAGATGCGCGTACTTTTGCTAGACTTGGGGCATCTAATGTTGATCTAACTAATGATCATCATAGAACCTTAGGCATCATTTTAGGATGTATATTTTTGCTTAGCGTTGTTCAATCTCAAAACACATCTCAAAATGGGTATCTGTAGATACCTAAAATGCATCATGCCGAGGGTGACTACTCATATGGACATGCTACAAGACCATATGGAGGATCTTGGATAGACTCTAAGATAGAGCAGTGGTTCTAACCACTCAATATAGGCATTTTGGCCTAATCAATTTGAACCACATCCCAGACCTGCGATCTCCAGTCTAAACCATAGTTGACACCTGTGGTCTATAGTTTGAACCGCAACTGTGACCTACGGTATTAAATTAAGTTTAGTTAGGCCTTACATCTGAGCCAAATTAGTTGGGATAGCCAAAATATCTAAAAGAAGGTAGTTGAAGGACAAAATATTCCATAGGCTTCCATCCCAACTATCCTAACCACCCTTCTTGGTCTTGTCTTCTTCATGAAGCCACCCCTAGCCCTAGGGGCATTCTATAAATACCCCCTCCAAATGGGGAGAAAAAGAGATGCAAGAATTGGAGATTTGAGCAGCGAAGCCCTAGAAAATTCTACACTAAAACTAAGTATGCTAAGAGATAGAGTTGTTGCACTTAATCCCTGACCCTTTTTGCCAAAATTCATGATGAATTACATTATGGATGCCCTAGGTTCCTAGGAGGATCAAGAAACGTAAATATGAGAAAATGAAGGTCCTTCACATCGAATTGATCGCTAAATCAGTTTGAGGACAATGAAGGCTACCCTTGAACATCAATTTGGACAAGGATATTGATCCCACTACCCCTAATTTTGAGGGTAAACTTATCAGAGGTCAAACCGTGGCTGTCAGTCATGGTTCACAATATAGACCACTCACCAGAGTTACGGTTTTCAATAGGTGAAAAATCACCTTACTCTTTTCATTTCTATCCCATTAAATAGGTTATATTAATCATTTCTTAGGTTTAATTACAGTTTAGAAGAATTCTGACCATAGGAATTAGATTAGAATAAATAGTTTATGTTTTGCATTAATTAGGAGATTTTTGGATCTTTTATGCACCTCTATGCTTCTATTTTGTTATCTGATCCATGCATTATTTGTCTAATGATCTCTTTTATGCTATATTACAAATATTGATTCAATTAGCATAGTGCAAATAATTTCTTTATGTTTTCTTAATTATTAGTTTCATGGCATTATCATGTACATTTCCTTAAAAGGCCTCATCATGAGAGGCTATCTATATTTTTGATCGTGTGTTGTTGTTTCTTAATCATAGGAAGACAGGTACAAGAGGATTCTATGTCATAATACTTCCTCATTGCAAATAAGGGGGTCAACTCCACCCCAAGGCAATTTGTGACTAGTCAAAGGGTAATATTAATGCGCCTACCCTATTAAGGGTATTGGCAATTGTATAAAATGTATCATCATTTAAGTGACCCTAAGAGGGGCATATTTGTAACAAAGATTCATCCATAATCAATACAAGAAATATCATTTTGTTGAATTTATGCAATGTGTCAAGCTTTTACACTTGTATGATGATTATAGACCAATACAGTAGATAGGTGCATGCTTTTTGCTTATGTCACAAACTGGCCAAAAAACTCCACCAAGGACCCAATCACAAAAACTAAAGCTTCCACACCAATCTTCGAACCTACAAGAGAAACAACTGCACAACACTCACAAATGGATTATGATGCCATGAAAGGAATGATAATCATATAATTTCAAGTTGCAAGGATCTCAAGTGTTAACAAAATACCAAAATGATCTAAAACAAAAATCTAAAAGCAAATTGATAGCATAAGCTTACAAATAGATATGCAAAAAATATAGCAACATAAATTAGTTCTAAAAATGGAACATTAAGTACAATTAAGGTACCTTGCTTATATAGACAAGGATGATCAACCATAGTCGTAGGATCAAGCTAAGGATAAATATTCACCGTATAAAAGGAATATGTGATATGGTCCATAGATATGTAACCGCTATGGGAGAAAGAATATCAACCCTCCAAATATACCTAAAAATATCTCCATAACCCTAAGAATAGTCAAACCTAAAAATATCCCCATAATATCTAAGAAAATGTAACATCTCATAACATCTAAATAAGATAAATGGAATATCCACACATAAGTGGGTGGGAAAAATACATGGAATAACTAAATAAAAAGTAAATGAATTACTCAGGTGAACATGAGCTAAGGTAAACAACCTACTCTAACACCATTAAGAAGGAACAACCCTCCTAAAGGGGTACTTAAATGTGAGTAGAATCATCAATTCCTCGTTGTTGCTTTCATGGTTGCTATCCACCTCCTCCATGGTCGTGTTCATTGTCTCCTCAAAGTCTTCTCTCATCAACCTAGCCTTCATTGAATTTCCTTGCATTGCTCCTATTCCTATATATCATTTATTTTTGTGAGGTGCTAAGAGCCACATATTCCCGACACACAATAGCATGTTTCTTGTGCTTAAGTTTTATTGGATGTATTGACTTAATCCAACTTATTTCTTCTTACTTACATTAATCAACGTGAAGGCAATGCCATGAATAACTATATAAAATCCTTTAACCTCTAGCATGAAGAACATATGTATGCACTCAAATATGGATGTCCCCCAATTATACTTAGCAGCATTCATGGTATACCTTGCATGTAGTGAACTAACCATCCTAGCAAATCTTAAGCATGAGACTCTCCAACCAATATTGATGTCATCTCCTTAGAACATCATATAACAAGCTCTCAAACAACAAAATATTATTGTATACTTTCACTTTTCATTTTATAGGGTCTTCAACCTCAATCCTTTGTACCATAAAAATATAGGTGCTTCCCCACCTCTATTAATATTGGTGGAGATATTCTTTGTACCTCTTTCATGATTTCTCCACCTTTACTTGTTGCCTCTCAATAGGCCTTGGAACACCAAACAAGCACATTAAATCTATATGGTAAAGGTTATTCTCAACTATTGCATACCTACTACAAATATTGACAACTTGCTTTGTGAATTGTATTGTTTGATCTTCTCTATCAAGTAACACAAAAGTGCTTGTAGTCAAACTGGCCAGCAAAATCATGTTGATCAATACATGCAAGAATACAACCTTAAGCTTATGATCATTTAGATGGACTTCCCAAAATACTTTGCACATGTTTTCAATGACACATACTATTGGAAGCATTACATTATTTGGTACCTTGTAAAAATATTACAAGTACCTTGTAAATAGTTTGTAAATATTTGAGTCTAAATTTTTATAAATATTAGGTGTCATGTAAGTATTTAATATGTATGGAGTTTAAGTAAATATTTATCATTTAGTAATCATTAGAATTTTGTCAATAAAATATATTTCTCTTATGTGAAATATGAAGAGTCATATCTCCCTTGAGTTTGAGAAATTGGAGTTAGTGAAAATAGAAAGGTCAAGAGTCTTGTGAATGTGAAGAGTCTTATGTCCAAGTTGTATATATTGAAGATAACATTGTAATGTGCATCAAATAAGCTCTACAATACATTGTATTTATATTGCTTAAGTATATATATTTATCAATAATATTTTTAGTGAGTTATTGTCATTGTTATTGTTGAATGTATGTGAGGATTTAAATTTAAAATCATGTGAGAATATTATTTTTATTCTAACAGTGGTATTAGAGCCATAGAGTGAATAATTCCAAGTTGGAAAGTCATAGTTAGAGAATCTGGAGAATCATAAAATTTTTGTGAGGAGTTGTGAGTGAGTTCATTGAGTGTGATCATTCTTGAGAACGAAGGAGTATCCTTGTGAGCAGAGGACTAATTTGCTAGTTTGGAGAGTTGTTGAAGAAAAAATCCAAGGTGATAAAAGTAAGCTGCTGTGTGTGAAGCCCTTACAACAAAGAAGAAGTGTATACACAAAAGTTAGAGAAGTATTAATTCTCTTTGAAATCCATACAAAGGATAAGTGTCTTGATAGAGAAGGTGTACTAAATCTCTAAAAAGACATTATGCAATATGAGAACATCTTTGTCATGCTTGCATCCAAAAGTAAGTAATTGTAGTAAAATAATCATTTGAGACACCCTAGCAACCAAGAGCAATTAAAAGGTATCCAAGGTACGTGAGAAGCGAGCACAAGACGTAGGAGTGAACCATGATATTTAAGGGACAATTTTTGAAGAGAGCATAAAAGTTCAATTTAAAAACATAGAGGATTTACCTCAGAGTAGCGTTCGATATAAATAAACTTGAAATACGTGCAACATATTGGAAACATCAGAGATGTGAGTGAAACGACATTTGGTCAGAAAGAGAAGTTACAAAAATGGGACTTAGAAGCAGTGCATTAGAAGTAATAACTGATAGTTCCTTGGAGACGTGGAGAAGAGATAGGACCTTTGAAAGGTATCTTACTCTAAGTATTTTGCATAATACCATAGTGAAAGGAGATTAAAGTTGAAACAAAATGAAATTAAAGTTAAAAGGAAATTGATTTTTGAAAGAGAATTAGGTTTTGAAAATTATTTGAGAAGGAAAAATTAAAAATAATTAAAGTTGGATGAAGTTATAATTTAAAAAGAAGGTAGATGATTAAATTAAAAGAAGTTACTGAGAGGAAAAAAATTATTAGAAGAATAGTGAATAAAGCAATAAAGGAAGAAGATAAGATTGAAGAAAAGAAGGAAAGAACAAATTTGAAGGAGATTAATTAATGTGAGTAGAATTATTAAAAAAGAAGAAGAATTATTAAAGTGAGAAGAATAATTATTGAAGGAAATAAAATTAATTAAAGGAATTGGGAGGAAGTTTATTTGAAAGAAATTAAGAAATATTTTTTATTGAAGAAAAGAAGAAATTATATTGAAACAAAATTGGAAGAAAAAGGGTTTTTTACTACAAGCAATTGAAAAAATAATAATTATATTGAAGAAAAAGAATTTATGAAATTGCCAAATTATTAAAAGAAGTTTATTAATTATTAAAGAGAGAAGAATTCCATAGTTTTTCAATGAGTTTACAAATGTTTTTATGAGGGGTCTCGGTCCCCTCATACTAAGTTGGGTTTGAACCTTGAACCTCTCAAAGAGAGGCCACAACCCTTACCACTCTAGTAAGCTTACACCTAAGCATAATTCCATAGTTAATATTGAAAGAGAAAATCATTATTCAAAAGTGAATTGAAAAGAAATGTTATTTTATCATTTTTTGAAGGGAAAATTGTTTAAGGGCCTATTTGATTTATTGTCAAGAGAAGACATGTCATTGAAAAAATTTTCAAAGGCAACACCAAACTTTTGACGATTATTTCAAGACACACCATGGCAATTGAGAAAATAAAGCAAACAAAAGGAAAAATAAACATTCAATCTGTATTAGTATAGGATAGTACAATTAAATAAAATCAAGCTAAAAACATTTTACAAGCCATCTCTCAAGAATCTACTAAAGATGAAAATGTGTCAACATAATTAATGTGGCATTTACACTCAAAGAAGCTAAAAAAGAAAAAAATTCAATACTTCAACGCTACATAAATTATATTCTCAATGAAGCTAATGATTGTTAAGAAAATTTTATTACAATACATGTTAATGAATGGAAAATAATATACAAGGCAATAGACATTATTAATGATCTTAAGGCAAAAAGACAAGAAATTTTTGAAAATTTGAAGAAGAAGCTTATGATAAAAGATGTATACTATGACACAAATTATTTGAGGCCTATGTCTAAAAGTATATGTTGTGATACTAGTGACCTATTTCAAAAGAGGTAAGTTGTGATACCATTGATTAAGACCCATGATGACAAATGCATATTGTGATTCTAGTGATCTTGTATAGAAATCATATATAGACTGTGACACTAGTAACTTGAGAATTGTTCATGAAGACAAAGAATGTGTAGAAAATATATGTGTTGACCATGATAAAGGTCAAATTGATAGAGTAGATGAAAGTAACAAAGATAATAATAGTCCTAGATATGATAAAGGACAATGTAATGATATTAGTGATAGTGATAGGGATAGTAATGCTCTAAGTTGTGTTGATCAGTGTAATGAATTTTAAAAATATACTAAAGAGATTGGTATAGAATTATTGACAGGATACAATGACACAAATTTAGAAAAAATTATACCAAAAATAAGGCCAAAATATGAAAGCCTTAGACAAACAGGTAACAATGAATTTAGATGTAGACATTGTAATAGGTATGGACATACATTAGAGAAATGTCGGGACCTTCATCATTGTGAAATTTGTGGAGGAAATAACCATTCTCAAAGATATTATTATTATAAAGAAAAGAAAAACAACAAAATAAAAATGAATTGTGGATGGACAAACTTGAAAAAATGAAATAAGATAAAAGAAATGCTGATTTATTTTTATAAAATGAAAAGAAGTTTGATAAATTATTTACCTATGAGAAAATAAAAATAAATTTGTTGAAGAATGACAGGAACATAAATATTATGATTAATATAAATTGTGTGACAAGAAACAATAACATGTTGAATTATAATATTATGACACAAAAGACAAGGGACACGTTGCATCAACTATCAGTATTGGGACAAAGGCAAAAAAAATATTCAAAATTGATCAAGGTTCATCACCATCAATAAGTGATCAAGAAGACTAAAGCAAATGAATACAATGGATCTTATACCAAATAATGTAATACAAGGGGGTGTTGAAAAAATATATTAAGTGGTACCTGGCAAGAATATTGTGAGTACCTTGTGAATAGTCTGTAAATATTTGAATCTAAGGTTTTATAAATATTAGGTTTCATATAAGTATAAAT
Organism: Wollemia nobilis; assembly: GCA_028583015.1. Taxonomy (NCBI): domain Eukaryota; kingdom Viridiplantae; phylum Streptophyta; class Pinopsida; order Araucariales; family Araucariaceae; genus Wollemia; species Wollemia nobilis. The sequence goes on from JAQPPZ010002399.1 coordinate 3,782,298, forward strand.
TTTGTGTAAAGCTAAGTAAATATTTATCATTTAGTAATCATTAGAAGTTTGTCAATAAAATATAATTTTCTTATGAGAAATATAAAAAGTCATATCTCGTATGAGTTTGAGGAGACGAAGAGTTAGAAAGATCAAGATTCTTGTGAATGTGAAGATTTTTATGTCCAAGTTGTATATATTGAAGACCAAGTATTGTAATGTCCCTCAAATAAGCTCTACAATACATTGTATTTGCATTGCTTAAGTAGATATATTTATCAATAATATTTTTAGTGAGTTATTTTCATTATTATTGTTGAATGTATGTGAGGATTTAAACTTAAGATCATGTGAGAAAATTGTTTATATGCTAACATGTACCATATCAAGTCCTCTGTGTTAGAATTTGCAACTCTATATTAAAATATGTAAAATTTCTTATTGGGTCCTTTGTTAACTTTTTGTAAATGAATTTGTATCAACACACTTTTTAAGAATATATTAGTATTATTTTCTAACTTATAGTTGAGCCCCACTATTTTCAACCTCATCAACTTGATTTTATATATAAACATCTCATCTTAAATTTTTTAAGCTTGTCATTTGTATTTCATAAAGTATTCATTTTCTCAAATTTTTGAATATTTTTCTTTTGAATACTTTGGAATAAGGATTCTCAATTGCGGTACGATACTTTTCTATGTGATGCATTCTTGATATAGACACAAAGGGTAAACCAAAATATTGAAAATCAAAATATGAAAGACGATTATTTTCATTTGAAAAGGGACTATTTATAGCCCAATATAGTGTACAGGAAGGAACCTTCCAGGGGATATCACATTAAATGCTTTATCAACCTGTCCCATGAAAGAATATCCCAAATTGTATTACATTAAATATAATTTTGGACCTTAATATTAACTATGAAGAAGTATTAGGGATTACATTAATAAAAAAATTAGGAAAGTAATATTTAATCCCTACCATTCCTCCCCACCATAGAATTTGTTGGCTTTTAAGCCAAACTAACTCAAGTCCTAATATAATTAAGCAACAAAATATCATGTCTTAATATCAATAATCAAGAGTAGAATTAATATAAGAGCAATCAAAGTATTATTGACCAATATAAATTATAATAACATTCACTATAATATTAAATATAAATATGCCAACAGGTCGTTGGTTCAATGGTTGGGATAAATAGTTGATGTAGCCTACACCAAGGTTCAAATATCAGTGGCACCAAATAGCTCAATGTGACTAAGTCGATGTGAAAGTGAATGTGCAACCCTTTCAAAACCCTCCCTAATTTTTTATTAAGTGGCATTAGATCAATCGATTAAATTCCTCAACATTTCAAGGAGGAGACCCAAGTTCGAATCTTGCCAAAAGATACATAGATAATATCCAAGAATTGTTGTAATACCACTATGTGGTGATGATGTAACACGGGTGGGGATTGTTTCAATACCATATAACCCATTGAAAAAAATGAATGTAAATGGCCAAAATCATTTAGGTACAAGCATGAAATATACTTACAATAATATTGCTAAAAATATGTATACAATCTTTATTATGAATGCTTGCTATGGTGATTGTGATAGATCATTTTACCAATTACATTGTATGGACCTTTGTATCCATAATATAGACATAGAATGATGACTCTTTAATACTTGACTATTGCACTCCTCATATATCTAGGAGTTGCAACCTTTCATATTCTTGTCCTTTAGCTTCTCATCTTGCCACTTGTATACAAGACTCTTTACTCTCTACTTACATGCACACTTAACTCTATGAAACTTATGCACTTTATCTCATTATACTTACTCACTAATATGCATGACACTTGTGCATATCCTACACATTACACTTGTGCATATCTTGCATATAAACACTTACATAAATATAAATCACTCATCTAAACTATAGACTCAAACCCTAATCTATTACATATTTACATTTTTATCATAAAGGTACCATGGGGTACATTTGCATATACCAAATAATGTAATATTTTTCAATACCCCCTGTATTAAATTATTTGGTTATTGAAGACTTTAGTCTTCAATGTTTATCTTCATCTCCAATCTTTGATCAGGTAACTATCTTGTTCATGAGCTACTTGAGCTTTTTATTTGTCCTTAATATTTGGTTCATCTGGTTCTGCTTCTTTGTTGTGTACTTGTGATAGATGTTCATAAATGTATTTACCCATTGATTCATGTGCTTCTTTTATTTTTGCATACCTACAATCTTGATGTTTGTCTTGTAATCTCTAAACATTCACTTAAAGCATCATAATAATTTCCTAAATTTGATGTACTTGGAATGTCAATATTACATGAAGAATGAAACATTGCTTTTAGGGATGATTCACTTGACTCAATTGTATCATGGTCAATCACTATTTTACTTTTTAGAGTTTAAATCAATTCCTTTTGCTTTTGATTTTCATTTTTATGGAACTCAAGTGAAAGTAATGTCATATACATTATACTACCTATATAAACATATATCGTAATATCATAATTTGAATTATTAATTGCTTCAACAAGCTCTGAATGTAAATAATATTCAAATGTTGCAAAGCTTTTATTCATTGCTTCTCTATATATGAATTGCATTGTCATATCTAGTGTGTCATCAGACTTTTCAATTAATTTTCCTATGCCAGATTTAATAACTTTCAATATCTTCTTTCTTATTATGAACTTCAAATCATTTTTTTCCATGATAATAAAAATTTTCAATTCAATGATTTAATTTATTTAGAGTTGAAATCCTTCTATCTCTAAAATTCAATTTTTTAAAATTATTCTTTTTTAATAAATTTTCAAATTTGATGAAGTAGAAAACTTTTTCTCTCCCTTAATTTCCAAATTTTAAAATTTTAATTTCAAAAACTTAAAAATTTCAAATCCTATAACTTTTCTAAATTTCAAATCTTCTAAAAACCATATTTCAAATTTAAAATTTTAAATCCTATTTAAATTAGAAAACCTTATCACTACAAAAATTAAAATATTAAAAAGCTTCAAATCAATAAATAATGAAATATCAAAAATATTTTCAAAATATTTTAGAATAAGGTTGAAATCCTTATAACTTCCTCTTAATAATTAAAGTTCCTAAGTATTGTATTTTGTAGACACCAAAACCTAGCCACTTGTCATCCATCCAGACTTTCCTGCCATTTCCACCTCCTACATCGCCACCCATCAAAATTTCCCCTAATCCTTCATCACCCATCCATATCCCTAGCCAATCAAATCCTCCAAATTCCCCCATCAATCGTCCACCATGACCAGTCATCTCATTGAGTAGTCGGTTAACTACAAGTCTAAAAATGGCTTCCGCCAAATTGTCAATTTATGAGTTAATTCAACAATCTCCCCCACATCGTGAGGCATTAATGGATATTCTCAAATCCATTGAACTACAATCTCAAGATTCTAATGCCTTCAACAACTTTGTAGGGAGCATCCAAACATGCATGGAGCCTTCCATCACATTCTATGACTTTGAGATTAAGCCAATCTCATCAGACTCGGTAGACCCTCCATTGCATATCATGGCTCTAATTGACAAGAAGCCTTTTAAAAGAGTCCTAATTGATACTGGTTCCTCTATCAATATCATCACCACATCCACCCTTCATCATTTGAACCTTCCTCCATCCCATATCACCAAGTCATCATTCACCTTAAAAGCATTCAATGATGCTTTGTGTTCCACAATTGGCACTGTTGTTTTGCCCATTGAAGTAGGGGTCAAAATGTTGCACACCATGTTTCACATCTTGGAAGGATCCATGGCGTACAATGTACTCCTTGGAAGACCTTGGATGAGGGAAATGAGATGTGTCCCTTCCATTTTACATCAATGTTTGAAATATGTTCATGAGGGACAAGTACATTGCATACCGACGGACGTCGAGCCATTTAAGTATTGCAATTTCATTTCAAATCCATATGAGTCCATGCTTCCTTCCACTCACCTTTTCCTTTCACCATCAGCCAATCCATCTACCACTTCACCAATTTCTTCATCAAAGGCTCCCATTCCTAAGGAGCTCCCTATCACCAATCCCCATCAAGCTTCCACACCCCCATCATCTTCATCATTGACTACATGCACATGTGGTCACAATCAATCCACATCATCAACATCATTGCCATCCACTTCATCATCATCATCCATTCAACAACCTTCCCAAGCCAATCCATCGCCATCACCTAATGTTTCACAAGTCGAGTTGATGGATTGTGAGACATCTCCACCTTCACCACTTCCCTGAGCCATCATCCAACCATGGTCCTTCCATATCATCCCAAGTCGAGGTCCACCTCACTAATCCTGGTATTGGTGAATACGTGGTCCAAGACATCACCATCACGCCCCTCACCATTCCTAAGGCTAAGGATTTTGGTCACCCATGTGACCCACCTTTAGCCATAGGAGCAGTATATAACATGGGTTCAGCTCCAAATAGCATAAATTTTGTATATGGGGGGATTGATTCTTCATCAAGTCTAGCACCCCTAGAGGAACCCAAAGAACCAACACTTGCCAACATTCCAAACATGTCGGGATTTCCATCTCGCTATTTTCACATAGTCAATTGGCAAGGTCATGGCCTAGGATTGCATGAACAGGGAGTGTCATCAACCTATTGATGTTCCATATCAAGAGGTGCACTACCGTTCGAGTCTAGGTTACCACCCACTTTCCACCACCTCTTCTCTTGAACAAGCCTTCCAAAGGCTTAATCTCAATTCAGGAGAAGAAGCCCTCCATCTCGATAATTCTGACGATGAAATCTATGAAGAATTTGAACTTATGTCGATAATTTTGGATGAATCTGAAGAAGAATCAGAGCCCATTATTCCCCATACCGAACAAGATGAGTTTTATCTCAACATGTTCCCCATCCATGAGCCCATATTTCGCTTGCTTCTTCCACAAGAGCGAGCCACCCCTACCGGTGAACCACCACCTCCATTCCATTAAGCCATTTCATAAGCCAACTTGTAACATATGTACATAACACAAAAATAGTGGTTTTCACCACTACCAAAAAAATAAAAAAATCAAAAATCAACAAAAACATGTTTTCTTTCTTGCATTGCATGTATATATCATCTAGTTAAATGCATTTATTTGTGTTGCTTGCTGCTATCTAGGTTTACCAAGCTCCTAGCACCGGTTCTTAGGTTCCATCCATTCCATCCAACCTTATCCACCTTGCCCATAAGTCAACATGAATCCTATTGATTTATTCACCCCACTCCGTAATCCATATGATCCGGCTAAACCAATTCCAATTGACATAAGCCTTATTGATATGGATCAGATTTCCTCACCTCCATCCTTTTCTAAATTTGTCTTGTCCGAGGAATTGTTAAGGGCTTCCGCCAACTACATTCCTCCATCCCCTCCACCTTTACCTTCACCTTCACCTTTGGATCCCGAGGTTTTCTAGGCAGAAATAGATGAGGATAAGCCAGAAGAGTTTGATGACATCTTAGATGACATTCATCTGATCCCTACACCCCATCAACTTGAGGAAGGTTCCCACATGTCCATTGAAGATACTATCGATGTGGACCTTAGTTCAGACAAAGACAATCCCCAAATTATCAAGCTTGGCAAAATTTTATCACTCGAAGAACAAGAGCAATTAATTGCTCTCCTCAAGAGGAAGAAGGGCATATTTGCATGGTCCTATAAGGACATGCCTGGTCTTGACCCTAGTTTGGTTGTCCATAATCTCACCTTACATCCTGATGCTAAGTCGATCAAACAAAAACTTAGGAGAATGCATCCTACCATGGCCCTCTTGGTAAAAATAGAGCTTCAAAAACTCTTAGACATGAACTTCATAGTTCCTATCGACTATCCTGAGTGGCTTTCAAACATGGTACCCATTCGAAAGCCTAACGGGGTGATACGTGTTTGCACTGACTTTCGAGATCTTAACAAAGCGTGTCCTAAGGATGAATTTCCTCTCCCAAACATTGATACTCTTGTCGACACTTGCATTGGCCATGAAATGCTTTCACTCATGGATGATTTTTTAGGATACAACCAAATTCGAATAAATCTTGATGACCAACACAAAACAACATTCACTACACCTTGGGGAACTTTTTGTTACAAGGTGATGCCCTTTGGCCTCAAAAATGTAGGTGCTACTTATCAACATGCCATGACATACATTTTCCATGACTACATGCATAATATTATCGAAGATTATGTGGATGATCTCTTGGCTAAATCTAAAACTCGACAAGAACACATTGGTGTATTGGAGAAAGTTTTTGATCGACTCCTAGAGCATAATGTAAGGTTGAACCCCAAGAAATGTGTCTTTGGTGTTACCTCGGGAAAACTTCTAGGATTCATTATCTCCAAAAGAGGCATTGAGGTGGACCCTAACAAGGTCAAGGCCATCATGGAGATGCCTCCCCCAACTAACTTAAAGGAATTGCATAGTTTACAAGGAAATATCCAATCAATCCATCATTTTATTGCACAACTTTCTGACAAATGTAGGCCATTCAATCACCTACTACAAAAGGGGGTGCCATTCTCTTGGACAGATGAATGTCAAAAAGCCTTCGATGACATTAAGCAATACCTAGCTTCTCCACCAATCTTAGCTCCTCCTCATTCGAGGGTCCCTTTCTATCTTTATATCTCAACAACAGACTTTGCATTAGGGACAATGCTTGCACAAAAGAATGAAGAAAATCGAGAGCAAGTTGTCTACTACATTAGTCGAACATTGGTAAGCTATGAAACTAGATACACTTATGTAGAAAAATTATGCTTAGAAGTGGTTTTTACCACTAAGAAACTTTGACATTACATGCTTAGTCACACAACATATGTCATAGCTAGAGAAAATCCTCTACATTATATGATGTCTCACACTTACAATAACACCCACACCGCTAAATGGATAATGCTCCTTACTAAATTTGACTTGGAATTCATTAGCCAAAAATCCATTAAAGGTCAGGTAATAGTCGATCAACTTGCGGAAGCTCCACTACCTAGTGATCATCCTTTGATTATTGAGCTCCCAGATGATTTGGTATTTGTTATCACTGAACAAGAAGAAGATGTCATTCCGGAGGAAGACGTCGATATCACACTATTCTTTGATGGCTCTAAGTGCATGAAAGGTCAAGGTGTTGGAGTCATGTTTCATACACCCCAGGGGGTACCTATCCCCTTATCATTCAAACTTGACTTCCAATGCACAAACAACACTGTAGAGTATGAAGCCTTAATCTTAGGTCTTCAATCAGCTATAGCTATGAGCATTAAGTGTATTAGGATATTTGGTGATTCTCAACTTGTCATTAAGCAAATCAATGGAGAATACCAATGCAAAGAACCTACCATTAAGCTTTATCATGAAGTAGCAATGAAATTGCTCTCTAAGTTTGATTGGTATGAAATCAATAGTTTGCCATGTTCGACTAATAGATTTGTAGATGTGATGGCCTCCCTTGGATCATTGATTCCAAAAGATTCCTTTGGAGAGGTACAACCCCTTATAATTTCAATGGTCTCTAAATCTGCAATTGTCCATGCTGAGTCTAAAGATGAAAAGGATGTTTGCTTTATCCAGTCGGATCCATATGAGCCTTGGTCAAGCCAAATAGTAGCCTTTCTCAAGTTTGGAACACTCCCATATGACATGTCTCGAACTACCAAATGCACTTTCAAGAAAAAGGTAGCTCATTTCATTCTCTTGGGGGATGTGTTGTATAAACATGGTTATGATGGAGTCCTCCTTCATTGTCTCGAGTCTAGTGAGGCACAAAGAGCCATAGCTGAAGCCCATGATGGTACTTGTGGTGGTCATTTTAGTGGAATGGCCATTGCAAAGCGTATTTTATGCATGGGTTATTATTGGCCCATAATGGAACGTGATTGTTGCACATATGTTAAACATTGCAAAAAGTGTCAAGAACATGCTAATTTAACTCATGTACCATCACAAGATTTACAACCTATTCAAAGCCTTTGGCCCTTTTCACAATGGGGTCTAGATCTAATTGGTAAAATTTCACCTCCTTCCTCGGGACAACATACATTCATCATCACAACCATCGAATACTTCACAAAGTGGGTTGAGGCAATTCCTCTAACCAATATGACAGGACCTAGAATTGTGGAGTTTATACTTCATCACATCATTTGTCATTTTGGTATTCCCTCAAAAATCATCTTAGACAATGGCAAGTCTTTCAAGAACAAGGATGTTCGAGCACTTTGCAAGAAATATAACATTCAACATAGTTTCTCGACTCCTTATTACCCACAAGAAAATGGACAAGTTGAAGCTTCCAACAAGACCTTAATTGCTATTCTCAAGAAACTTGTCAAAGAAAATCATAGAGATTGGCATACACAAATTCCCTTGGCATTATGGGCTTATCGAACAAGCATATGCATGCCTATAGGGGCAACACCATTTTCATTGGTCTATGGAGCCGAAGCAATCATACCTCTTGAGCTCGAGATCCCCTCCTTGCAAATTTCTTTGTAGGAATTCATAGATGATGACACTGCTAGACAAGCACGTCTTGACCAACTCACACTTCTTGATGAGAGGTGAGTCAATGCTTTAGAGCATTTACGAGTTTATCAAGACCACCTAAAGCATGCTTACAATGCCAAAGTTCATCTACATGAATTCCAAGTAGGAGATCTTGTCCTTAAAGAGAACCAACAAAATACCAATGCATTTCCACATCTTCATGATAAATTCATGGCTAATTGGTTAGGTCCATACATTGTTACTCAAAGAGTGGGTAATGGTACTTATAGGCTTGCCAGTCTAGAGGGAGAGGAAGAACCCGAACCACTTAATGTCATACACTTGAGAGCATTCTATGCATGATTTGATTTCTATATATGTATATATACATGGCTAATACACAAAAACATTTGCATACATTTCATTCATAACATTGCATTTCACTTGCATCTACATTCCAAAAACAATGCATTAACACACATCTCATATTGCATTTCAAAAAATTGCATGTCATACATTGCATTTCATACATTCCACCATATTTCACATTTCATATTAGGGATCATTTATTAAGTTCAAGGTTTTAATTGGTCCAACAAAAGTCATGTTGCCTTAATCAGGGGCACCTTCACAATATCATCCACACAATTCTACCAAGTCAAATTGCCATTCACACAAACCACATTTTCATAAAAGTCCTAGGTGTTTTCGGTCACTCAACCACTCCTAGTGTTTTAAGAAAACTCCAAAATACATGTCGAGTTCTTTTTAGGACCATTACACATACACACTAAGAAAATCTTGAGTTTTGGGAATTGAATCCAAAACATTCTTGAACCAAACACAATTTCACATCTTAAAAACATCTTGTGTCAAAGAGGGATAACACCATACTTGGTATGAACCTCGAAGTGAAAAGGGTCATCCTTGCTAGTCCCATCATGCAACATAGTCCATAAAAATAGTGGTTCTCACCACTATCACAATTCCAAAAATAAAAGAAAGAGTAGGGAAAAATCCCTAACAAAAACTCTAAATATTTTACATCACACACCACTGATCATTGGGTTGTAAGGATCATACTACATTTCCAATCAGACGGTTAGGTAGTCATCCCCAAAACTTAAGAGATCAAAAACACAAATCATGGACTATGGAGTTAGCCTCCACCGGAGCTATAGATGCTTGAATGGTAGTGGAGTACGCTCATGCATGGTGACACGTCTCTTTCAAAGAGACCTCTGACCACTCATAAGGACAAGCTAGCTTCTTGGTTTCATCCATAATAAGTTTACCCAATTTACTCAAGATGAGTTAATGAACTCACTTGCACACACATTGGTTCTTGATTACCTCGAGTCATTACCATGCTCTTGATTCGGTAAATGAATTCACTGCACACACATTTGGTCCTAGAGGGATTAGGCAGTTTTAGTGAGTTTGTTTGATACCACTAGTATGTCTGAGTCTCTACAAAATAGTCAATTTTCCATATCAACATCCATATCTTCTTCCATATCAACATCCATATCTTCTTCCATGTCAACATCCATGTCAGTTCATGAGTCATTCATCCCATATGCCACCAAGTTTGGTGCCCCTAATTAAACAACAATGCTAGAAACATGGCCAAACAAGATCTAAACTATAAATGATCATTAGCACATTTGCATTCCATACCTTGCATTAATCATCCATACATTCTACCTTGCATTAATCATCCATAACATATCATATGCATTAATCATCCATATAAACATGCATTCCACAAAAGCATTCACACAAACACATATAACACAAAAGGTAAAATCCATGTATATATATGTATAAATATCACATGTACAATGAGTGCCAAAAGGCTACATACAATGGAGCACCAAGGCTCATATACAAAAAGTGCATCTAAGCACTAAGCTACGTCCTCCAAGAGGACCCCTATGACCTAGTAGGAGCCCTAGACCTAGAGCTATGCCTAGACTCGCTATGCCTAGCACCCCCAGATACAGATGAGGTTGGAGGATCCAGAAGTGGAATATGATGTTCCATCAACCTATCCTCCAATGCCTCGATATATCTATGCCGAGAGCGAAGATGTGCTATGTCGACATTATGTCGATGCTCCCTCTCTACTAGCTCTACCTGGAGCCTCATGATCCTTGCATCTCACTCTACCACCTACTGCTCCAACCATACCCAATCCTCCTCACTCTGATCTAGAGGTCCATCCAGAGCCTCCTCTACATCCTCTCCATCTCCACCATCTCCCCCACTCTTAAGAGCCTACCTCACCACACCCTTAGTCCTCCTCCTTTGACTATATGATCGAAGGCATCATTATCACTTGGGGGCCTCATGGGTCCCCTCATCCCTAGGCCTCATCATCCCATCAGCCACTACTCGAGGTGGTGCCCATGGTGGCTGTGCAGCAAACCATACATCATACTCCATGGTAGTCCTTACATCATCTACATCTAGGAGATCTATCTCCTCATCATCCTCATAGGCCACCCTCCATGGCTCTACACATGGTAGCCCTATCTCCTCTCGATGCCTCCTATACCACACCAGCTCATCTAGGACATCCTACCTCAAGCTAAACTATCAGAGTACTCATGAGAACTAAAGCCCTCACTTTAATATCGCCCAACCACCCACCTAGCCTACCACACTCATCACAAGTGCTCTCCATCCCAGTCCACCTACAAGCCCACCATGACCTCCATATCACTTGGGTGGATGTCAATCCAACCCATAGATCTTGGTACCACTGACTCATCTACATAGGCTAACTTGATTGTACCTCCTCAACCACTACCCATCTCCTAGCATAGGGCTACTCCCTACCCAAGCCTACTATCGGTAAGCCCTCTAGTCGAGCCACACTAAAGTGCTCCCATCCCCAACATAATAGTAAGCTGCACCCCAATCCTTTCCTCCCCACCTCATCACCTCATACAACTCTTGATATACCTACACCAACAAGGTAGGAGCCCATGCATACACCTACCACCTAGTGAGCATATCACTCACTACTCCTATCAAGTTCCAAGGGAACCTACACCCAATGTTATTCGAGGCCATGATGTTGGCCAACACAAACATTACCAAGGCATAGAGGGCATCCAACTCCTTGTCCACATACATGGACAAGTAAGGTATACCTCCACTCTCCACCCTCACACCCTACCAACCATCACCAAACATCTTCATCATATTTATCTTTGACCATGCCCAACCTCAACTCGGATCCCCTCCATCAATACCTTGAGGATGTGATATACATCCTCCAAGGTCATGGTCACCTCTCCTATGGGGAGCTAAAAAGTCCCCCTATCCACATCCCACCTCTCCACCAAGGCAGAGAGGTACCCCTCATCAACCCTCACCACATCAACCTAGGCTACCTCCACTAGCCCCACATCCTCCAACAACTCCCACTCCTCATACGATACCACCTTCCTCATCCCAAGAATGAGAGGTGAGAACCGATGTCGAGCCTCCAAAATCCTAAGCTACAACACAACACAAAACATTTATCATTTTTAAAAAAAAATCACAAAAACACAAAATTTTGCATAATACACAAAAAGGGAATTACCTCAATAACCCACACTCCAGCATCAACCCTAACCTCTACACCCACTCCCTCCACCACCATAGCTTTCATACTCAAATCACTTCACCTCACTTCACTCCACTCTCCCAAACACAACTTCACAAACTCTCAAATGCACAAATGAGCTTGGTTTCTCATCCTGGTAGCTATTTATAGCTGCTTCAAGTACCTTGAGATGCCCATGGGTATTTCCTAGTGCACTAAAGTACCCATGGGTATTTATAGAATGCCCAAACATCGATGGGCATTTCTGTAGGCCAAAAGTACCAATGGGCATTTGGCATCAAATTTGACAAAAGATCAAATTTTCACAAAATAGTGGCTTATCCCCACCAAATCACTCCATATTGCATCCAATCATCTATTCCATCATTTTAACAAGTTTTGTGAAGATTCCAACTGATTTGGATGCATAATTTTCATTTATGACCACAAATTGCAAATTTACTTAACAAGTTACAAAAGCACTCCAAAATGGTCCAAATCTTCACAAAATGACCATAATCATCAATATCATCATTCATACATCATAATCAAAATCATTCCATATCATCATTTGCATATTTTCCAAGTTCAAACAACATTCAAGTGAACCTTGTATCTAGTGGGTTTTTCTATATACTTGGTGATTGCAGCGATTTGCATCCATGCAATTCGGTAAGATGAAGAGCCTACCATAAGGACACTTGGTCATTTTCATCATTCCATATCTCATTGTTCGAAATCACAATCATATTTGGTACTTCACATTTTGAGTGAAACCTTGCCAAGAACAATTTGCACAAAAGTTGTCATTGATGGCCTAGTTCGTGGGGCTTAAAACATGGACAAAATCAAACTTCATCATTACACATTTCCTTGATAGTCATCATGGTGACTGGCTTTAGCTAGGGTGATTGGTTCTGATCATAGGAATTATCTGACAGTCACTAGTTGGCCCTCCGAAGTTGACTATTTTTATCTTTGCATTTTCATCTTTGCATATCAATGATGCCAGAAGGCATATTCTTCAACAAGCATCGAATCACCCCAAATTTGGGGCAACCACATTTGGTTTTGACTTTCCCACAATGGGATACATCTTACATGATCATGGCATCTACACTTGCTGGCAAAAATAGATGCATCATGTCACATTTTTCACCAATCCCCTTCCCACCATTGGGGAAAAATGGTATCACATTTGCATCATTCATTTGCATAGATTTTTCAATTGGCTCATGAGATTCATCCACAAACTCATTCACCAATTGAGGGGGTAAGCTACACAAAATTCAAATTCTTTCATTCTTTTATCTCCAAGCTCATGTTCCACATCCCAAGAGAAGTTGCTTCTACACCTAGCCAAAATAGGTGTCTCATATTTTTACACTGCATTGTGTTTCATGCAACACAGTACAAAAAGGGCATCTATAGACACCAAAACCTAGCCACTTGTCATCCATCCTAACTTTCCCACCATTTCCACCCATTATTTACATATATTTATATATTTATTTTATATATATTTAAATATTAATATTTTATATATATTTAATAAATATATATTTATATAAGTGAATTAATCCCAACCATCCGATTTCATTTAATCCTATCCATCCATCTACATCAATCCATGCCACACCCTAGATTTAATATCCACCCTCCGATATGCTTTTATCTCAACCACACGATTAGTGTCATTGAAACCCTAAGTATGCCCTAGGTTGGATTATTAATAGGAGCCATTTTGATGGCTCAACCCCTAAGCAATTGGTATCCTGAATCTAAAGAAGCTATCACTAAATTTCCCTAGAGTATCCAAGTGCTCTTCCCTTCCATCCTCGCTCACCATAGCCCTTGCATCCATCATGCCTCCCTCGCTTAGCCAGATCTACTTTTGTAGACTTCCCCTTCAGCCATCGAATGCCTTTGGGTGCTTCCTATCATTCTCGAGCACCTCTGGGTGCTTCCTTCCCTACTACCAAGCACCTCTAGGTACCTTCTACCATCACCGAGCGCCCACGGGTATTTCTTGTAGCCGCCAAGCACCCACAGGTATTTTACGCCAGAGATTCTAAAGTCTCCCTAGCCTTCGAGTGATGCTAGGGCATCGTCACATTGATTCACTACAACAAACTTCATCAGATCAGAGAACAACAAATACGTAAGGTAAATCTTTTATTTGTTATTTCATTTATGCACTTTTAGATTCTGTTCATTTATTCATATTGCATAGCTAGGGTTTTTATCTGCTTTTTGAGGGCCTCACATTGTGGAGCCCTCACAGTTGCTACTAACTTATTTGTTATTTTATTGTGTGCAGATCTGGAAGTGTGACATCAGCATTGGACAACTGCTTAAGCTGGAGTGGCCCGACATCGGATAACTAGAAGCCCACTCACTTCTATTGGGAGCAAGGACGCATTTGAAGACACCACCAACATTGTTTTGCTAGGGTTTCGAAGAACCCTAGCCATTGTAAAATTTGTATCAAAAGGATTCAAAGATCCTCATTGTAACAATGGAGTTTTTAGGCTCCCCCCATTAATATAAGATCATTCATTGTGCAATTATGTGTTCTTTGAGTTCTACTTTATATTTTATGTTATTTGGTGTTGCATTTTTGTCTCTTCATATTTCATTACCTTAGAACTTTAATAAATATCAAATATATTGGAAACCTTTTAACTTCCTCTTAATTATTAAATTTTAAAACTTGAAATATACTTTATTTAGAAATTTAATTAATTTAATAAAAGTAATGTTATCTTTTCCACTTGGAAGAATCTTTCTACAACAAATCGTGCTTCCAAAATTACAAATATTGTAGGCATTGAATGTTATGGCTGAAGAGTAATGCTCACTACTGTGATGGCAGATGACCTGGTAAGGATATTATGTGGGAAAGGTTCTTCCCTCGGATCACGCTATTCAAAAATTGAAATACCTCTTTGAGAAATGATTCGTATTCTCATTTCTTAAAACTGCTTCTCTTGGCTTTGATGTTTGCTCATATAGGTGATGGTTTCACTTGGATTTGGCTAGAATGTGCCTTCATCCTTGGCTTCTATCTTTGCTAGACCACAAGCTTTAACTTCAGTTGGATCATGGGATTTGATTTCAGCTAGACTACGAGCTTTAACTTTAGTTGGACCATGGGCTTTGACTTCCACGTATGCTTCTACTAGCTAGTTGTTGGCTTTCATTGATACCCTTTAGTACTATACTTAGCACCTGGTCTCCTCTTTCCATATTAGCTTCATTATAGCCTTTCTGATTCAATTATCCACTTTAGTTGACTTCACTATGCTTTATCTTCCTCACTACGTTGGTTTATATTTAGCGTTGAATGTGCTACATTTGGTTCACTCGAGCACTTTGGGCTTCTCACTCTTTTTTCTTCTTCTACTTTGCTTTGAATATTTGTTGCCTTGAATAGTCTAGTTGATCAATAAACATTCAATATAGATTAGTATAAAATTTACAATTCTTTTCTTTCTACTACCACTCAAAATTTTATCCAAGTTCTATTCTTCTCTAGTGTACTCTCTTTTTGAGATTCTTATTATCTTTGGAAGGTCATATTGCTTCTCTATTCTTTGGAAGATTAGATGCTTCTCTATTCTCTAGAAGCTTCTATTGCTTCAATATTTTTATGAATATTATATTGCTTCTCTATACTTTAGAATCTTATATGATTCTCTATTCTCAGGTTGCTTATATTGCTTCATTATTTTTTCTTCTATCTTTGGTGTTTCAGGTCGAACTTGAGAACTATAATCTTCTTAGGTGGCTTTTAGCCACTAATATGATTCTTCTCTTTTCTAGAGAATCCAACTATTATCAAGGTGACTTTGAATGTCCCCTCACGTCTATATTTATTTTGAGTTGACCCTTAATCTATTTTGGTTGAGTCTTTATCTTCAATAGCTTTCTTTGAACCAAGTGGATAGACCCTAGCATTCAAATTAGGGTGAATTTTAATATCCCATCAATATCTACTCTTTTAGACCTTTAAAAAATATCAAATATCTGTAAATTCTAAATTTACAACAATCACACCAAAGTCTTCTTTTGATGGTTATAATAGAGACTAATCAAAGTAGCTTTAAATATGACTATAAAAAATAGATAGAGTTTAAGCAGTAGCTCTGATACCACTATTGACTTTTAAGCCAAACTATCTTAGGTCTTAATATCAACAATCAAGAGTATAATTAAGAAAAAGAGCAATCAAAGTATATATTGGCCAATATAAATTGTAATAACATTCACTATAATATCAAATATGAATATAAATGGTCAAAATAATTCATATACAAAGATGAAATATACTTATAATAATATTTCTCAATATATGTATATACTTTATTATGAATGCTTACTATGGTGATAATTACAGATTTTTTTCGCATTTACATTATATGGAGCTTTATCTCCATAATATAAACATAGAAAGATGACTCTTTAATACTTGACTCTTGCACTCCTCACATATCTAGGAGTTGCAACCTTTCTTGTTCTTGTCCTTTGGCTTCTCATCTTGCCAGTTGTATACAAGACTCATTACTCCCTACTTACATGCACACTTAACTTTATGACACGTGCACTTTCTCTTATTACACTTACTAACATTCATGACACTTGTTCATACCTTGCACATTACACTTACATGACACTTATGCATATCCTGCACATAGACATATAAATATAAATCACTCATCTAAACTATAGACTCAAACCCTAATCTATTACATATTTATATTTTTACCATAAAGATACCATGGGGGTACATTTGCATGTACCAAATAATGTAATATTCTCCAACGGAAGCAGTGGACTCCAATGCTTGTACAAAATAGGAGTAATAAAGATAAGACATAGCAAGCAAAGGATTTATTAAGAGTGAAGTAAAATTTGATGTAAAAATCACGCCATGTATGTGATGTGGTGCTTTTGGGTGAAATCTAGTAAGTCTTGCGTGGGAAGACATGAACCAAGCTAAAAAAACAAAAATGTTGAAATCCATTGAGAGAGACGAGCCATAAGAGAGCTAAAACAACTCCCATGGAAGAAGTACCCATATGATGTCGGTTTATCACATATAGAAGGACTATGGTCTTGTGAAGGAAGAGACACCGATAACTCTATATTGAGGACAAAAGGAGTACACAGATGCAAGGACTATGGTCATGATGAAATTTTACTTCCAAAATAGTATTTAATGTCAAAAGTGGATTGAAGTTTTGATACAATAGAAAATGCACTTTCGATTATATAAATTGTTTGTAAAAAAGGATTTAGGTAACCCAAAATTTGGAACACCATAGGTCAAAGGAGACCGTTACAAAATAAAAAAATAAACTTAGAATAAGCTTTTCGATAACTACAAATAAGCCTATAGTGGCAATCAAATGGTGCACTTTAAAAAAAATTGAAATGGGAATATTAAACAAATATGATGTCGTGGTCATCATTGAATGACATAAGAAAATATACCTGTGAAAATAAGTCTCATCGATTGGACTATTACAAAAAAATTAATCACAAGAAAGAAATATAAAAGTACAGAGAGTTATTTCTGCAAGAAATGTGGGATAAACCTATATGCATAAGACCTAAGAACATAGCTCGATATTGTAGAGCCCAAAGGCAAAATGTAGTGGGAGGAGAGCAAATGTCATTTTTCCATGTGTGCATTGGTAGATGATTTCAACGTCCACCACATAGGAAGGGATATCGTGTCCATGAAAGAATGGCACATGACAATGCATGGCAGTGAGTGTGTCCAGATGGCATGGTGAGGAAGCAGTGGGTGATAATGGAAAAGCATGGAGATGGTCAAAGACCAAGCTACACACATGAACAAATTGTCATACTTGGTGGGGATGGCCAAAAAATGTAAGAAAGTAGCGCATCAAAATCCAAGACAAATGGCAATCAATGAAGATCAAGAAATATCTAAGCAATGGTGGTGGCCATGTGAGGCACAAAAAATAGGGAAACATTGTTCTATTGTTGGAGGAGATACATCTGGGGACACAACCACTTTCCCATAGGATCCATTGGCAAACTCAAATGCAAGCAAGAGTGACACGCTATGATCGAATGACAAACATGAAGAATATGTACAAACTCGCTAGGTTAGCAACAAAGGTGGGAGGTCTTTGGTAGAGACAAATCATGGTGCTTGGCTGCATGCAGTGGAAAAATACGACTAGTGTTGCTGTGTGGTTGGCATAGTATGTGCAGGAGCATACTGTTGAGCCAACCATCAAAATGAGCAACAAGGAGAATGGTAGGTCGTTATCATAAATTATATATTTTTTTATTACATAAGGGAGTTGGTTACAGTCATTGTTTTTAGTAATTGGTAGCTGCGGTGTTTAAACTAGGAGGATTGCTCACAATAATCCTATTGGTCTCATTGTTATTGACCCAGTATGAGATGGATATTTGGATCGTCATCATAGGTTTGGCATGCACTCTAAAGATTCTTGGTAAGTGTCCAACCACACTAGCACTTACCAATCCACCAATCCAATTAACCTTTGAAGGATGTAAAGCAGCAAGTAAAACTCTAAAAGAAATGAGTAAAGAATAAATTAAAACTTTTAACAAATGGATAATAAAAGCAAAAAATGAGTATCCACCAATCCAATTAACCTTTGAAGGATGTAAAGCAGCAAGCAAAGCTCTAAAAGAAATTAGTAAAGAATAAATTAAAACTTTTAACAAATGGATAATAAAAGCAAAAAATGAGTATGTGAGTGCAACTATAAGAAAATTATAAGCCAAAGTTATTCTCTATATAATAAAAGCAAAGTTCTCATTTATTTAGTGAAGAATAACCCAAAGTTATTCTAGAAGGAACTTTGGTAAAAAAAACATGAAATACTATTACAAAAAATCAATGGTTGGAATATGCAAAATGATTCTATGAATTAGAGGAAGTAGAAGAGACTCCTCTCATAATCATCATGACATAAAATTTATTTACCTTAAGTGGGGTCAAGGAAGGTAATAAAAAACTAGTAATACGTAAGACTTGTAACATGGATGGAGTATACATGGTACAATGAAGGATGTAAAGCAACAAGCAAAGCTTTGAAAGATATGAGTAGAGAAGAAAATAAAACTTTGTACAAATGGAAAATGAAAGCAAAAAAAGAGTATGTGAGTGCAAGATAAGAAGATCTCATTTATTTATGGAAGAATACCCCAAAGTTATTATAAAAGGAACTTTGGTTTTAAAAACATAAAATAATATTATAGAAATTCAATGGTTGGAATATGCAAAACAATTGTATGAATGAGAGCAAGTAGAAGAGGCCCCTCTCTTAATCATTACAACATAAAATTTATTTACCGTAAGATATGTCAAGGAAGTTATTAAAAGCTATTAATAGATATTGTAACATGGATGGACTATAGACAAAACATTTAAAATGATGAGTAGAGGACTTAACACTACACATTAAAAGTATATTTAACATCATATAACATGAATTTCCAAGGTAATGGACAACAAATATAATATACCTCTCTTCAAGAGTAGTGACGTATATAATCCCTCAACTTGCTGAAACATTATGGTCAATCCCCTATTTACAAAGCTATTTGGAAGCATCGTTGAAAGTAAAAACAAGTTGGTAGAAGAAAAGGAAAAAAGGTAAAATTCCAAGTAGTTTTCAAATAAAAACACTCAAAAATATACCACATCATCACTATGATACATATCATTGAAAAATATAGAATGAAAAATGAGAAACCCATTGTATTTTTGTGGACTTTAAGAAATATTTTGACACAATGCCTAGAAATAAACTATGAAGCAGTTACAAGAAAAGTATAGAGAATGTGTTCATAGAATCTGAGCTAAAATCAGAATGCAAGCAAGCCTTTCAAAATTCTTTAAAAGTGGTATCAGAGTTAAATAAGGATGCTCATTATCCTCTACCTCATTTGGTTTACATATTGATAAGTTAGAAGACTGGCTAAATTTGGGAGAAGGGGATAGTGTTCATTTGGGAAGGTATCTTGTGAGATTTTTTTGTATGCAAATGATTTCATTTTGGTTGTAAGGTCAACATAGGGTTTAAGATAACATTCACAAGCCTTAGAACACTTTTGAAAGGAGGTAGGAATACATGTAAATACTAACAAAACCAAGATCATGATCTTCTTCAATCAAAAGAAACAAAATTAATTATTTTTTATTTTAAAGAGGATCTTCTTGAAGAAGTAACATAGTACAAATATCTTGGGATAGACTTCAATGATAATTTTGAGTAGAAAATATGTAGAATGAAGAGAATATTAGGATGATAGAAAGCACTTTTTGTATTGAAAAATAGAAGCATAGAGGCTAAATTATGAGATTGTAAGAGAATATATGTTTTATTTGGGCTATAAATGGTAGTAGTGATGTTGTATGTGTGTGAAGTGTGGGCTAGTAACACATTAGACTCAAAATAGATGCAAATAGAGAGGAATTAGAAATGTTTGGTTAAAAATAAATTCAAAATAAAAAAACTAGTTCCATATGAGATTCTTCTAATAAAAGCAAATACCTTCCCTACAAAGGCAACTGCTATGGTTTGTCTTCTAGGATATCTAAAAAAATTCAAATAGATGGAAGCAAATGGATGGCCTACAACCATAATAAAATAATATCTAAACATGTTGGTAAAAATCAACATTGTTCATTAATCAATATGCAAATATATACAATGATTAAGGCTATTATTAGCTTGTAACAATAAGCTAACCAAATGCTAACCTATTCTATTTACAGAGCTAACAATAGCGAACAACATATTTTCTATTACTAACAAATTGCTAACAAATCAAATATGCACGTTAGGCATGCATTTACATTATAATTAAATAATGTAATACTAAACTATAGCTAACTGCCTATAGCCTAACATCCCCCCCTTATTACATTATTTGTTGTACATAGAGAGTTGCAAAACAACTCAAATTTGACACGTGCAAGTGCCTTAGTGAAGATATCCGCAACATGTTCATCGGTGGGAATGTACTAGAGCTGAATATTGTGCTTTGGAACTTCATCTAAAATAAAGTGACATTGAGTGTCAATATGCTTTGTTCGTTCATGGAGCATTGGATTCTTGACAAGTTTCAAAATACCTTGGTTATCACAATTCAAGTGAATTGGAAGATTCTTTGGAAGACCCATACTTGAAATAATGCGATGTAAGCAAATTGCTTCACACACTACTCCTCATGCTACACAATATTCTACCTTTGTATATGAAAGTGCAACAACTTGCTGCTTCTTGCTATTCCAAGAGACAAGACCATATCCAAGATGAAATACGTATCCTGACGTTGATATTCTATTATCTATAGATCCAACATAATCTGAGTTCATGTATCCTTGCAAGAATAACTTATTATTCTTCTTATAATGTAAGCCATATTCTGATGTGCCATGGACATAGTGTAGAACTCGCTTCATTTCCTTCCAATGACTGACCTTAGGTTCATGCATGAACCTCGAAAGATAGATTACAACAAAGATGATATCCGGCCTGGTATTTATTAGATATATGAGACTCCTAATAAACTATCGATAGAGAGTTCCATCTACCTAAGGAGAGTTGTTTTATCAAGACATTTGCGGCCCTATTTCCATAGGATTTGTTTTTGGCTTACAATATGTCATTCAATATTTTCAATTAATGCTTTGGCATACTTCAATTGTGTAACCCTGATGTGGTTCTTTTTTTGCACAACTTCCAAGCCAAGACGATAATGGAGAAGTCATAGATCTATCATCTCAAATAAAATTTTCAAGTCATCCTTCACTGTTGCAATCATCTCTTCTAAAATGCCAGTGATGATCAGATCATCTACACAGAGCACAAGGATCACTATTTCAAAACCAACTTTCTTGAAATAGATATTGGCATCTGATGGACTTCTCTTGAATCCATGTTGCAAAATGTGATTATCAATATTTATGTACCAAGATCTCGAATATTTTTTTCAACCCATACAAGGACTTGATTAGTTTGTAAAATTTTGGTTCTTATCAGTTATATTGGGGCCACTCCCATAAAAATACTTGAATATTACATTTCTTGTTAGATCAATTACACCATATCCAACTTACATTTTTATCACAAATATATTTTAATTTTTTCTATCAAATATATTCTTCAAGTGATATGTTTCCATAATAATCTCCTAGACGTTATTTTGATAAAATCTCAATTAACCAACTGCCTTCTAAAATTTGAATTTCACCAAGATGAATATCAACACCGCAATTGACTAAATTATCTGTTACTTGATTTTCTTCTCTATAAATATGATTAAATTTTCAAGATATTACCTCCAATAATAGATTATGAACATAAACAATAATATTATTTTTATCTAATCTCCACATCCATTTTTCTTATAGTATTAAAGATAATTTGTGAATCCCCTTAATTGAAATATATTTCCATCATTCTTCTATTGTAATTTTAATCCCTATAAGAGGTGCCCTAACATTTACATAGTTTTTAATTGAATTTCCATATGATTATGAGTAAGTGAGAAGAACTTTGCCTTCGTTATTTCAAAAAACACCACCTCCACTAGCCAAATTACCTTTAGAAGCACCATCAAAATTAATTTTGATAAACCCAATTTCTAGACATTTTCATTTTATCCTAGATTGAAGTAGATTCTTTGTTTTAATTCCATTATTGCAGATGACTCTTCTATTTTTGTTTAAATCTTGTAACAAAGTTGTTACCACCTCTTTTTTTATAATTGAGACTTCCCATGATAAGCACCATATTTGTAAACATTCTACAAAAGAGGCAATAATATGGTTCCAAACTTGGGCATGATTTTGAGATTTTATCTTAAAAATTCTATTATTCCTTTTGAACCATAAATTCCAACAAAGGTAAAATGACCAAGTAAATGGTTTAATGTTCCTACATCCTCTGCATACAAGGCACATCTGAAAGGTCTATGATATCCTCTTCTTTGTAGAATTCATGTAATAATCTTATGGAAAAATTATAACTTGTAATAGACTTGGTAGTCAATTGGGTATTTTATTGACAACTTGGGAAAACTCAACAAAAGAAACCAAAGAAAATTTTTCATTTAAAAAAAAATTAAACAATAATTGCAGAGCCAAAAAATGATTTCATATTAAATATTCATAAAAAAGAGTTATAATTACACTTCATGAATCATCAAATCCAACAAAATACATCATAGAAATGCAACATTTTAAAATTTTGAAGTAGTTTTTAAATTGCTTTTTGTTTTCCCTTCCTCCTCGCACTCGATGGTTGGCCTTAGCTTAAAACTAATGGAGGAATTAGAGGATCCTCAGGTATAGTATCATCATGGTATATATACTCTAATCTTCTTAAATTTGTTTCTTCCTCCTCAAGTGCCTCAATGTCATATTGGTATCCATAGGACTCTTGGTAATCCAATCACATAGTGGATTTGGTTCATCCAATTCAATTGCCTCAAATCTCCTTGAATCAATCCCAAAAAGTAGTTTAAGATTATTGTTTTCACCTCTTAAAAGAAAAAATAAGCAAATGAGAAGAAATGAGTTCTTAAAAC
The DNA here is from genome assembly GCA_028583015.1 of Wollemia nobilis. Classification (NCBI taxonomy): domain Eukaryota; kingdom Viridiplantae; phylum Streptophyta; class Pinopsida; order Araucariales; family Araucariaceae; genus Wollemia; species Wollemia nobilis. The sequence continues at coordinate 3,806,063 of JAQPPZ010002399.1, forward strand.
AATTTTTTTTATGTTTTTCATCTATTCTTATGACTGCAACCAATTTTCTTGCAAGAAATCAATGAGTTTTTGACAAAAAAATATCATCTCAAGTTAGTGAGTTTCTAGAAATTGAGAAATCTAAAAAAGTGTGGGTCATGATTTCTCATGGATTTTGCAATAAATCATGGTTCCTGGAACTTTTTCTAACTATGCTACTGATCAAAGGAATATTGAGGCCTTAGGGAGAGCCTCTAGCAACCAAACTTTCTTACAAAGATAATATTTGGGTGAAAGAAATTTGATTACTCTAAATTTTCATATGCCAACTCGATGGAGTATCCACCATATTTTTAAAGATTCTAAACCAACTCATCCTTCCATATAAAAATCAACAAATAAAACTCTTAAATCATCTTGTAAAGTTCATTTGTGATTTGTTTGAGTTCCTCTCATTTAACCAAGTTACTAATAGAAATCCATGATCTCGTGTTGTTTCTCATATTAATATAGTATTTTACCTTTGTACCTTTACAAGCTAGGCATGCCTAAGCCAATGGTTACCATTATGAGTCAAAAATAAGAGGATAAGGCTTCAACCAAGCATTAGATTAAAAATTTCATAATTCCCCTCATTAATTGACTATCTAATATATTTTTTAATCAATTGCAGACTAAGATGGAGTTCCATGTTGACGATCCTTGGGGTAGGGTTCTTTTCCTAAATAATTTCATTACACCAAAAGAATCTATATATTTTTGTAGTAAATTTACCCAATTCTTTCTTTGATCTCTAAATAATCTCCACCTAAGCTTTGCCTCTAATGCCAAACTCATATGCTTGCAATTCCATAAGCCTGTGCCTCCAATATTCTTTCCTTTGCAAATCCTATCCCACTTACAAAGAGAAACCCAATTTTTTTCCTCTCATTCTTTTCAAAGAAAGTCTCTTTGAAATTTATCAACTTTTGATGTTATACCTATTGATAATCTTGAAATTTAACACCATATATATGTGTGTGTGTGGATGGATTGCAATGTAGTCTTTATGAGTTGTAGCTTTCCTACCATGGTTAAGAACTTACCTTTCGAACGTGTCAAACAAGAATTTATTCTATTCAAACAAAAGACACCAAATGTATTTTATATTTCCTTTATGAGACAAAGGAATACCCAAGTAGGTTGATGGAAAATTTTCAATTTTAAAACCTAAAATATTCATAATAATTTGTTGTAAATCTAGGGCAATGTTAATGAAAATCCTAGATTTTGTAGTATTAACCAATTGTCTAGTAGCCTTCTCATACACGTTGATTTAAATTCCATGGATTCATTGACTAAGGTATGATCCAAAAGAAAAGTGCCATCAACAAATTGGAGATAAGATTCAAAGGAAGCATTTATTGCAACTTGAATACCTTTGATTTTTCCTTTGAGAAAGCTCTCTTTAATGCCTCTACAAGAATAAAGAATAGATAAGGAGAAAGTGGATCACCTTGGTAAAGTTCACAAGATGACTTGAAGTAATCAAAATAAGAAGTAATAAAAAGGAGAACTATTAATAAAAATAGAATATTTTACAGTGCTATAACAACATTAAATCAATTTACACCAACTCTAATCAAAACCAAATATTTTAGGAATATCATGTAGAAAACTCGAGAAAAACCTATCATATGTTTTGTTCATATCTAATTTCATAAGTATACCTATTTTTTTATGGAATGAAGAGAATATATGGCCTCATGTGCAATGCTTTTACCATCAATAATTCAATTACCACAAACAAAACCACCTTGTTCCTCTAAGATAATACAATCTATAATGCCTTTCAACTTGTTTGCCATATTTTTTAAAATGAACTTATAAAAAATATTACAAAGGATTATTGGACAAAATTTATCAAAATATTTTGTCTCACCTTTCTTAGGAATCAATTTAATAAAAGTGGCATTTATCTCACTTATTATAGTCTTCCTTTTCCATGTGTCTCCAACCACAATTAACATATTACACTTCAAAAAATCCCAACTTTTTTGAAAGAATATTTTAGGAAATCCATTAGGGCCAGGTGCTTTATTAGCATGAAAAGACAAAATCGCTTCACATAGCTCCTCTATAGATATCTTCCTCATAAAACTTTAATTTTGTCCTTGTGTGATAATTGATGAAATATTTTGCAAAATTTTATCTTGTGCCTCCTTATCTTACCTCGTATATGACAAAATATTTTTTAAACAATTAATTGATTTCTTCTTGATATCGTCTTCTTCCTCAATATTTCTTCTATCTGTAGTTAAAATATTTTTGATGCGATGAAAAGAAAAATTTGCTTTTGTTGTATCATGATTTTTTTTTGTATTTCTATCTCCTTCCTTGAGCCATTTCTCCATAGACTTTTGGAACCAATATGACTTCCTTTTAAATGCACTATGATAATAAGAAGTAATTTTTTTATCGCAAGAATCCTAATCCATTCCATAGTTTCCACCATCTCTTGTAAATTTTGAGCTTGGATTTGACTTCTTTATTTTCTTTAAAAATGTTACCAAAATATTTGGCATTTCAAATCTTCAATTGATCCTTTAAATATTTCATCTTTTGAAAAAACTTGTAGATATATGATCCTTTAAAATTTGCTCCATCCCACCATAACTTAATCACATGAAATAAATCGAGGACTTGTATCCACATAGACTGAAAATAAAATGTCTTTGTATGACCATTATCAGGTAAATCATAAGTCAAAAGAACGGGTTTGTGATCTGATACTACTAGTAATAAAATATCTAAAGATATTGTATACTCTGTTTGCAACCATTTATTTGATAGCAAGTATCTATATAATATTTTTGCTATATAAGTTTACCCCATGCACCTATCATTCCATGTATATTGAAAACTTGAAGGACTAACATCCTAAAGGCCATTTGAATTGACAGAAAAAGAAAAATCTTGCATTGATTTAGATCATCTTGGAATATATCCCTTCTTTTCAAAAGAATATATAACAATGTTGAAGTCACCCACAAGAATCCATAGAACACAATGAGTCATCATTGTATTTTACAAAAATATGCTAAGGTCTTTCTAACCTCTTTCACAAGAAGTAACTATAGTTGAAACATATACATTTATAACCCCAACTTTGATGTTTTTCTCTTTATTGCAAAATATTCTAGTAACCCAATTATTTTTTGCTTCTAACAATTACCCATATCATTTATTTTTATTACCTATTGTTGCAATACCACCTAAAAATCCTACAGAAGAAACTTCTAAACAATCATCCATCTTCCAAATCCTTTTAAAAGCATCCTTACATCCCTCACTACTTAATTTTATTTCTTGTGTTAAAATAAAAATTAGGACTATAAAAATATATAAATTCCTTAGTTACTCTTTTTTTTAGGGGTCTTATTCATACCCATAATATTCCATGATATCATTTTCATTATCATCACTTTTTATTTTTATTAGTGGGCTTAGCCCCACTTCTTGTTAACACTTGCGGTATTTTTATTTGGCTTCCCTAATCTATATCCCTTTAAGTTTATTTTTCTCTTTATTCATGCTTTTACCTTGCTCTCATTTTTCCTTTCCCACCAACACTCATATTTATCAATCTCTTCTATTTTTCCATATAATGAAACTTATCTTCTAAAAATTTATGTTTTCCTAAATAATCTTAAATGAAAGGAATTGCCTCATAAACACTTTCTTCTTTATGTTTCCTTGAAAATCCTAAAGTGCATGGATGATCCTCACTAGTAATTACTTTCTTATATTGCCCTATACATTTCTAGTCATTTCTAGTGACTTCATATAATCATTTCTAGTGACTTCATAGGATGCCAAGTTCAATTGGTGAGAAATCTCAGTTCTTGTCTTTATATTTGGATATGAAGTCTACAAAATTGGGATCACTTCACAATGAAATTATAAAACTTTGGTTCTCCTAGGTCTCCTCATGGCAACAATTTCAATAATTTCTACAATTCCTCATCTATGGGTAATCTAAGCTCGATGATATTTTTGTATACCCTACAATTTCTTCATATGGGATTTTGTACAACCCATCGTGTTGTTCCATCATATTTTGTAATAGACCCAATACTGATTTCAACTATTCTATTTGTTCTAGTGTTACTATAACTTTGGCCTTGGATTTCTCCTCTTTGAACATTGTTTGTACAACATCATCATTGAAGAGTCTCTTATTATTTTCAAACACATTAGGCTAACCAATATTCACTAACCATTATATCTCAATTATCATTTCTTGCATCGGGGTCTCTAAAGCAAGCATTGTGTCTTTGAATGTTTATAGGCCTGTTTGGTTTTCAAGGATTCTTTTTAGTTTCCTAACCATATCCTTTCTTTCTATCCCCAATATTGTGCATGTGATGTTGACATTATAGGTAATTGATTTAATACCTCTTGGTATCTTGCTTTTGCTACTAACTCCTCCTTATTTTGTTAGATAATCATTGCTATTTAGTTGAGTATTTGCTTTCATGTTGGCTACAAATTCAAAATACCTCTTGGAATTTGTTACCTTAGTTTAGATATCATCTCATAGAGACTTTACTTTCTCCACTTCCAAAGTGTACCTCAAGTTCACTGCTTCTCCTTTCAATTTTGTACTTTTCTCTCAAAGTTAAACAATTTCTCAATATCTCCCCTATTACGTAGGTCACATTTGCTCTACCTACTAAATAATAGTAAAGAGCATTATCCTCCTTTACTATATCTTGGATTCTTTTCTTTCTTTTTGGTTCATCAGTGCTTTGAGTTACTCTTAGTAAAGGAGGATAATGCTCTTTGCTATTATTTAGTAGCTTTTGACTTGGTAAGGGGCCCTTCTTGAGGGGTTTCCCTTTCTCAAGTGGGGGTAGGTCTTACCTAGGATCTTCCTAAAAAATTGCTCTTGTTTATTGACTGGGGCTTGCACTTGGTGCTCCCTCAACTTGCATAGTCATTTTTTTAAAACTAACCAAAGAATATATCCTTGTTTCTCCAACCTCTTCATTGTTGTCTCTTGTACTATGGTACTAACTATCGTTGAGTTTTATAGATCAAAGGTATTGTAATTTCAAATGTAGTCATAAGAGATCTTCTCACTTCTATGCTTCCGACTAGGAACTCCTCTATGATCCTTAGCCTTTTCATAAACCTTTTATGCCTATGATCCTAGATGAAAAAAAAGTGTTCATTGAAGGGGCCTTGATGCATTGGCTTCTTGATTGTAGCCATTTCATAGCACATTTTTTACTAGGCTAGGATCTTCCTTCGAGAGTAGCCAAAGTTATCCAAGGTCTTCATTGCTAATAATTGATTGTATAGTCTAGATTAAAGTTGTGTTTGACTTTGGCCTCTGCATTTAAGACAAACCACTTTGTTGGGTGCATATACCATATTTGAATCTCATATTCATATCCATACTCTACCCGGTTTGACCATGGCTACTTCTTCATATTGGTTTGCTTCCTTTTTCAATTTTATACCTTTTCTCATGCATGTAGAAGTTGTCCAACCTCTTATCTTCTAGTTTCCTTCTTAAATATCCCTTTGGATTATTAAATGACCACACATACCTTACCTTTTTGAAACTCATGCTTCTTAACTTATTCTTTATGATGGAGTTTAACTCTCACAACTTGGGAGTGATATACATTATCTATTGTTTAAGGGATATAAGTTTTCTTTCTTTAAGCCCTTAAAGTATTTTAGATTAACATAATTCAAAGGTTGCTTTCTTTTGGCCCTTAAAGTATTTTAGATTAACATAATCTAAAGGTTGATTTCTTTTGGTTAAAACCTTGGGGGCATCCCCAATAAGGGCAAAGGTAGTTCTCTAACTTGAGTCTGCTGAGTGCATGCTAGATTGATGATGGTGGTACCAACCTTAAGCCATCGGGGGTCTACCTCAATCTAGTCTATGTTTACCAAGGAGAGGTAAGGTTTATAGAGGTAGCTTCAATGCTTTGACATATATTTGAAGGCAAAAACCTTGAGGAGAATTTCTGACACCCGTGCCCAACTGTTAAATATGAAAGGATGTTACTGATTCCCCTGATATTAAAAAACATAATCCAACTATCACACATATTCTAGGTTAAAGATATAATCATATATAAATATGGGTAACTCAAAGTACATGGAAAAAAATCTATAGAGGTTGATGAAATATCTATGTTTGTCTAGATAGAAGTCCCACTTGGCCACTCTAACCTCAACAAAATTTTAGCCTCTTCCAAGAGCCTCGATACCCTCCATTTATATTCAAACTTATTGGGTGCTATATTGCATCGTAGAAGTGGTATGTGTAGTTTCCTCTTCTTAGTAAGGTATGTTCATGCAATCCATAATGGGGGAGGTTTATTGTTAGCCCCTACTTGGTTTAATTGTAGCAGGGGGAAATATTACTTCTGATATAATATGGGTCATACCATATAGGAGGTATAAGTGAACTTCTTAGCTTTCTTGAAGTCCATTAGTTATTTTTTCATTTGATCAACTATGTAGACAGGCAAAATTGATATGCCTGAACTTAGTGAATCAATTTTGGTATTATGTGTTATTTTGTAATTTTACGCAGTGTTTGATGAAATAAACATACATATATTTAATTATGTTATAGAGTGCAATTTAATATTGTATGTAATAATAAAGTCATGTAAGTTGGCTAAATTATAAATCATAAATTAGTTCATCCTCTAGTGGGAAATGACATGTAAATGCAAAATCAAATACATATGAAATGTAATTTGGGGAAGTTATGAGGTAGTTGGAGGGTAACTATTTTTTGAGTGTATAAATAAGCCTTCCTCTTATTCATTCGAGAGGTTTAGGGATTGAAGAGCATGGTACGTGAGAGAGCAGACTGATGCATATGTGCATAGGGATTAGTACAATCCAGTCCTGTATGTAGCCATGGGTAATATTCTGCATAGGGTTTACATACTGCATAGTGTAATGTTGAATTGTAATTTTGTATTATAAATTGTCTATATTTACTGCCATCTTCTATTGTTATTATTGTTATTGTTATTGATGTTGTTGTTTCCTATATACTATACTAAAATTACTGGATATCTATAAAACTATTTAAGTATAAATGGAATTGTGTGTAAGCATGTTAAATTTTATTTCTACATTCTAGAACTTTTGCCTGTACGAAGTTGGGTCCACTTTGGTGACATGGAGTTCCAAGAAGCAAAACCCGTGGGCAGATGAGCAACGAGAAATCTGGAATGCAGCCAAAGAAGTCGGTGAAGTTGCCATAGATTTGTTTGTTGATGCAGATGAAGGGCCATCCAAGGAAACGCGTGTAAAAGATATGCAAACAAGGTGCAAAAATGAAGATGAATACTTTGTAGATCGAGTAGTTGTGGATGCAAAAGCTTCAATCAAGAACACAAAAATTTTAGTTATAGATGTGCAAACATGTCTGGAAGACATCTATAGCATGAGTCTTGACATCTACAAAACCAATCTAGATGTTTACATTCTAGACGTCTACAAAACCAATCTAGATGTCTGCGGTCTAGACATCTACAGAACTAGTTTAGACATCTGCAATACTGATGGAACCAGTCTAGACATCTACAAAACTGATGGAACCAGTCTATATGTCTATAGAACTAGTGGAACTTGTCTAAACATCGGTAATATGAATGGAAAAAGTGTGATTAGATATTTGAATGATGGTAGAATCCCAATTAGTGATTCGAATGACAGCAGCATAGGTATACCAGTTAGTCATCTGGAATATGATGGAACAAAATGAGTAGTCAGTAAGAAGTTGTATGCTAACACAGATTTTTTAGTTTTGAATCAATTACACATTGTGTGGCACGATGGTGAGTGGGACATGAGTTCGACATCAGTGTAAAAGAACAATGACATGTCCAATAGTGCGAGAGATGGGATTTTGACACTGGTAAAATTGTAGGTTAGTATGCTCGATGGGGAACAGGATGGGAGTTCAAAATCGAAAAACTATAGGTTGGAATGTTTCATGAGAGTATAATGGAAGAGCAATTGCAAGGATATGTGCATTAGACTTTGCATAAGGGAGCAATATGCCAAGAATCACCATCAAGGTTAAGTCAACCTATAAAACCAAAGACTAATTTGGGTATGTTGTGTAAGTGTCCACCATTTTATGGTGAATCAAGAGAAGACCTAGTCAGGCATTGGAGAATTTATTGCATGTTGTGGGCAGCAATTGGACACAATAATAAAGCATATTGGAGGAGATGGTTTCCCACAACGTTTCATGGATTTGCAATGGATTGGTACATGAAATTCCCTACAATCAAGTACAAGACATGGAAAGAGTTGTGAGATGCTTTTGTGTAAGAATTTTAGTTGTTTGACAATGATGATGAAGTCATTATTGAAATCTATAGCCTAAAACAGGGTGAGAATGAGTTTGTTTGTTCCTATAATAGAAATATGAGTGGGCTATTTGACCATTGTGAAAATGACCAATCAAACACATTGAAGAGAATATGGTTCATAGATGGACTTATTGCATATGAGGAGAAGATAACAAGGATCCCTCCGACATCATACCAAGAGGTTCTAAAATATGCCTTGATTTGGAAAAGTGATGCAAAAAATTTGAAATATTGGCATCATCCCAATAAGAGTGATTCTGAGGATGAAAGTGATTATGATATTGAGACTGATTCAGACATTGAGAGTGATGATTTTAGGGAGGAGCATAGCTCATTACTCTAGTATTGGGGTTGAGAAGTCAAGGAAGGAAGTGACTTCTAAGAGATGACTGATGACTCTGAGGATGAGTATGACTCAAAGAGTGCAAGTTCACCACTACCGGTATATGCAACACCAAAGGGGATGGTACAACAAAGAGATACCACTAATGAACCAGTTTATAATAACCAAAAGAGAAATCACAGATGGAGAATTCAAAATGATAGTGAAGGAAGACCTATTGTGCAATGTTGGCAATGCCAATTATGGGAGAATTTTGCACGTGATTGTCAAATTATTGCAAAGCAATATGAATCAGTGATTCCTCAAGAGCTTGAAGAGTTAGAGGAGAGTTAAAACACTTTCTAGGAAGTAGAGGTGTTGAATTCAATGGCATTGGAGGAAGTGAACTTGCTTGAGATGGCTAACTTGATGAGCTTGATTCAAATTGAGCATGTGAATCTAATTTCCATTGATGATAACTTTTTGTAAGAAGACCAAATGATAGAGTACAATCAGGAAGGAATCTAATTAACAAGATGTTTCCAAGAAGATGGTCGGATGGATGAGGCTAGGACAACTAGAAAATGTAATCAGATGATGGAAGAGGATTTTTTTGAGGATGACCCATCTGAGCAGGAGCCATCTAAGGATGATCCATCTGAGTAGGAGTTGTCTGAGGAGAACCCGTATGAGTGAGAGTCATTTAAGGAGAACCCCTTTGATGAGAATTCATTTGAGAAGAATCCATTTGAGGTGAATACGTTCAAGATGAAGCCATCTAAAAATGAGTCACTAGAGGGTACACGTCTGAAAGCTACCTTTCTAGAGGCTACACGTTTGGAACTTACCCATCTAGCAAGTACACATCTAGAAACTACCCATCTGAGGAAGTTAGATGTTTGGGAAATTACATGTTTGAGGAAGTTATCCATCTAAAGGATTACGATTCTGAGGAGCCTACATGTCTAAAAAGTTACCCATATAAATAACCTACACGTTTGACAACTTACCCATCTGAGGAAGTCTACCTATCTGAGACATCTAGCCATCTATAGCAACCCATCTGTGACAACTGCACTTACCTATCTAAGACGTCTACACTTACCCATCCTATACGTCTACCCGTCCACCCTATAAATCTGCCCATATATCCTAGATGTCTATTGTTAATACATATACCCATCCATCCTAGACATCTACTTCTATATGTCTATCCCATTGTCCTAGATGTCTACCCATCCATCCTAGACATCTACTATCTATACGTCTATCCCATTATCCTAGACGTCTACTCGTTCACCCTAGATGTCTACCCATACATCCTAGATGTCTACTATCTAGACATCTATTCTATTGTCCTATACGTCTACTTGTCCATCCTAAATGTCTACTGTCTAGACATATATCTTGTAGTAATGAATTGGAGCTAAGAGGAAGTCATTTTCATAGGTTAAGTAAAGGCTTCTAGAATATTGATGAGGAGAAAAATAAGGTTTGCACAGTGATGGAGCACACGAGGGACACTACCCCTCAACCCCACAAGGGATGTTGTACCTTGACTCTTCAAGGAGGTTCCCACCCCCTTTGACCCCCAACATAGGTGGTAATGGGCGTTGCTCATCATTTTCATGATGTTGATGGCATTAATCATACTAATAATATGGCTCATTGCAAAAAGTGAAGTACCTATCCAAAGAATAAAAGTAATTTTGATCATGTTGATGATACTAATGTTGTTGATTATTGTGCTCATGCTAGTCATCAAGGTGTTATTCATCATGTTCATCATGTTTCTCAAGTTGATGATATGGCTAATTTCTCAAAGTGAAGTGCCTATTCAGAGAATGTTGATCATGCTGATGTTACACATGCTTGCAGCAAGGGGAGTACACGATCAGAGAATAAGGTATTGTGAGAAATCTTATGTGAATCCTATTGCCAAATATGTATGGAACAAGAGAAAGAGGAAGGAGTGTGACAAGATATTATGTTACAGTGTTCACTAATTTTATTCTCAATGTTTAGCATGTGTTGTTGAGCACACCAACCAGTTTAAAGTAAGGGATAGATGTAGACAGGCAAAATTGATATGCCTGAACTTAGTGAATCAATTTTGGTATTATGTGTTATTTTGTAATTGTATGCAAAGTGTTTGATGAAATGAGCGTACATATATTTAATTATGTTATAAAGTGCAATTTAATATTGTATGTAATAATAAAGTCATGTAAGTCGACTAAATTATAAGTCATAAATTAGTTTATCCTCTAGTGGGAAATGACATGTAAATGCAAAATCAAATGCATATGAAATGTAATTTGGGGAATTTATGAGGTAGTTGGAGGGTAACAACTTTTTGAGTGTATAAATAATCCCTCCTCTTATTCATTCGAGAGGTTTAGATATTGAATAGCATGGTACATGAGAGAGTAGACTGGTGCATATGTGCATAGGGCTTAGTACAGTCCAGTCCTGTATGCAACCATGGGTAATATTATACATAGGATTTGCAGACTACAAAGTGTAATGCTGAACTGTAATGTTATATTATAAATGCCATTATTAATATAAAACTACCTATATTTACTACCATCTTCTATTGTTGTTGTTGTTATCATTATTGATGTTGTTGTTTCCTATATACTATACTACAATGACTACAGATCTGTAAAACTGTTTAAGTAGAAATGAAATTGTGTGTAAGCATGTTAAATTTCATTTCTACAAACTATATATCTAGATTAGTCTATAAATTTTAATATGATCTTAGTAGTTATTAACTACATGTAGTAGAGCAATTTGTTCTTCATATACTCTTACATTTTCTTCCTCCCTCAATACTATTGCTATCCTAAAGAGCACCAACTAGACATCATGTTTGAATAACTCTAATTCCAATGGGATATTAAGGTCTAAGGTCTTATTTGGTTCTTTCAAGTGTATCATTAAGAAATCTCACCAATAGTGATAATAATATTTATAATAATAGTTTTTTGGGTGTTAGATTGTATGTTACCCATAGATTTGGATCATCAGTTGTATTCAACATCCGTTTGATATCTTCCTACCTTCTGCAAACGGACTTTTCTTTTCATTATGGATATATTGATGCTCTTTCTTTCAAAATCATGCATTTTGACATAGGCCACTTCTAGTTTAGAGTAGTTATAGACTTGAGGCACCAAGTTCAATGCCAATCCTTATTCCCTAAAGTGAATATTCACTACAATTTAGCTAGGTTGCACCAAAATATGATGCAAAACTTTGAGCATAATTAGGAGTTCTTGAATCATCACCAAATTCAAAAAATTCCATGTCAAGAATCATTAGGGAGATATCTACAAAGGGTGAATATGGGTATAAAAACCCTGATGTTGTACAGCCAAGATAAGCACCAAGTTATCATATACCAGAACCACTACAATATTACTTAGCCCTTTTGATAATATCTAAACTATATCCCATTATTGATGGTGTCTAATGAGATTTTTTCATGATAACTAAAAAAGACCCATTATTGGTGGATGTTCAGCCCAAAGGGAAATTGTGAGTGAGCTAGTAGAACTCTCTCTCATACATATTTTTTTGGTTTTATGGCCTCTTACACCTCATATTTCATCTGTCCACGACACCCTCAAGGTAATACCTAGTGGTGAGGGATGGCTGAGGAGAATTCAACAACTAAGAGAAGGAGGTGAGGACTTATAAGAACTCTATACTAATATATCTCATAGTACATATACTTCCATACATTCAATAATAAAATGCCACTTAGGTGAAGCTTATCTACACCAACCACTCATTTAGAAGGAAGAGTGAATCAAAATAATACCAGAGTGGAAGACAGAAATATCCTAGGTGAAAATTTCTATAGAATAAATATTGTCATATACATTTCACAACATGAGGGACTTCAAAGTATCTTGCCTTAAAAGGAAACCAAGAAATAATCTGATCAAAAGGAAAAATTTTGGTATAAGAAAAATGAAGGAAAGAGTTGCATCAAGACCGCCCTAGAGGTCAAATTGAGACAAGGTTTTAGAGGCAATGACAAAAGAGGAATATCAAGATTTTTTAGAGAGCCAATCAAGGAAGAAGATAAAAATTTTATAGCACAACCTTAGAATCTGAAGATAGCATGATTGGGACTTTTGAAAGTTACAAGGAAAGAAAATAAGTGAAAGTCCTAACAAGCGAATGCTACAAGATAAAACTTTTGAGAAAGAAGTAGGGAAAGTTTCAAAGAGGTGGTCAAATACGTTGATAAGAAAAGCACATCAAAATAAGAAGGTATGAGTAATGGCACACAAGTTTCCAAGAAAAGTAGATGAGCTAGAGAAATGTGACATTACTAAGAAAAATATAAGATTTCCTATCAAAGGACACTTTATCCTAGTGATTCATAAAGAGGTAGATAGTCTATTTAATATGAAGATATGAAACCTACAATAGTAGTAGCTCAGAACTGACATAAGTAATGGTGGTAGACATCTTCATTCAATTTTTAGAATCCTTGAAGAAGTAATTAAAAAGGTCAAATCATCCTACAAATTTTGGGGGGAAATTCTCTCTGTTGTAACCTATACATAGTAGTAGTTTTAGCATTAAAAAGCATCAATAATTTTGTAAAGCTTTCCTTTTATTTCTCTCTGTATAGCAGTTTGTAAAATCTTGAGCAACCTAATGGGCAATTGAACCCCCTCTCTAGGCATAATCTTTTGCAATACATTTTACTACACAAAAACACATATATATTGGAGGCAATGCATCTACTTTGAAGTCCAAATATGAATCTCATCCCCAAACCTACTTTTCTTATGTGTGTACGCATATTGTTTTTTTTTGCTTACTTATGTTGAGGAGAGGACAATGTTCATGCCAACACATTGCATTTAGGCCTTGTTGGATCCTCAAAATTCAACTTGAAAAATATATTTGATTTCAAATTTTGAAGAGTCTTCTAAATTCCTAAGTATAGGTTTGTTTTTGTCGAGTCAAAATAAAATGACCATCAAGTCTATCAAATAAGGCTAAGTCAAAGAACTTCAAGATGTCCTTTGTTATGGCCATGTCCAAAAGTCCCTTGCAGTTCCTTGTCCTAGTTAAAATATATTTGTTTTCAAAAGGGTTCCCATGGTTTTATTCTATCATAATTCCTGGTCTTCTAATGTCAAATTTTTGGTCTCTAAGGTTACCACCAAAAGATCCCCAAACACCATCATCCATTTTTCCCCCATGGTCCCTAAAGGTGCATTGAAAAATTTCATATCCATCATCTCCATTTCATCTTTTCCCTAGGTCTAAGGTTCATTAAATATTATTTCATCCCAAATCCTATAGCCTAAGTTCAATTCGTACGTCATTCCCCAATTTTTTCACCACACCATATAATATCCATACCTAAAAGAGTCCCCCCCAAAAAATAACGTCTTCCTTTTCCTAAGATTCATAAGTTGTCTAGAATAAAAATCCTCTCCATTTTCGCCCTAACCTTAGTACCAAAAAATAAATCCCTGGATCATTGTATCAATTCCATATCCTAAGGTCTAAAGTATTCCCCCACGGAGAAATATATGCACAATCCAAAAATATTTAAATCTTTCCCTAAGGTTTTATGAGGAAAAAGGTGTGGAGGGGATGAAAGGGAGTGATCCCGGGCGCTTTGTTTTCATTGGCCAAAAAATGTGTGGAGGGGATGAAAGGGGGCGACCTTAGGCGCTTGATTTATATTTTCCAAAAAATGTGTGGAGGGGATGAAAGGGGGCGACCTCAGACGCTCAATTCTTATTGGCTAAAAAATATGTGGAGGGGATGAAAGGGGGCGACCTCAAGCACTTATATTTTATTGGTCAAAATTTAATAATTTATTTCCCTAAGGTTTGAAGGTCCTAGATGCATAGATAATTCTCCCCCTTTGGCCCCAAAATAATAATGCTTCATGAATTTTTTTACCTCAAGTAAGCCTTATGCCCATGTTATACAAAATCAATAATCCATGTGCTAAATCCTCTTGCCTTAAGCCATGAAATATCTCTTGTAAAGTCCTTAAATTCAGCTTGTATCACATGATAAAATTAAAAGTCCTTAAGTCTAAACCCACATATATTTGTCCATTTAAATCCTGAGGCTTTCATACATCATTTATCCTATTCTGATGTTCCCTCCCATCCATAATGGTACGTCAATTTAAATCTTCTCATTTTTGCTTCAAACCTTAGTTCCAAAAAATAAATCCTGAAATCCATGTCATTTCCTAAGGTCTAAATTTTTTTTTTTTAGGAGAATGTTTACAAATTACATCAACAACCACCCTCAAGGGGTTTGAACACAAGACCACTTAAGAAACAACCATCATCTTAGCCACTAGGGCAACTGTCTATCGGCAAGGTCTAAAATATTTTCCCTCCCCATGGAAATAATATATACATGAGTTAGAAAAGACTAAAACTTTCCCTAAGTTTCCATTGGTTGAGAAATGTGTGGTGGGGATGAAGTCGGGCCACTTGAGGTGCTCAAACCCCATTGGCTAGAAAACTAGTGGCGAGAATGAGCAAGGGTGACTTGAGACACTCACATACCATTGGTCAAAAAAAAATATGTGGTGGGGATGAAGGCAGACAGCTTGAGGTGCTCAAATATTATTGGCTAGAAGAATGTGTGGTAGGGATAGAAGTGGATCGCCTTAAGCACTTGAACCTAATTGGAAAAATTTTAATTTAATTTATTTTTCAAAATTCCTAAGGTCCCTTTTCATGAAATGAATTTCCACCCCCTTACTTCCTTGACCGTAATCAAAATAAAGTGCCTTATAAAGTTATCTTAGGAAGTTAATCATGTGGCATGATGTTGAAAAGTCAAAATTTATAAGAAGCCTAGGTAACATTTATTATTCCTAAGCCCCAAAATTCACATATATTAAATCCCCATCACTCATGTAATTTACCTAAATTTATTTATGAAATATTTTTCATATTCCTAAGTCCAAGGTCCCCACCATGTTCATAATGAAAGTTGTATACTTTTCAAAAAAGGACCTCAAACATATATCATAAAAATTCTTGTTTAAAAATTTTAAGCTTTGATCTGCTTTGACTTTTTGCTAGAGCCATGTGGTACCTTCCTGTTTGAGCAGGTAATATGGAGTGTTTGCTCTCGATTGACCAAAAAATAGATAGTGTGGGTGGCCTCGCCTGAGAATAATTGCAGGACCCAGATCTACAAGAAGAAGCGCTAGCATCCGATTTGTTTGAAATTAATGGCACGGACGACCTCGTTGATGAAGAAGCACACAACTAGGATGCATCCCAAAATTGTGACAAAGAACTTGTACCTTAGTTAGAAATTGTAAGTCCAATTTGAGTAAACTATTTTTATTTTAAACTAATACATGTGGCAAAAGAGACAAAGCCAAAATCTTCCAGCACACATGCCTAAAGCTGATAGGTGGATCAAAATTAATTTCCAAAGGATCAACAATCATAATTTAAATAAGGATACAATTCACCAGTGAATTATAGGACATGGATGATATGTCATGACCATTAAGGTGGTTATCAAGGTTTGGTTAAGTCATAGGCTCAAGATCAATTAACCATAGTTGAAATATTTATACATGAAAAATCAAGCTTTAACAACCAAAATGAATAAATTGCAAGCAAAAATATGAAAGGTTACAGGCATAAATCAACAGCCTTTAGAGATAGACACCAAAGCACAAACAAGGGAGCAATTTGATAGCAAATGCTTTGTTAAAAAGTACAAGGAAGAATTAGTTTCAAAATTAAAAATAGGAGTAAGAGCACTGGCCAAAGCACTCAATGACCTGGCTAGTATCATGGTTGTGACATAAAGTATGAATACCCTATTGCAAAATACAAATCAAAGGGCAGCCAATCTTGAACCTATTTACAAAAAGTGTAGAGAAGAATATGGTCAGATAAGCAACAAGCAAGTGACCATATCAGATGACATAAGTTACGAATACCAAGCAAAGTTTCTCAAGTTGAACACTTATCTCCATGAGAAGCCATACTAGGAAAACTTTCTTCAAGATATGGAGACTTGGGTAAGAGAGGTATATAGAAAAAGAAAACTGGCTAGCATTCTACGTGAAGAAGTCATAGCAGCAGATAATACAAGAATAGTTGAAGAATTGATATCCAAAAAAATACAAGAGTTCAAGTGTGATGAAAAAATGAGTAAAATTTGGCTCAACAAATCAATGACTTATCTAAAATGGTGTGGTCGATAGTCAAATTTACCCAAGAGAATGAATGTTTTACTAAATACTTTGATGACAAGTCATTGAACATGAAATATACAAATATCTTTGTTGCCTCATTTTATGAGGAAACTTGGAGACAAATTGCAAACCTATTGGGGATGAGTCAACCAAGACAAGAAAAAACTAAAGTGGGACTCAATACAATAAATACAAGGACACATGGGTAAGTCAGCCTTGAAATTTAAAGTGACATATAATTGTACATCATTTTTGAAGATTTTAAAATCTAGAGGAAGCTAATAACTGATTTTATTATGAAACAAATAAATACAATTTTTTTTAATAAAACAGATAAAGACAACTATTTGTGAGTTTTAGCACACTCGTCCAACCAAAAATATAGGATGATGACAAGTGGAGGGATCATATAAAGCTAGTTATAACAGAATAGGGCTCCCTAAAGCTATAAAGAGGACTACTACATCTAGAAGAAGGGATCAAGATTTTGCATAGCATATTTTTGTTAAGAGGTATACTTGAGTGCCCTTGTCTATTTTGGTGTATTTTCCTTTATGTCTTTTCTTTGTGCCATCCCTTATTCCTCTCATTTATGTGTAGGTCTTAACAAGGAAATACTTAGGAACTAAGAATATTTCCAACTATTGAGTCAAATTTTTGAAGGCCTTATTGTTACCATATTGGAACGAGAGGGTGAAAGATCCTTGTTACATCATTTGAATGAGGATTTTTATTGTATTAATCTCAAAGAGCTTCATGGCAAATTTAAGCTAGCTCTCATTGTAAATCTTATTGATATTAATACAATTCTGGATTTCTTCATTTTGTCAAATCTCTATGTTCAGTTTTGTGTGTGTCTCTTTTACAAATTACATTATTTGAATGTGTAATTGACGCTTTCTTTCATTGACAACCAGATATGTTTATTACATCATTTGAATGAATATAATTGGCTCAATATCTCCTTTATTTTTCTTTCTATCACATAAATGAATTCTAAATATTGCTACAACAACCCAACAGATAAGGCACCAATCATACATTAAGGTATAATGAAAGAGCTATAGTGAATCTTGGTCAAATAATAATAACTTTAATACAATTTCTTTATCTGGATGAGCATGAACGTATAATATTAAATCTTTAAGTTTACCTTAGGGGTAGCCTAACCCTTTTTGGTCTGTCTAGAGTCTATTAAGACAAATATATTCCTAAAATAAAGAGACAGGTCCACTAGAGCCTATAACACTATTTGGACTTAGATATTTCTTACAACG
The DNA here is from genome assembly GCA_028583015.1 of Wollemia nobilis. Taxonomy (NCBI): domain Eukaryota; kingdom Viridiplantae; phylum Streptophyta; class Pinopsida; order Araucariales; family Araucariaceae; genus Wollemia; species Wollemia nobilis. The sequence goes on from JAQPPZ010002399.1 coordinate 3,824,291, forward strand.
TGACACATTATTTAAGGATACAATAAAAATATCCAACAAATTATGGTACCATTTTTGGGGAATGAAGTCTTCTTGTATTCAAAAAAATATATGAATTTTCTTCCCAATGACATTTCAAATATTTTTAAATGATAAACTATCAGACGAACTATTTTTGTACCAAGGATAACTAGGATTTTTATTTTCTTTTGAATATTTCATGATGTTCTTGTACTTTTTTTAAATTTAAAATACATCAACAATGACTTTTGATTTTTAAATTTTCTTTCCTTTCAACCCATCCCCTGAAAGTGTATAAGCTTTGTGAGGCTGATATAGAAAGGGTCGAGCAATCTTGACCAGTGGGTTATGTTCTTTTTACACATACTAGTTCTAGTGACTCTGACTGGATGATACCCAAAAATTAATAAAATCAAGAAAGAACGAGCAAATTGACCTAGCACATACAAGAAGAACCACTCGAGAGATACTACCAAAAGTTTCAAATCCAAAGGTATTCTTTCAGACTTGTAATTCTAGTCCCTCATCAAGAAGTCTTGTTTCTAGAGCAAATTTAGATTCTACTCCTATAGATATTAATTTTACTGTTACTCCACCTACTGTTATTAATAACTCATTTGTTACTTCCCCTATTATTACTATAAATATTGTTAAAACTATATCAGTAGTTAACATGACCAACCCCAATCCATAACCTAATCTGCATCAATGGATAACAAATATATACCTCCCATTTAGCTTACCTATTGTATTGCATCCCTTGCCTATGAAAGCTCACAAATACTTACCCAAGTTCCAAGGAAATAATATCATATGTGGAGAAGACCATATCAAATATTTCCTATATGCTATGGATAGCTTGGAAGTAAATGAAGAGGATGTAGTTCTTAGGCTGTTTTTATAGACTCTAGAAAAATATGCCAAAAAATGGTTTAATAGTATTGCAACTAACACTATTTTAAATTTTCACCAAATGCAAGAGAGTTTTCTAAAAATTATTGTGAGAGGAAAATGAACAGTCGCTATTAACAAAATTGGCTACAATGAAGAAAAAAATGAATCATTCAATGATTTTACAGGAGGTTTATTAAGATTAGGAATAAAATTCTTATTGGGTTAAGACCTAATGATCATTAGTCCATTTGCTTCTATAAGAATGCTTTCACTGCAGAATTTAATTAGGAACTAAGAAAGGAGCAAATGAACACTATTGATGAATGCATGAATAAGGTTATTCACATAGAGAGAAATATGATTGATAGTGGAAATATTAAGCCATATTCTCTGAAGTCTAATATTTCTGATAAATAAGAGGTAAAGAAAACCTATTTACAATATCATTTGACAAGTTTAGAAGGAATTAAAGGTGCAAAAGAGGTCAAGTTTATTCTTGGTAAATCATCTTCTTTTTCCTCAATTAATATAGAATCTTCTCCAAGTAATAAGAGTGAAAGGGATAAAGATGTCATCCCTTGCACTTCAAGGTTTCAAGAGCAACATAATAAAGAAATGAGGATGGAGGAAACCCATGACAATTTAGATTTTTTAGAGCAGAATAAGAAGGTAATTGCTACATAAGAGCATCCTTACACCTTAGGTAATTGTTACAAAAGAGCATCCTTACACTTTAGGGTTTTTAGGGCAACATAAAGAAGATTATGCTTTTGAGGTGATTTCTTGCACTTCAAAATAAGGAAAACCTAAAGATGATAAGTCTTACTATGAACAGTGTGAGAAGATTGAAGAGATTGATGAAGATGAAAAAAAAAATTGGGAATGAAAAAAATAAAGGAATACCTAAGTGTAGCAAGATCAATGTTATGTGCACAAGCTCAACCATGAAACAAGAAAAAAAGAGGAGAATATTTTTGACAATGAATATAATGAAAAGTCATAACTCTACCTTTGTGTTATGGAATTATATATTGAGAAAAATGAGATTAGAGTTAGGGTTACCAAATACATATTAAATGAAATTCAAATGAACATGAAATAACATTACACATTAAAATAACCTATTCTAATGAGATCTTATTAAAGCCTCATAACAATTAATTTGGAACCTAACTAATAAACATGACCTTGTAGCATTAACATGTCCTAAATCCCCTTAATGGTAGAATTTCATTTTATTTCTGTAGATGAGTGGCTCAGGTGGCTCTTTGTGTAGCTTATTAGCCTATTGTCGATGAAATGCAACTTCAATACACTAGGTCTCCATATACCATTTTGTCATTCCCCATGCCCTTTCGGGTTTTCATAGGTTTTGATTTTCCAAAACTAGTACAACCCTTATCCTTTCATGCCCACAAGGAGTTTTCATGAATGGGATAGAGCAAATACCAACCAATATTTTCCATTCATATGAATATGGTTTTACGAATAAGCATTAGCCTTGTTGGTCCTGTTGCATCTCCATTGTTAGGGGGAGATGGAGGCTCTCAAGCCTATTTGTTGTTTGAACTGTTCAAACTTCACCCTCTGGAGTGGCTTGGTGAAGATGTCGGCAATATGATGTACTATTGGAAAATAGAGCATTTGCATTATGCCATCTTGAGCAAGTTCTCAAATCCTATGTATTTTTGTACTTGTGTGTTTGGTTCTATCATGAACATAGGATTCTTTGCCATGTGGATTGTTGATTGATTGTCCACATGTAGTCTTGTAGGACCTTTTTGAGTGATATCAAGAATAAATACTTACTCAACCATACCACTTCTTTGTTTGTCTCAGCTATAACAATATATTTAGCTTATGCTGAATAATTTGCTATAGTCTTTTGTTGCTTTGATTTCCATGAAATTGGTACTGAGCCAAAAAACGTCAAGTACCTAGACATAGATCTCCTAATGTCTTCATCTCCTAAAAATTTTGAGTCTGTGTATGCGATGATTTTGAAATATACATTCTTTTCATACAATAGTCCATAATTATGGGTTGTCTTTAGGTACCTCAACACTCTTGTTGTCGCTTTCCAGTGACTCTCCTTTGGCTTGGTCATGTAACTTATCAAAATTACCACTACATAAGTGATGGCAGGTCTTGTGTTAGTAACATAGATGAGAATACCAACCAATATTCTGTAGAGTGTTGCATCTACATCTAGTGTATCATCATCCACGATGAGTTTTAAATTTGATTCCACTGGTGCTATCACAGGGCATGCATTTTTTAGTTGAAACTTCTCTAGAAGATCATTGATGTATTTCTCTTGGATCAAGAATATTTTACCATTTCTTGAGTTACTTCTATGCCCAAATAGAATTTCATCAATTCGATATCATATATATTAAAAGTCTTTGCAAGGTCCTTTTTCACTATGATGATGATGTGTTCACTATTGCCTATTAGAAGCATGTCATCCACAAAGACTATGAGGTATGTGGCTTTGTCCTTGTTGTGCTTGATGAACATTATTGCATTAATATCATGGTAATAACACACTTCAAATTCAAGTTGCTTCATCCAATCTAACATCTTATTGAACCAAGTGCAAGGGGATTGCTTCAATCCATATAAATACTTTGTAAGTCTTCATACCTTGTGCTCATGTCTTGCAATATCAAAACATTCTAGTTGTGCCACGTATATTTCTTCTTCTAATTTTCCATTCCAGAAAGTAGTCTTTACATCTAATTGATGAATTTTTCAACCTTGTTGTGCAACTAAAGCTACAAGAGTCTTTATTGTGGGCCATTTTATGGTAGGTGCAAATACCTCAGTGTAGTCAATGCCTTGCTTTTACGTGAAGCTTGTAACCACTAATATCACCTTGTGTTTTTCAAGGGTGCCATATGATTTATACTTTTTTTGTACACCCATTTTTTTCAAACTACCTTTCTTCCAAGTGGTAGATCGACTAACTCCCAAGTACCATTTTTTAACAGATATTCGTACTCCTGGTTCATTGCATGTGTACAAGTTGTGTGTTTAATAGCTTCTTGTTATGTGAGAGGTTCATTATTTAGAGTGAGGTGCAGTTCTACAGGTTTCATTTTAATAAGTAATGATTCCTGCACTCTTACTCTAAGGGCACCTCTTATGCCCATTTTACCTACTTTATTTGGTTTGATGTCCTTTAAGAGTTGGAGAGCTTCATGAATTCCTCAAGTGGGGAGCAGTGTGGATGTCTCACCTATCTTAAATTTTTTGTGATGATCATAAAATGGATCATTAGGTATTAAGTATGCTGACAAAGATGGATGTGAAACAATACTTTTACAATGATCAACATTATTATGTGAAGGGGCAGAAGGTGCATAAGATATAGATATCTACTTGGTATCACAGTTTGGTTCCTTCATACTTGTGGGTTGATTTGTAGATTCTAGAGTTTTGAGTAACTTTTCAACGTCTTTGCCCCAAAGGCTAGAATATGAACATCATATATGTAATAATATTTTGATCTAGGTTGAATATTATGTTCCCTGGTATCCAATGTAACTATTTTTTTTGTTTTTGCAAACACAACATCACTATCACAATCACTTTTTGGTGTGAAGGAATGAATACCTTGTATCCCTTATGATCCATAGGGTATCCAACAAAGATACCTTTAATATCTCGAGCTTCAAGTTTTTTTATGGTATTTAGAAGAATATGAGCATAACAAATGGAGCTAAATATTCTAAAGTGGTTGACAGTGGGGGTTATCGAGTCCATTTTTCATGAGGTGATGGGATGGATTTTGAAGGACTTACTATTTTGAGTATATGCATAGCATTCTAGGTGGATTCATCTCAAAGATATGAAGGCATATATTTGTAGACAAGAACGGCACAAGCCATATTCATAATTTTCCTGTTCATGCACTCAATAATATCATTTTATTGGGGTGTGCATGGTATTGTCAATTAATGTTTGATCCCATGTGAGGATAGGTACTGTGTGAATTCATTTTATGTGTACTCACTGCCATTGTCACTCCTAAATATCTTGATTCTACAACTTGATTCTCATTTTATGTGAGCCTTGAATTCTTTGAATAATTTAAAAGCTTCATACTTCTCCAAAAAATGGATCCATAGCTTCTTTAAGAAGCCATTGATGAATGTGATGTAATATCTTTTACCTTTTAATGAGTAAATAGGCATTGGCCTACAAATATCTAAGTGAACTAGCTCTAGTTTTTGTGTGGACTTCCATTGACTCTTTGTAAAAGGATGTCGACAGGATTTGGCGATGATGCATGCTTCACATTTAATGGGTTTGTAAGAGAAGTGTGGTAGTCCCCTGACGGTTGACTCCACTTGTATCAATCAGTCAATTTTGACATGACCCATGCGAGAATGCCATAATGCATCAACATAAAGTTTCATGGGAGTCAAGGTGGCATTAAGTGCCATATCAGCTTTGGCAATGTGAACTTCAAAAATAGGATGTCCAACAAGTCTAATGAGTTTTCCATCTAATAAGTCGGTCATGACCAGTATTTTGGAGGGTGGATGAATGACTCAAAGATTTTAACCTTTGGTAGTGACACTCAGATCAAATCCACAACATACGAGTGTGGATAGTGACAACAGATTTTCTTTAGAGCAAGGATGTAGAGAACATCAAGTAGCTAAAAATTAGGTAATCTAGGAAGTTTCCATCTTACAGTTCTAGCTCCTTCAACTGGTTGAGAGGATTTATCATCCATGTGAACTACACCAAGTACTTTTGAAATAAGTCCTTGTTTGAATTCATGTGTTGGATGGATCCATGAATTTTTTATGGAGGCTATGTTGTGGGTAACTCCAATCACATAAAACTATGACAAAAAGAAAACAAAGCAAAAAAATTCCCAATCACATAAAAACCACAATAGATGGAAATAAACCAACAAATATTTTATTCTCTCATTCTTGGATTTCACCCCCTTTTACAATGCGATACCAAGGGAATATATAGATCCTAAAAGAAACCCTAAAACAAACTCTAAATCTTAAAGCCCTAAATATAAGAAATTACACTATTTTATTTTTTATTTTTTCTAGCTATTTCGTCTTTTTAGTTTCGGCCAAAAAAAGCTTGGATAGCCCTCTAAATTAATACACATTATTGGTTTTCCCATATTAAGCCTCCTAGAAAATATCAACACCTACACATGCCTAAATAAGAAGTTATCCCAAATATGCTTCCTTCCATATTTAAAAAAAAACACTAAATCCCATTTTTGAGGCACTAGATGAAAGAATTAGGGCACTATAACACACTAAAAAATATTCAAGACTTCTAGAGAATCCTTGCCATAATATTTTCCACCTTGTTGTTGAGCAAGGTGCAGCAAAAGTATTGTCATTGTTGTCAACACAGACAGACAGATCAGTTGAAGCAGTGGACAGGAGTTCAGAGGTCAGTCAGATCATGTTCAGTGAAATTCCAAGAAAATAGAAGTGACCCAGATTCAAAAAATCAAAGAAAAAGACAAGTAAGAAAACTGTCGCGATATCGCGACATGTTTTCTGTCGCGATATCGCGACAGGTTGAGAAGAAAGAAGGCAGAAAGAAAAACGTCACGATTTCATGACATGGACGAGGAGAGAGAAGGCGCAAGCAAAATTGTCATGATTTCATGACATGGACGAGGAGAGAGAAGGCACAAACAAAACTGTCACGATTTCGTGACATGTTGGAAGCAAAGAAGCCAAGTGGGAAAACTGTCACGATTTCGTGACATGTTGGAAGCAAAGAAGGCAAGTAAGAAAACTATCATGATTTCGTGACATGTTCGGAGAAGAAGCGCTTGCAAGGAAAACTGTCACGATTTCATGACATGTTCGGAGAAGAAGCGCTTGCAAGGAAAACTGTCACGATTTCATGACATGTTCGAAGAGAAAGCGCCAAGGATGAAAAGTGTCACGATTTTACGACAGGTTCGAAGAGAAAGCGCTAAGGATGAAAAGTGTCATGATTTCATGACAGGTTCGAAGAGAAAGCGCTAAGGATGAAAAGTGTCATGATTTCATGACAGGTTCGAAGAGAAAGTGCCAAGGAGAAAAAGTGTCACGATTTCATGACATGTTTCGATTTCGGCCAAAGACAGAAAAGGCATAAGGCAAGAGAAGTGTCATGATTTCGTGACATGTTCTATTTTAAGCCAAAGACAGAAAAGGCATAAGGCAAGAGAAATGTCATGATTTCATGACATGTTCTAGGCCAAAGACAGAAAAGAGACAAGGCAACGAAGATGTCACGATTTCGTGACATGTTCCGTTTTGGGCCAAAGACAAAAAAGGCATAAGGCAAGAGAAGTGTCATGATTTCGTGACATGTTCAATTTTCATGGGCCAAAGATAGAAAAGAGACAAGGCAGCGAAGATGTCACGATTTCATGACATGTTTCGATTTAGGCGAACGGCAGAAAAGGCACAAGGCAGAGAAAGATGTCACGATTTCGTGACATGTTTTGTTTTCGCTAGAGCAAGCCAAGTAGAGTAGCGAGAGGGCGAATGTGTCATGATTTCATGACATGTCTAGTTTTCATGGGTGCAAGCGAAGAAGTGAACAAGGAGGCCGAGAATGTCATGATTTCATGACATGTCTGGTTTTTATGGTTGCAAGTGAAGAAGTGAACAAGGAGGCCGAGAATGTCATGATTTCGTGACATGCTATATTTTCATGGGTAAAAGGCGAGAAGGGCAGAAAGAGACAGAAGTGTCACGATTTCGCGATAGGTCGCAACAACACGCTTACTGACAGTCAACTGAAAGCAGAACGACAGTTACAGGGGCAGTTGTAGAGAAAAATCATGCAGTGAAAATAAGTAGAGTTAACTGAAGTTAGTGCGGCAGTTACAGATAGAAATCATGCAGCTTTTTAGTAAAGTCAAAAAAGGAGAAATCTAACAGTCGTATAAATAGAATCGAATATGCATGCATGAACAGAAAAGAACACGAATAGTCATGACCGAGAGGACGAACAGTCATGGAAGAGGTATATATTGCATGTAACGTATTTAATGAAATGCCCACTCTAAATACGCAAAAGGAGTTACATTAAGAAACAGTTACGGGTTGCATGCATAAAAATGGAAGTTAAAAATAGAGAATAATATGTTATAAAAATAGGTCTGCGTGAAGAATAATGTTGCTGCTGAATATGTGAAAGTGCTGCCGAAAGAGGGTGAGAAGAGTGTTGTAAGAGAGCGACAGGCTGAGCAGTGAGTATTTACTGTATTTTGATAAATTGGAGACCAGTCAGGGTCTTGAAAAAGTGAAGGCATTTGTATGTCAGTAATATATCTTTCAAAATAGGGATCCAAGTAGGTGCTTGGATAGGGGTTGGTGCTCCTTTCTGTTGGTGCAGATAAATCAGGGGTTGGTGCTCCTTCCAGTGGGTGCTGGTAAACAGATTGTAAAATCGATGTTTTGCAAAGGCTGGATTTGGACCGTAGTCCAAGCAGTCATTCTTGAGGAGTAGCCAAATTGGTGAACCTCGTTACATTGTGTGTTGTGGTGTGCTCTCTTGTGTTTATTGTTTTATCTATTTTCAAGTTCTGGTTGTTTCAGTTTTAAGAGTTGCAGATTAGATTTTTAGCAACACTGATTCACCCCCCCCTCTCAGTGTCATTGTGAGAATATCAATTGGTATCAGAGCAAGGTTCCTGAACAAGCTTAATCAGCTAAGGTGATCTTGGAAGGAACACAATGGCGGGTAGTGAAGGATTTTCATCAAACAAAGCTCCTTTGTTCAATGGAACTAATTACTCATTCTAGAGACTCAAGATGCAGACATATCTGAGTGCTTTAGGATACGACATTTGGGAGTCAGTAGAAAGTGGATACACAACACCCACTACTCCTCCAACAGATGCTGCCGATAAGAAACTGTCTGAGAATAACTCCAAAGCAAAGAATGCAATAATGTGTGGGCTAGTAGACAGTGAACTGATAAGGGTCATGAGCTGTAAATCGGCAAAAGACATATGGGACAAACTGAAAAGCATTCATGAAGGAGACAACAAGATCAAGGAAGCCAAACTGCAAACTCATCGAGCTCAGTTCGAGGCATTACAAATGAATGACGAAGAGAACATAGAGACCTATATGCTGAGAGTCAATGGAGTCATTAATGCAATCAGAGGACTCGGCGAAGAGATCGAAGATGCAGTTGTCATGAAAAAGGTACTTAGAACTCTTCACAAAAGATTTAATTCTAAAGTTTCTGCAATAGAAGAGGCTAAAGATCTAAACAATTTTAGCATGGACGAGATGCATGGTTCCTTGACTGCATACGAAATGAGAATAGGACAAACTAAGCCCATAGACAAAGAAGTTGCTTTTAAAGCACACAAGAATACAAAAGCTGAACAAGAATCTGAGGCTGAAGAGACATCGGATGAAACGGAAGCCAACTTTGTTCAAAAACTTACAAAAGGAAAAGGAAAATATAGAGGAAAGTTGTCGTTTAAGTGTTTCAATTATGGAGGGGTCGGTCACTTTGCAGCTAAGTGTCCAATGAATGAGAAAACCAAAAGTGATGAAGGGTCACACCAAGAAAGAAGTGACTGGAAGAAGAAACCAAATTTTAGAAAAAGCAATTTCAAAAAGAAAAGTTTCATATCCAAGAATGTCACCTCTTCTGAAGATAGCTCAGGTGAAGATTCTGAAGAAGAAACAGGTGAAGCTCTGTTCATGGCATTTGAAGAAGCAAAAATAGAAGAAAAATAGGAAGGTGATACAAAAAATAAGGATGAGGTTGAAGTTTATCTGGAAGGTGAGTTGGTTGCTGCACTTAAAGAGTTGAAGTCAGAAAGGAAAAAGAATAATAAGGTCTCAAGAAAGCTTGAGGATGCGAATGACATTATAAACAGTTTGAAAGTACAGACAGAAGAATTTAAGAAAATGTCTGAAGAACTTGAAGTACAGTTAACCATGAGAATAGATGAGTGCAGCAAACTAGAAGAAGAGATTGTTGTTTTAAGAATGCGGCTAGAAGAAAAGAATCAAAAATTGAGCTGCTATCACAAACTTGAAGGAAGTTCTGCAAAGCTTGAAAAGATTATAAATAGTCAGAGGACTACAGGCATCAAGTTTGGCTTGGGGTTTGTCGAAGGAGAATCATCAAGTGAATCAAAGGTCATAACTGTAGAACCAGTAAAGAAAGAGGATAAAATCAAGGTTGATCAAAGAAAAATGAATCTTGCAAAAGAAAGCAACAATGCCAGGCACGAGAAGACTCGTTGACAATGAGGGATTCACAAAAGTCATACATCAAAGGAGAAGAAAATTTGTGGCTCCTACTACAAATTGGCAAAGACCAACTCCCGGGTTCAATCATTCCTTTTCTCGGTTATTGTTTTAAATGCAATACTTACGGTCATAAGATTTTCAGACCGCATTTATAATATAGGACAAAGAAATTTTACCAATAGAAATGTCTTTGCACCTTTGATGGATTATGCAGTAGAATGTTATAACTGTCATAACTTTGGTCACATTGCAAGAAACTGTAGAAGCACATATGCAGCAAATAAATATCAGGGAAGAAGAACTCAACCAAACAGTTTAAGGCAAAACAGAAAATTCTCAGATAAACATGCACAGAGCCACTAACAAAGAAAAGTCTAAACAAGTGACCAAAACTACAGTCAAATCAGAATGGAAAGAAAAAGAGCAACTCAAAGAAGAAAAGGAATCATTGATTGTACGAGACAACATTCAAAGCACAGAACAAATCTGCACCATGGATATTGGATAGTGGATGCTCCAACCACATGACAGAGATAAACAAAAATTTGAAAAGCTTCAGAAATATGAAGGGGGCTCAAAGGAAAGTTTGGAAATAATGATGGAGCCAAGATAGTTGGCAAAGGATCAATCAAGATAAATGATGGAAAGATCAGTTCCAAAGAAGTTCTGTTTGTGATTGGTTTGAAACACAACTTACTGAGTGTAAGTCAAATCTGTGACAGAGGTCATGAAGTCACTTTTAAGAAGCAGGGCTATGAAGTCAGAAAAGCTCACAGTGGAAAGCTAATAGCCACTGGATCGAGGACTTCTGGAAATCTATATACTCTCTCAGAAACTTCAGAAGGATCATGCTTGATTGGACAGGAAGATGAAAATTGGCTGTGGCACAAGAGGCTCGGTCATATTAGCTTTGACAATCTGGTAAAAATAAGTTCAAAAAGAGCAGGAAGAGATATACCTACCATTGGCAAACCAAGAAATAGCATCCGTGCTTCATGCCAAAAAGGGAAGCAAACCAGATCCACATTTAAAGCAAAGGAATATTTCACCAAAGAAACCGTTAGAGCTGATACATACCGATTTATGTGGACCCATGAGAACACAAAGCATAAATGGTGACAAATATTTTATGTTGTTCATAGATGACTACTCCATAATGACATGGGTATTATTTTTAAAGCTTAAATCAGATGCCTTTGAGATGTTCAAGATTTTTAAAAAGCAAGTTGAGAATCAGATTGGAAAAAGAATTAAATGCCTAAGATCAGATAGAGGAGGAGAGTTTATCTCAGAGGAGTTTGCAGAATACTGTCAAAAATATGGGATTAGAAGACAGTTTTTAGCAGCAAGGACACCTCAGCAGAATGGTGTTGTTGAAAGGAAGAACAGGACTGTGCAAGAAATGGCACGGACAATGTTGGCTGAGAACAAAATAGCCGACAGATTCTGGAAAGAGGCAGTACATACTGCAGTTTACATTCAAAACAGGTGCATGCTAAGAACACATGAAAGCAAAACACCGTATGAACTGTGGTTCGGCAGGAAAGCAACAACAAGATACTTCAAAGTGTTCGGCAGTAAGTGTTATATCAAACGAACTGAAGATAATCTCGGTAAGTTCGAAGATAGAGCTGACGAAGGTATTTTTCTCGGTTACTCAACTAAAAGCAAAGCCTACACATGTTACAACAAGCGGCTAAAGAAAATTATTGAGAGTGCTGATGTTAAAGTTGATGAAGGTAGAGAAAGAGAAGCTACATATCAAGAAAACTACCCCATTTATGAAGAAGTCATTGAAGGAGATGAAGAAATAAGAATAGAAGAAAATCAGAAAATTGACTCAGCTGATTTAAGAATTGACTCAGAAGAAGAGAACAAGAAATTCAAAACAGGCAGCTAGCAGAAAAATCATCCCAAAGAACAGATTATTGGGGACCCAACTGTTGGTATTCAGACAAGAAGAGCAATAATAAGGAACTACTCTTTATTATCCAGCATTGAACCCAAAAATATTGTTGAAGCCAACACAGATGAAAGTTGGATGAAGGCAATTAATGAAGAACTAGATCAGATTGAGAAAAACAAAACCTGGGAATTAGTACCATGGCCAAGAAATAAAAACATAATCGGTACTAAATGGATTTTTCGAAATAAATTAAATGAAGACGGACATGTTGTCGAAATAAGGCAAGATTGGTCTGTAAAGGCTATGCTCAAGTTGAAGGCATTGATTTTGAGGAAACCTTTGCACCAGTAGCCAGACTAGAAGCAATTAGAATGTTTCTGGCTTTAGCAGTCCATAAAAATTTCAAAGTATATCAAATGGACGTAAAATCAGCATTTTTGAATGGAAAACTGGAAGAAGAGGTATACATTGAACAACCAGATGGCTTCCAACTCGGTGACAATCCCGATTTTGTTTGCAGGTTAAAGAAAGCGTTGTATGGTCTAAAGCAGGCACCCAGAGCATGGTATGCAAGGTTGGATAACTATCTTATTAAACAAGGGTTCAAGAAAGGTTTGGTGGACAACAATCTGTATGTTAAAACAGAAAATGGCAATCTTATTGTCCTTGTTGTTTATGTAGATGATATCATTTTTGGCAGCAATCATGATAAGTCTTGTAAAGACATAGCAAATAAAATGAAGACAAAATTTGAGATGTCAATGATTGGTGAACTTTCTTATTTCCTCGGACTGCAAGTCAATCAAAGTGAAAAGGGCATTTTTATCTCCCAAGTAAAATATGTGAAAGAAATGCTGAAAAAGTTCACAATGGAGGATAGTAAACCTGTCAGCACTCCCATGACAACAGGTTGCAAGTTGAGCAAGGATGACAAATCTCCAGATGTAGATCAAACCATGTACAGGTCTATGATTGGAAGCCTGCTGTATTTGATAGCCACTAGACCAGATATATTACAGGCAGTATGCATGGTAGCAAGATTTCAGGCTAGTCCCAAAGAGACTCATGTGACAACTGTAAAGAGGATTTTTAGGTACCTCAAGGGTACTATGGAGTATGGGTTGTGGTACCCAAAAGGTAAGGACTTCACTCTTATTGCATATTCTGATGCAGATTGGGCAGGATGTATTGATGACAGAAAGAGTACTAGTGGAGGAGCATTTTATCTTGGAGACAGACTGGTAGCATGGCACAACAAGAAACAAGAATCAGTCTCTTTATCCACAGCAGAGGTAGAATATATTGCAGCAACAACATGTTGTACATAGATATTATGGATGAGACAAACACTGAAAGATCTTGGTATTCACTTCAAAGAGCCAATTTCAGTAAAATGTGATAACACCAGTGCTATAAACATATCAAAGAATCCGGTTATGCATTCTCGAACCAAACATATTGCAATCCGGTATCACTTCTTGAAGGATAAAGTTGCAGAAGGTGAGGTCAAATTAGACTTTGTTCCGACTACAGAGCAAGTAGCAGATATATTCACAAAACCATTGCCCAAGGAAGTTTTTGAGTACCTTCGGAGTAAGTTGGGAGTAGTCACATTTCACAAGAACTGACTATCAACTGGGATCACATTCTCAAGGGGAGTATTTATACCTATGTTTATAGTTTTGCTCATATTCATGATTTTTGCTAACTATAACAATGTGTATCTGAGAATGTTGTGTATAGACTCAGGGGGAGTCTGCAGCAGCCCTTTGGTATTATTGTCAAAGGGGGAGAAGAATTACAGAAGAGTGCATGAGTGTTGCCAACAATTCCAAAGGGGGAGATTGTTGAGCAAGGTGCAGCAAAAGTATTGTCATTGTTGTCAACACAGATAGACAGATCAGTTGAAGCAGTGGACAGGAGTTCAGAGGTCAGTCAGATCATGTTCAATGAAATTCCAAGAAAACAGAAGTGACCCAGATTCAAAAAATCAAAGAAAAAGACAAGTAAGAAAACTGTCGCGATATCGCGACATGTTTTCTGTCGCGATATCATGACAGGTTGAGAAGAAAGAAGGCAGAAAGAAAAATGTCATGATTTCACGACATGGACGAGGAGAGAGAAGGCACAAGCAAAATTGTCATGATTTCATGACATGGACGAGGAGAGAGAAGGCGCAAACAAAACTGTCACGATTTCGTGACATGTTGGAAGCAAAGAAGGCAAGTGGGAAAACTGTCACGATTTCATGACATGTTGGAAGCAAAGAAGGCAAGTAAGAAAACTGTCATGATTTCGTGACATGTTCGGAGAAGAAGCGCTTGCAAGGAAAACTGTCACGATTTCGTGACATGTTCGAAGAAGAAGCGCTTGCAAGGAAAACTGTCATGATTTCATGACATGTTCGAAGAGAAAGCGCCAAGGATGAAAAGTGTCACGATTTCACGACAGGTTCGAAGAGAAAGCGCTAAGGATGAAAAGTGTCACGATTTCATGACAGGTTCGAAGAGAAAGCGCTAAGGATGAAAAGTGTCATGATTTCATGACAGGTTCGAAGAGAAAGTGCCAAGGAGAAAAAGTGTCACGATTTCATGACATGTTCCATTTGGCCAAAGATAGAAAAGGCATAAGGCAAGAGAAGTGTCACGATTTCATGACATGTTCTATTTTTGTGGGCCAAAGACAGAAAAGGCATAAGGCAAGAGAAATGTCATGATTTCGTGACATGTTCAGTGGGCCAAAGACAGAAAAGAGACAAGGCAGCAAAGATGTCACGATTTCGTGACATGTTTCGATTTCAGGCCAAAGACAGAAAAGGCATAAGGCAAGAGAAGTGTCACGATTTCATGACATGTTCAGTTTGGCCAAAGACAGAAAAGAGACAAGGCAGCGAAGATGTCACGATTTCACGACATGTTTCGATTTCGTGCGAACGACAGAAAAGGCACAAGGCAGAGAAAGATGTCATGATTTCATGACATGTTTTGTTTTCGCTAGAGCAAGCCAAGTAGAGTAGCGAGAGGGCGAATGTGTCACGATTTTGTGACATGTCTGGTTTTCATGGGTGCAAGCGAAGAAGTGAACAAGGAGGCCGAGAATGTCATGATTTCGTGACATGTCTGGTTTTCACGGTTGCAAGCGAAGAAGTGAACAAGGAGGCCGAGAATGTCATGATTTCGTGACATGCTATATTTTCATGGGTAAAAGGCGAGAAGGGCAGAAAGAGACAGAAGTGTCACGATTTCGCGATAGGTCGCAACAGCACGCTTACTGACAGTCAACTGAAAGCAGAACGATAGTTATAGGGGCAATTGCAGAGAAAAATCATGCAGTGAAAATAAGTAGAGTTAACTGAAGTTAGTGCGGCAGTTACAGATAGAAATCATGCAGCTTTTTAGTAAAGTCAAAAAAGGAGAAATCTAACAGTCGTATAAATAGAATCGAATATGCATGCATGAACAGAAAAGAACACGAACAGTCATGACCGAGAGGACGAACAGTCATGGAAGAGGTATATATTGCATGTAACGTATTTAATGAAATGCCCACTCTAAATACGCAAAAGGAGTTACATTAAGAAACAGTTACGGGTTGCATGCGTAAAAATGGAAGTTAAAAATAGAGAATAATATGTTATAAAAATAGGTCTGCGTGAAGAATAATGTTGCTGCTGAATATGTGAAAGTGCTACCGAAAGAGGGTGAGAAGAGTGCTGTAAGAGAGCGACAGGCTGAGCAGTGAGTATTTACTATATTTTGATAAATTGGAGACCAGTCAGGGTCTTGAAAAAGTGAAGGCATTTGTATGTCAGTAATATATCTTTCAAAACAGGGATCCAAGTAGGTGCTTGGATAGGGGTTGGTGCTCCTTTCTGTTGGTGCAGATAAATCAGGGGTTGGTGCTCCTTCCAGTGGGTGCTGGTAAACAGATTGTAAAATCGGTGTTTTGCAAAGGCTAGATTTGGACCGTAGTCCAAGCAGTCATTCTTGAGGAGTAGCCAAATTGGTGAACCTCGTTACATTGTGTGTTGTGGTGTGCTCTCTTGTGTTTATTGTTTTATCTATTTTCAAGTTCTGGTTGTTTCAGTTTTAAGAGTTGCAGATTAGATTTTTAGCAACACTGATTCACCCCCCCTCTTAGTGTCATTGTGAGAATATCACTTGTTATCTAGCTCCTCATAAAATTTCAAACCGATCCAAATGTCGAATCAAAATTTATGCCCTCCGAAAGATAGGCTCCTACATAATTCTCCTTTGGTTGAAAAGAACTTGGCTCCTGTGAGTTCCTTTGGTCAAACTCCAACTTTTTGTTGTCAATTTTTTAGTTCCCACTCTAAAAGCCAAGTATTATATTCTTGTTGTAAACCTTCCCATTGTACCAAGTATTTACTGTAGCTTCCCTGCCTGGTATGGATTGTCTTCTTATCAAGTACTTGCATAATTTTCTCTTTCTTCTTCTTAGGTATCTGTTGCTCCCAGTTTATGTCCTCTTATGATTCAAATTCATCTTCATTCCCATGAAATTCATACAAAACTGTATCATTAAAAACTGGCGAAATATCAAAATCAGTAGGCAACTCCATTTTATAGGCATTATCATTCATCTTCTTCAAAATTCTACATGGTCCAATATTCTTATACTTCAATTTATTATATGTACCCTTGGGAAACCTCTCATTCTTGAGGTGGATCATCACCATGTCTCCCACCACAAAGACTTCCAATATCTTTCTTGCATCTACTACTACCTTATACCTTTCATTACTATCTTGCAACTTCTTTCTAACACCTTCCTACAATTCCTGTATGTGCTTTGCAAATGCTTCTGTATCATCACTGATTTTACCTTGAATTGGTAGGTTAATTAGATCTAATACACCATTGGGATTCTTACCATGTATATTTTAAAAATGAGATTATCCTATTGACCTATTGACTAAACTATTATATGCAAACTCAGCTTGTGGTAAGGCTAATTCCCACTATTTTGGTTCTCTACCAACAATACATCTTAGAAGATTTTCTAAAATTTGTTTTACTACTTCTATCTACCCATCATTCTGGGGGTGATATGTGCTACTGAACTGTAGCTTTATACCCATATTCCCTCATAGAGTCCCCCAAAAGTGACTCAAAAATCTTGTGTCCCAATCTAAGGTGATCGTTTTTGGAACACCATGTAGTAGCATCATTGGTTTTCTAGAAAGCAATGAAATATGCCATATTAGAAAACCTATCTACTACAACAAAAATTGAATCCTTACTTTTTTGTGTGTTAGGCAACCCCAACACAAAATTCATGCTTAAATATGCCCATGATCCTATATGAATTGATAAAGGTATATAAAGCCTTGTATTTTGCGCATGGCCTTTAGTCATTTGGTACACTTTGCATCTTAACACAAAATTGGTTATGTCCCTCTTTACCTTTGGCCAATAATACTTCTCCTCTACAAGAGCAATCATCTTACTCACTCTAAAGTACCTAGCCAAACCTATGTTTGTAGTTCTCTAATAATGTTCTGCCTCATTGAACCAACAGGAATGCACAACTACTTCCCTTTAAACAAATAACCATTTTACTACAAAAAATCACACACATCACTACCAACTTCCCTTGTCACTGGATTCTTACATTGCTTCAAAATTTTACCAAAATCTGGATCATATTCATACATTTTCTTAATTTCTTCAAATCCAATTACTTCATGCTCCATAGTATTCAATAATACTACATGCCTACTCAAAACATCAGCAACTTGATTTTGCTTACCTGAATTATGCTTCAAAACAAATGTATACTCTTGCAAGAATGATACCCACTTTGCATTCCTACTGTTAAATTTCTTCTAGG
Organism: Wollemia nobilis; assembly: GCA_028583015.1. Taxonomy (NCBI): domain Eukaryota; kingdom Viridiplantae; phylum Streptophyta; class Pinopsida; order Araucariales; family Araucariaceae; genus Wollemia; species Wollemia nobilis. Next base: position 3,842,225 of record JAQPPZ010002399.1, read on the forward strand.
TATTTACATACCTCAATGCTTCATGATCAGTAAAAAACACAAACTCTTTAGACACTAAATAATATCTCCAATGTCTCAATGCTTGCTACCTCAATGCTTCATGATCAATAAAAACCACAAACTCTTTAGACACTGAATAATATCTCCAATGTCTCAATGCCTACACAATAGCATAGAATTCCACATCACAAGTAGAATACTTCTTCCTTACATCATTCAACTTTTCACTAAAGAATGCTACAGGCCACCCTTCTTGACTCAATATAGCTCCAATAATTCAAAAATCTTTGTTGTTGCCTTTGTCCATACAAATTATCTTCCCTTCTACACTTTGTTATAGGTGTAACAATGCTACTAAAATTCCTAATAGACTTCCTATAGAAAGTTGTCAGGCATGAAAACTCCTCACATCTGTCACATTCCTTGGAATGGGCCATTCCAAAATTACCTTCACCTTCTCTTTGTCCATCATCACTCCATCCTCTAATATTACAAATACCAAGAACACTAGACTCTTTTTAAGGAATCTACACTTCTTCATATTGGCATACAACTTCTTCCTTAACAAATCTAACACTAAAGTGGTCTTCTTCATTCCTACTAAATATCATAATGTCATCAAAATACACAACTACAAACTTACCAATGTATTCCCATAATACTATGTTCATCATCCTCATAAATGTATTGGGTGCATTGGATAATCTGAATGGCATCATCATCCATTCGTATAACCTATATTTTATTTTAAAAGTAATCTTCCATTTGTCTCCTTATCAAATTCGAATCTGATAGTATCCACTATGTAGGTCAATTTTGCTTTCACTCTACCCTTCTTCCTTATGTTGTAATAAGACAACTTTTACTCTATCCTTCCAGAATGTGTAAGTATTCCTTCCCCCATCATGGGTAGCCTTACTATAATATTGTTAAGGCCTCCCCAATAGTGGCATGCATCCATTGGAATAACATCACACCACACTTCATCCTTGTAGGTGTTCCCAATTGAAAACTTAACCAAACACCTCTTACCTCATTTTCTTTCCTGAACCATGATATGTGATAGGGATATGGGTTCTTCTCACACTTTAAGTTAAGCTTTTCAACCATTTTAGTTGAAACCATAATTTTACAACTATCATTGTCAATAATCATCTTACATACCTTTCCTTCATATGTGCATCTTGTTCAAAATATACTTGTACACAGCCATGATTCACCACCATAATTATCTTGTGCTTTATCCTTCCTTGGGATGATCATTGTCCTTATCATGAGGTTTTCCCCCATGTCTGCCGCAACTTCTACCACAACTTCTACCTTAGATTTCTCTTCGACCTTAACTAGATTGACTCTAACTTGTTCTTCTTGTCTTATTTCTTATGCAGGATAGTGCGGACACTAAAAATATTTATGCCCTTCCTCACTACATCTATAATGGGTATGTTGCCTTCATGGGCCATCATAATTTTATCCTTCGACATAGCCTCTTCCTCTCTGATATCCTCCACCTCTTTGGTGGTTATCTTGACCCTACCCAAACTCTTCTTGTTTCTTTGTACTTGAAGATTTTCCCTTTGAGAGATACCCTCTGACTGAAGGTGACGATGGTCCTTTCTTCACTCCTTTTCTAAAATTACTCCTCTTATGTTTCTCTTCTGCTTTTAATGCTAACGGATATGCATCCTCTACACTATGGGTCCAAAGCATATTCAATTCATATTGTATGGCATAGCTTAATTAATTCACATACCTTGTAGCCTTCTATTCTTATGACTCTTCAAGACCCACTCGAATTGATAACTTGTAGAATTCGTTGGTGTAGTCCTTGATGCTTTGATCCTTTTATCTGAGGTTCTGAAGTCTACGAAATAGTGTTTGGGCATAATATTTGGGCAATAATTTCTCCTTCAATTTTTTTCCATTTTACACCTAAACCTATTATTTTCCTTTCCATTTATTTGTCTCTCCTTTTGTAGATGATCCCACCAAATCAATACATGCCTTTTCAACTTTGTGCATGCAAGATTCACTTTATTTTCATCTGAAAGGCTTTTCCACTCAAAGAACTTATCCATACTATTCAACCAGTCTATCAACTCCTATGGTTTCAACCAACCTGCATACTCAAGGACATAAATCTTGATCCCATATTTATTTCCTTCCAAGGCCCTAATTAGTCTATTCTCAAATTGATGCTCCTCTAGCTTCTCCTCTAGTTCTTCCTCATCATGAACCTCTAGCTTGTTATCTCCTTCCATAATCTCACTATCAAAATTTAGATATGCAAATTTAAAGGAATATCTTTCCCTCATACAATCCATAATTCCATTCAACTGAGAAAATTGTACCTACAACTCCTACATACTGCTATTAAGCTGAGCGTAACCTCCTTTTCCTCTCCTCATGCTAATCTGATGTGTGAACCCAAACAAAAATAATAATAATAGAAAAATAATTGTAAGCAACAAGATTACCTTCTCTCCCCAGCAAGATCCAACTTACTCTGATACCAAATGATGTAAATCCAATTGCAAGAGGTCAAAACAAGAACCTCCATTCACATAAAACTGTGATGAAAAGAAAACAAAGCAAAAAAATCCGAACCACATAAAGACTACAATAGATGGAAATAAACCAACAAATGCTTTATTCTCTCATTCTTGGATTTCACCTCTTTTAAAAATGAGATACCAAGGGAATATATAGATCCCAAAAGAAACCCTAAAATAAACCCTAAATATTAAATCCCTAAAGATAAGAAATTACAATTTTTTATTTTTTTATTTTTTTCCTGGGTTTTTCGTCTTTTAATGTCGACCAAAAAAAGCTCGGATAGCCCTATAAATTAATACACATTATTGTTTTTCCCATATTAAGCCTCCTAGAAAATCTCAACACCTACACATGCCTAAATAAGAAGTTATCCCAAATATGCTCCCTTCCAGATTTTCAAAAAAATACTAAATATTATTTTTAGGGCACTAGATGAATTAAGGCCCGATAACACATTGAAAACTCTTCAAATACTCTATATAAGCCTTGCCACAACATTTTCCACCTTGTTATCTAGATCCTCGTAAATTTTTAAACCGATCCAACGATCGGATCAAAATTTATGCCCTCCGAAAGATAAGCTCCTGCATCATAGGCATTGGTCCATAAATATCTAAGTGAACTAGCTCTAGTTTTTGTGTGTACTTCCACTAACTCTTTGTAAAATGATGTTGAGAGGATTTGGCAATAATGCATGCTTCAAATTTGATGTATTTGGAAGAGACGTGTGGTAGTCCCCTAACGATGGACTCCACTTGTCTCAATCGATCAAGTTTGACATGACCCATACGAGCATGCCATAATGCATCAATAGAAGGTTTCATGGGAGTCAAGGTGGCACTAAGTGCCATATCATTTTTGGAAATGTGAACTTCAGAATAAATATGTCCAGCAAGTCTAGTGAGTTTTTTGTATAATAAATTTGTCATGACCACTATTTTGGAGGGTGGATGAATGACTCAAAGAGTTTAACATTTGGTAGTTACACTCAGATCAAATCCATGACAGACGAGTGTGGATAGTGACAACATATTTTTCTTTGAAGCAATGATGTAGAGAACATAAAGTAGCCAAAAATCAAGTAATATAGGAAGTTTCAATCGAACAGTTCTAGCTCCTTCAACCGGTTGATAGGATTTATCAGCCATGTGAACTACACCAAGTACTTATGCTTTGAATTCTTCAAAGAAGTCCTTGTTGGAAGTCATGTTTTGGGTGGCTCTAATATCCATGATCCATAAATTGTTGGTGGAGGCTATGTTGTGGGTGACTCCAATGGGTTGCGATGTGGGATGAGAAATGCCATAGCCAGCATATATTTAATATGCCTTAATGAATTTTTTGGGATGGTCAATAGATGGTGATATAGGTGCTCGTGTGTTGATGATCTAGGCATGCATACATAGAGCATTGTGTAAGACGTCTGGATTGGAGTAATATTCATTTATATTATGCACATTGTGCTTTTTAAACTACTTGATCTTGTGTATGGTAGTTTGACAAATAGTGATATAGTGCCCTTTTTTGTTACAATGTTTGCACACAATATTTGAGTTGCCAGTTCCTTGAGAGGTACTAGGTTGTTTTATTTATCCTTGACTAGTTTGATGTCATGATGTTAGACTTACAATGGCACTGAGAGGGGGGGTGAATCAGTGTAGCTTTTTATAACTTAAATGTGCAACTCTTAAATCTGAAATAATGAAAACTTAAAACCAGAAATAGCAAGTATCACAAGAGAACATCACACAACACAAGATTTAACGAGGTTCACCAGTTTTGGCTACTCCTCAAAAATAGACTGCTTGGACTCCCATCCAAATCCAACCTTTGCAAAGCACCAACTTTACAATCAATTTACCAGCACCCACTGGAAGGAGCACCAACCCCTAATTTATCTGCACCAATAGAAAGGAGCACCAACCCCTGATTTACCAGCACCGACTGGAAGGAGCACCAACCCCTAATTTATCTGCACCAATAGAAAGGAGCACCAACCCCTGATTCCAAGCACCAACTCGAAATTCTATTTTGAATCTTTTTGACATAAAAATGCCTTCGCTTTTACAAGACCCTCACTGGTCTATTGCTCACATCAACATCATAGAAGCATAAAGAGAATTGTTAGAGACTCAATATGTTCTATACTCAAATCACAATCTGAACTTGTTGTCCATGAAACATACACACTCTTACGGCTCTGCTTACCGCACTCTTACAGCCCTGTCTCACGGCTCACTCTTACGTCTCACTCTTACTGCTCTGCTTACTGCACTCTTACAGCCCTCTCTGCTCACTAACTGCTCTATTTACCACAATCTTACGACACTCTTATAGCCCTCTTTTTGCAGCACTTTCCCTCTATATGGTGGCACTTTTTCACTATGAGCGGCACCTTAAATCTCCATGCAGACCTCCTTTTATAACAGGCTTTTCTCTCTATTTTTAACTTTCGTATTTACTCATGCAGACTATCAATAGCCACTTCTATGAGTAACTCCTTTTTGGCATAGTATTTTTGCATGCAACCTATTAATAGTTATGTCTCTTGTTTCGGACTGACAGTGTAATGGCTGCTTGATGGTTTCACTACGTCACATGCCCTGTAACTGCCATTCTTCCTTTAATGCTTTGTTCTTATTTTAGCTTGCATGATTTCTATCTGTAACTGCACCTGTAACTATCGCACTAACTCCAGTTAACTCTTCTTATTTTGGCTGCATGATTTTCCTCTACAACTGCCCCTTTAACTGTCGTTCTACTTCAGTTAACTTTACTTCGGCTGGGTTCTTCATTTTAGATTTTCGTCATGTAAAAACAATATGTCGCGATATCACGACATTTCTACCCCTTTGACTTTTTCTTGGCTGTTGACCATGAAAACATGACATGTCGTGATATCATGACACTTTTTGCCTCCTTGTCTTCTTCTCGGCTTGCACCCGCAAAAACATGACATGTCGTGAAATCGTGACACTTTCGCTGCCTTGTGCTCTTCTCTGTCTTTCGCCCGTGAAAACACATGTCACGAAATCATGACACATTCGTTGCCTTGTGCTCTTCTCTGTCTTTCACCCGCAAAAACACAACATGTCGCGAAATCGTGACACATTCGCTGCCTTGTGCTCTTCTCTGTCTTTTGCCCGCGAAAACACATGTCACGAAATCATGACACATTCGTTGCCTTGTGCCTTTTCTTGCCTTGACCTCACAAAAATAGAACATGTCACGAAATCGTGACACTTTCACTTTTATACTCTCCTTCTTTCCTTTTGTCGTGATATCGTGACACTTTTTCTCCTTGGCGCTTTTCTTCTCATCGGGTCACGAAAACCCAACATGTCGCGATATCGCGACACTTTTTCTTTGCAAGCTCTTTCTCTCGAACCTGTCGTGAAATCGTGACACTTTTTCGTCCGTACAATCCTTCTTGCAATATGTCACAAAATCGTGACACTTTTTCATTCGTACAACCTTCCTTGCAATATGTCACGAAATCATGACACTTTTCTTTGCTCTGCCTTCTCCCATTCGTTGCAAAATCGTGAAAGCTATGCCTCTCAGAACATGTCACGAAATCGCGACACCTTTTCTCTCTCCTCTTTCTTGCTTCGAACATGTCACGAAATCGTGACACCTTTTTCTCTCTCCTATTTCTCTTCGCTTTCACCGAAATGAAACATGTCACGAAATCATGACACTTTTTCTCTCTGCTCTTCCTCTTCGAACATGTCATGAAATCGTGACAGTTTTCCTACTTGCTTCTCTCTCTTCCAACATGTCGTGAAATCATGACAGTTTTCCTTGTGCTTTCTCTCTCTTCCAACATGTCACGAAATCATGATAGTTTTTCTTACGCTTTCTCTCTCTTCTAACATGTCACGATATCATGACAGTTTTTCCTTCTTGCTCAACATGTCATGATATCGCGACAGTTTTCCTTGCGCTTTCTCTCTCTTCTAACATGTCGCGATATCGCGACAGTTTCTCATGCTTGCTCAACATGTCGCGATATCGCGACAGTTTTCTTACTTGTCTTTTTCTTTGAGCTTTTGCATATGGGCCACTTCGGTCTTCTTGGAAATTCACTGTGCATGCTCTGTATGACCTCTGAACTCCTATCCACTGTATCAGAATGGCTTCTAAACTTTCTGTCCACTGCATCAACCGATCTATCTATCTGTGTTGACAACAATGACAATACTTTTGGCTGCACCTTGCTCATCAATCTCCCCCTTTGGAATTGTTGGCAACACACGTGCAATTACCTGTAATTATTCTCCCCCTTTGACAATAATACCAAAGGGCGGCTGCAGACTCCCCCTGAGTCCATGCACAACATTCTCAGGCAAAAATTATTACAGTTAGCAGAAATCATAAACAAGAGCAAGAAGATAAACAAATACATAAATGCTCCCCCTGAGAATGTGGTTTCGATAGCTCGTCAATTCTTCGAAAACGTGACCACTTCATTTCACACTATCTTCTGAGCATCAACCCTCTGTTGCTCTCAATCTCAAACTTGTCCACTGTTACAACCAAGAATGCATCTACAGCATGCTCTGTGCCGTGACATCCAAACTTAGTGATTGTCTTCGCCTTTTGCATTCTCTGCGCACTCCGCTCTCTCTGTGCACTCACTTCGCACACATTCACAACACTTCCTCAAACCACTACAAAAACTAAAAACACACTTTAACAACTATACGAAAATAACCCGACTGCTTGCCTTTCATCCTCAGATAACCAAACACATACATAGGAGCATTAAAATAAGACTTTAAGATTGCTCCCCCTGAGGATGTGCCACCTGGAGTGGCTTAGTGCAATAGCGGAGTGGTCTCCTTCAGTCCAAGGAGACGCGATTCCCTTTCTTCTGTCTTTCTCCAGACTTTCTTGACCACGGGTTTGAGTTTTTCAACTACATCCCTGTTTTGCACCTTTTCATGAACTTGAGCATTTCTCTTGTGTGGTTGTCTCTTGTGCATCCTTGATGGATGATTATTTTTCTTTCTATTGTGCACATGATTTATTCCCTGTCTGTATTGCATTCTTTGTGTCTGATGAACTCTACGGTCTTGCCTTAGATAAGATACAGAAGTGCTTGGACAAAACCTTGCTATGTGCCCATGACCGTTACATTTAAAACATCGCACATGGTGTTTACTCAGAACAACAGATGTATTTCTACCAGCATAACTCTTTGATCTATTATTCAATCCATAATAAATTGCCTCGTGACCATAATGGCCGCACCTAAAACAATAGCCATTAAAAGCATTATTATGAAACGAGTGAGAGTGAGAGAACCTCTTTTGTTGTGGTTGCTTTGTTGTAGATCTTCTTTGATGTTTTCTTCCTTTTGAAGATTCGGCTTCAGACTTTTCTTGCTTCAATCCTTCAACCGTGGACTTCTTCTTCTCTGCATATTTGGAGGATGAAGGTTGTTCAGCTTCATATCCAAGACCAAACTTAGTCGTGGAGCTTCTTTGTTGCTTTATCATTGTATCTAGCAACTCTGTGCTCTTCTCAAATTTGAGATTTATATTGGCCTCTTCTAGTTGTTTCTTCAATGAAACAATCTCTTCTTCTTGTTTGCAGCAAACAATCTCTTTCTCATTGATCTGTGACCTGAGAAATTCTTCAATCCTTTTGAACTCTTCTACTTGCAGCTTTAGATCAACAATAGCTTTGTTAGATTCCTCTTCACGTTTGCTATATACATCGACTTCATCATCCAGGTGTGTCTTCAAGGCTTCTTCTATTTTCTTGGCCTTTTGAACTTGTAAGAAGAGATCTTCAATCTCATCCCCATATTCTTCCAACTTCTTGGACAGTCTTTTGTTCTTTTTCCTCTCTATACTCAACTCTTCAAGTGCAGCGATCAACTCACCTCTTAGATTTACTTCAGCCTCAGCCTCAAGGTTTTCATCACATTCTTGTTCTTCTTCTATGTTTTCTTCTTCGAATGCCATGAAAAGAGCTTCACCTGTTTCCTCTTCAAAATCCTCACCAAAACTGTCTTCTGATGAACTGACATTCTTGGAGATGAAACTTTTCTTCTTGAAGTTGCCCTTTCTAAAATTTGTCTTTTTCTTCCAGTCACTTCTTTCTCGGTGTGATTCTTCATCACTTTCATTCTCCTTATTTCATGGACATTTAGCTGCAACATGCCCAACGCCTCCACAGGTGAAACATTTGAATGGTAGCTTTCCTCTGTATTTTCCTTGTCCCCTTTTTAGTTTTCGAACAAAATTTGCTTCCATTTCATCTGATGTCTCTTCATCTTCGGATTCTTGTTTTGCTTTCGTATTTTTGTGGGCTTTAAAAGCAGCTTCTTTGTCTGTGGGTTTAGACTTTCCTATTCTCATCTCATACGTAGTCAAAGAACCATGCATCTCATCCATACTAAAAGTATTCAGATCTTTAGCTTCTTCTATAGCTGATACTTTAGAATCAAATCTTTTGGGAAGAGATCTTAATACCTTTTTTACGATTGCAGAGTCTTCAATTTTCTCGTCGAGTCCTCTAATCGCATTAATGACTTCATTGACTCTCAGCATGTATGCCTCTATGTTCTCATCGTCATTCATCTTTAATGCTTCGTACTGAGTTTGATGCGTTTGTAACTTGGCCTCCTTGATCTTATCGTCTCCTTCATGAATGCTCCTTAGTTTGTCCCACATGTCTTTAGCCATTTTACAACTCATGATCCTTATCAGTTCACTGTCTACTAAACCGCACATGATAGCATTCTTTGCTTTAGAGTTATTCTCAAATAGTTTCTTATCAGCAGTAGCGGTTGGAGGAGTGGTGGGTATTGTGTATCCACTTTCTACTGAATTCTAGATGTCGTATCCCAAAGCATAAAGATATGTCTGCATCCTGATTTTCCAGAATGCGTAATTAGTTCCATCAAACAAAGGTGCTTTGTTTGATGAGAATCCTTCACCACCTGCCATTGTGTCACTTCCAAGATCACCTTCGCCGATTAAGCTTGTTCAGGAACTTGGCTCTGATACCAATTGTTAGACTTACAATGGCACTGAGAGGGGGGGGTGAATCAGTGTAGCTTTTTATAACTTAAATGTGCAACTCTTAAATCTGAAATAATGAAAACTTAAAACCAGAAACAACAAGTATCACAAGAGAACATCACACAACACAAGATTTAACGAGGTTCACCAATTTTGGCTACTCCTCAAAAATAGACTGCTTGGACTCCCATCCAAATCCAGCCTTTGCAAAGCACCAACTTTACAATCAATTTACCAGCACCCACTGGAAGGAGCACCAACCCCTAATTTATCTGCACCAATAGAAAGGAGCACCAACCCCTGATTTACCAGCACCGACTGGAAGGAGCACCAACCCCTAATTTATCTGCACCAACAGAAAGGAGCACCAACCCCTGATTCCAAGCACCAACTCAGAATTCTATTTTGAATCTTTTTGACATAAAAATGCCTTCGCTTTTACAAGACCCTCACTGGTCTATTGCTCACATCAACATCATAGAAGCATAAAGAGAATTGTTAGAGACTCAATATGTTCTATACTCAAATCGTAATCTGAACTTGTTGTCCACGAAACATACACACTCTTACGGCTCTGCTTATCGCACTCTTATAGCCCTGTCTCATGGCTCACTCTTACGTCTCACTCTTACTGCTCTGCTTACTATGCTCTTACAGCCCTCTCTGCTCACTAACTGCTCTGTTTACCGCAATCTTACGGCACTCTTATAGCCCTCTTTTCGCAGCACTTTCCCTCTATACGGTGGCACTTTTTTTCACTATGAGCGGCACCTTAAATCTCCACGTAGACCTCCTTTTATAACAGGCTTTTCTCTCTATTTTTAACTTTCGTATTTACTCATGCAGACTATCAATAGCCACTTCTATGAGTAACTCCTTTTTGGCACAGTATTTCTGCATGCAACCTATTAATAGTTTTGTCTCTTGTTTTGGACTGACAGTGTAATGGTTGCTCGATGGTTTCACTGCGTCACGTGCCCTGTAACTGTCGTTCTTCCTTTAATGCTTTGTTCTTATTTTAGCTTGCATGATTTCTATCTATAACTACACCTGTAACTATCGCACTAACTCCAGTTAACTCTTCTTATTTTGGCTGCATGATTTTCCTCTACAACTGCCCCTTTAACTGTCGTTCTACTTCAGTTAACTTTACTTCGGCTGGGTTCTTCATTTTAGATTTTTGTCATGCAAAAACAATATGTCACGATATCGCGACATTTTTGCCCCTTTGACTTTTTCTTGGCTGTTGACCATGAAAACATGACATGTCATGACATCATGACACTTTTCACCTCCTTGCTCTTCCTCTCGGCTTGCAACCGAAAAAATGACATGTCGCAAAATCGTGACACTTTCGCTGCCTTGTGCTCTTCTTTGTCTTTCGCCCACGAAAACACAACATGTCGCGAAATCGTGACACATTCGTTGCCTTGTGCTCTTCTCTGTCTTTCACCCATGAAAACACATGTCGCGAAATCGTGACACATTCGTTGCCTTGTGCCTTTTCTTGCCTTGACCTCGCGAAAATAGAACATGTCGCGAAATCGTGACACTTTCGCTTTCGTACTCTCCTTCTTTCCTTTTGTCGCGATATCGTGACACTTTTTCTCCTTGGCGCTTTTCTTCTCATCGGGTCACGAAAACCCGACATGTCGCGATATCGCGACACTTTTTCTCTGCGAGCTCTTTCTCTCGAACCTGTCATGAAATCATGACACTTTTTCATCCGTACAATCCTTCTTGCAATATGTCGTGAAATCGTGACACTTTTTCGTTCGTACAACCTTCCTTGCAGTATGTCACGAAATCATGACACTTTTTCTTTCTCTGCCTTCTTCTTCGCTTCGGACCGTGAAAATGAAACATGTCACGAAATCGTGACACCTTTTTCTCTCTCCTCTTTTCTTCGGTTTGGACCGTGAAAATGAAACATGTCGCGAAATCATGACACCTTTTTCTCTCTCCTCTTTCTCTTCGCTTTGAACCGCGAAAATGAAACATGTCGCGAAATCGTGACACATTTTTCTCTCTCCTCTTCCTCTTCCAACATGTCACGAAATCGTGATAGTTTTTCTTTCTTCTTCTCTCTCTTCCAACATGTCATGAAATCGTGACAGTTTTCCTTGTGCTTTCTCTCTCTTCCAACATGTCGCGAAATCACGACAATTTTCCTTGTGCTTTCTCTCTCTTTGAACATGTCATGAAATCATGACAATTTTTCCTTCTTGCTCAACATGTCGCGATATCACGATAGTTTTCCTTGCGCTTTCTCTCTCTTCTAACATGTCGCGATATCGCGATAGTTTCTCATGCTTGCTCAACATGTCACGATATCGCGACAGTTTTCTTACTTGTCTTTTTCTTTGAGCTTTTGCATATGGGCCACTTCGGTCTTCTTGGAAATTCACTGTGCATGCTTTGTATGACCTCTGAACTCCTGTCCACTGTATCAGAATGGATTCTGAACTTTTTTTCCACTGCATCAACCGATCTATCTATCTGTGTTGACAACAACGACAATACTTTTGGCTGCACCTTGCTCATCACGTGAGTGTTCATGTTGACCATTGTTAGAATTGTGTCCTTGTCCTTTGCCTTACCTCGACCATGGCTAGAAATGGTGAATTTTGTGTCAAAGTTCTTATCAATTTCAATGAACTTTTCTGCTAAAGCTTCAAAGTTGAGATTTTTTACGGTTTCACTAGCTGATAAATTGGCAAGAAAGTTTTTGTAGTCTGGAATGTGAAGATATGACTGAATGAGGAAAGCCCATGTGATACATTAATTTTTTTAATTTTTATCAATGACCTATTTAATGGGATGAAGGAGTTTGATGATGAAACTAGAGTGTCCTTTTTGCATCTTTATTTGATTCATCTTAAGGATAAGATGAATAAATTCTAGGTCAGATTTGGTGTCAAAGTTTTTCTTGAAGACTTCGAGAACTAACCATGTTGTGTCATGTTTGGCTTCATCAATCAAATTATGAAGGTGATGTTCTGTGACAAGTAGGATGTTGGCACAAATTTGATCATCATCTATCTACCATTTTTCCAAGGTAACAACATCTATGGATGGTGTGCAATTTACGTCCAGATGGTTGCACCATAGGTTCTCAAATTTTGTAGCTATCCTAAGGATTGTGAACCATTAATCCCAATTATCCTTACCTTTGAGGGTACATCCAACATTTTGTTTGAATTTGGAAGTCATTGTGACTTGTGATACTACAAATACCTAAAAAATGTGTGTCAAGGTGTGAACAAGGAACAAATGACTAAGTGAGGCAAAATTTGCTAGTAAATAATGAGCCAAGTGATGACAATGAATGAATGTGATCCACTAGACCTTGCTCACCATCCAAGTGGAATCTCTTTTATAAATGATAAATTTTACAAGTGGCTATGAGTCCTGATGCAATAGGATGATGATGTGGCTAAATTTAAGGACTAAAAAAATTTATGTAGCTCAAACTAAAATATTGCAGATTAATGTAAAAGATAATATCTCCAACAGATGAATATGCAGGCCAATATATCCAACACTAATTTACACAACTGAATACCAAAGTGTGGGATGTGCAAAACTAGTAACCTCAATATTATGATTGCAAGTAAGTGAGGTGTTGAAAGTTGGAGAGGTATAATGAGTTTATCTCAAATTAAGGCCTTCACCTGGATGCCCATAAACAGACACCTTATGATGAAATCCAAGTCGTGATGGAGCCCAAGTCCTACCAGTCCTCACCCAATTTATTATGGTCAGTGATATACTCTCTGAAGAGAAGTATGTGCTCTATTCCACAACTATGACAGATATTGGACTAGCTTAATTTTAATCTTGATTAAGAATTTTTAGTTTTTTGAGCACAAGTGAAAGGATGATCCCTTTCCAAAGGTTCGTGGGTATGGCTAACCTCCTTCACTATGTATTCTTGTTAAGTCCAATCTATCTTTGACTCATAGGGCCTTTAATGTAGATTTCCCACTACCAAGGAAGTGGCACCCTATCATGAAACTAGTCTACGGAATGAGTCATTGAATGCGTTCCTTTTAGGGATGATGCAAAGATGTGAATCAATTTGCAATGAAAGAAAATAAATAAAAATTAAAAATAGACTTGGAGTGCTAGTACAGTGCTAATGCGGCAGTATGTATGTTAGGTGTGATCCAGTAGACCTTGCTCACCATCCAAGTGGAATCACTCTTATAGTGAGGGCTATAAGTTAACCAAAAGCAATGTGGAAAATTTTGTAAGCCACTTATACAAGTACAATGGAGAGGCTAGAAGCCTGTTGTGCTATAAAAAAAACACAATTAGTTTACACAAAGGTCGATCTAACTGTATGGTTGTGTAAAAATAAACACGATCATTTTACACAAAGGTCATTGAACTCTGTCATATCTAAATTTTGGATATTGTATGGTTGTGTAAAAATGAACATGATCAGTTTACATAGAGGCCACTAAACTCGGTCATATATGAATTTTGGATACTTGCAAATAGAGATACAAGCTAATATCTGCAATAAAAAAAATCTATGAAGGTTTTATGAAACCTCATGCAACATCCTCATGCTCTCCTTCAACTCAACACATAAATTTGTGGAGGAGAGGAGGGGAATGCAATGCTTCTCCAAGCTTGGTTGTGGAAGGGGCAAGCATCCAAGCTCTGATAGCACTTGTAGCAAGGATCAATGCTATGTGCCCAAGCTCAACCACATGAAACAAGAAAAAAGGAGGAGAAGATTTTCGACAATGGAAAGAATGAAAAAACACAACTCTCCATTTGTGTTATAGAATTATATATTGAGAAAATTGAGCTTAGTATTAGGGTTCCCAAATCCATATTATATGAAATTCACATGAACATGAAATGGCATTACAGATTTAAATAACATATTCTAATGAGGTCTTATTAAAGCCTCAACAATTAATTTGGAACCTAACTAATGAACATGACCTTGTAGCATTAACATGTCTTCACTAATAAGCATGCATGTTTGTAAAGCACTTGGTATTATAATCCTAAGGTTGTGTGGGTGTACAATTATAAGGATACGCAAGGCACTCAAATGGAATATAAAATAGCATCGTAAACCTTTAAAATTGGGGTACTTAATTGCAACAATGTGAGGATATGTTTACAATGGATCACATGCCAAAAATACTTGTGCATCGACAAAATATACTTATGTTTTATGTACCCAAGCATCCAATATGGATAAAATCCCCAATATGAGCCCAAAATCATGGGTGCATGCACCCAAACAAAACTATTTGATTCTATTGAATCTATACTTCGTCTCATATACCCATGACAAATAAATAAAATGCTCTTTTGAAGGGCATTTTTTTTCTTTAACTAGCCTTATACCATCTATTATTTCTATAGTGATGCTCTTTGGATTCAATAATTGAGTAATTTTACTTTTTATTTTAGAGAATGGAAGTTGCACAATGAGGCGTCATGAGGTTTGAAGTTCATAAGGCCGAGATCATATCCAAAGATTAGCAAATTTCTTCATTATTTTTTAGCTTTGTAAGGTCAAGTATTAGCCACAATGAATCGTGCCCAAATATTATCTCAACATATTAATGTTTACAATGAAATATTGATTCTTGCTAGGTATCATCTAGATGCTTTTATATTTTCCTTATAGTTGTGTTTTTAAATGTTTCATATTGTTATTGTATGTTAGATAATCAAAATATAATGTTATACTTATAAACCCAAGTTTTTTTATTTAAGATTAAATGTAATATTTTCACAATTTCTTGGTTTCTTTTGAAAGCATCTCTTCAAATTTTACCTTTTTTTCTCTTGTTCAATTTGTCTATATAAAGAATTATACTTTATATATTTCTCAAGTCTTATAAAATTTGTTTATATAAAGGTTAGAGTTTATGAATTTGTTATTTTATTCATTTTGATTGCATCTCTTTAAATTTTTCCTTCTCTAGCAAGATTCATCTATACAAAATATTAATAGATCATATATTTCTCAAGTCTTATAAAATTTGTGTTATGTGGGGGTATACCATATATAATATTTGATTGAATCATTTTTCATCCTGTAAATCCTATTAAATTGAAAAATGGAAACTAAAAATATTTTATTTTGTTTCCTATTTAATTGAAACACTCTAAAACTTATACTCCTAGGTGTGTATATACATAAAAGAAATCAAGACCAAAGATAAGGGTCACTACCTTTTAACATGTGGGGGCTTGACGGGTTGAGGATGAGTGGACAAACAATGCATAATAAGGTGGGACCAACAAGCAAGTAGGTAGCTAAAGGAGTAGGTCAAAAGTAAATTAGAAAATAATGATAGAGAAGGTCATCTGGTAGCAAAAGGGTGAAAGAGCAATTCAAGAAAGGGTATGTCAACAACAAAGATGAAAACAAATTTAAGCAAGGGTGGGATGGACATAGGGAAGTAGGTTGGAATTCATTATGGGGAAGGCAAGTATGGGTTAATGAATGGAGTAGTGGGATCAAGGTAGGAGTGGGGTTATGAGTCTAAGCTAAGTGGCCTAGTGAATGGTGGATAATGGTCATGGAAGCGAATCAAGAGGTGAGTAGGGGTGGGATGCAAAGAAACTTAGAAGAGGGAATGAAGAAGGTAGTGCATCGATATAGAGGTAGGATGGGTTGACGGGTCATGTATGCATGAGTTGGGAGGATCCAGATGAGTTAGATGTAGGGGATAAGGAGGTTATGAGCGAGCAAGATAGGAATACAAAGGTTCAAAGTTTAGGTAAAGGTTGGGTTAGAGGACACAATCAAAACATAGGAGAGAGATAAATATGAGTAAGTTAGGAATTGAGGCATGCAAGAGTAAGGAGGATAGTGCAAGTATGATCAAGTTGGGAGGGGGGTGTGTGCATGTGTGTCGGGAGGTGCTTGTCAGCAAGTCAAGGGAGTATAAACTATAACTTGTGTTGGGAGACTCATGAGGTGCAGAGCAAAAGTGGGTTCAATAAGGCTAGTGATGTTAGGGGAGGGGGAAGTGGGGGAGGCATTGGAGATAAGTCGAAATAGGGTGCACAAGGTTGAGTAAGAAGGGTGCAAGGAACTAGCTATTGAATAGGAAGGGGCACAAGGTACCATCTATAAAGAAAGAGGCAGCATGGTGGATACAGTGTGATCTGTAAAGTGCCACACTATGGATTCACCTCTACATACATATCTATGGATCTTTCGTAATCCTTATGCTTAATTTGTGGTTGAGGATCTTTGAAACTTGAACCATAAATTACTTCATAAATTCATAGCATGAATACAAGCATTGGTGTGTTGTCTAGTTATTTTCAAAGAGATCAACTCTATGTGTTAGTATTAATCTGGTAATTCCTTCAATTAAGGTAACTAATAGCAATAACCTCATATTCAAAAAAAACATACACATATTTTAAAGAGGAACACCAAATTTACATGGAAACCCCAAAATGGGTAAAACCACAATCAAAGAGATTACTGCAAATTTTTATTGGAAATAATAAGTCGATTACAATCCTTACTATGGTATTCGATTGCAATCTTCCCTTATCCAACTCTACTCCCCCTGTTCTGATGTCTTTTAATGCTCTTTCTTTTCTTCCATTACAAATTTAGCAATCAATTCATCACCATGTGTTTTGTAAGAAGTTTCCACAATCTGTTTTGAAAACTCTGCCACACTGTGTTGTGTAAAAACTAAACTGCCACCCAATGATGTGCAACCATTTTCCACTAACTTTTGTGCAACCATTTGCCACTAAGTGTTGTGCAACCATTTTCCACTAAGTGTTGTGCAAAAGAAATTCGTTTTCATTACATGCGTGTAGCCCCCCTTTTCTTAAATGTTTGCAATTCATTTTTTTAAATGGGTGTTGGTTATTTAAAACCAACCAATTTTATTAAACGAGTGTTGGTTATTTAAAACCAACTCATTTTATTTCGATGTGCGGGAAGTCTGTAGGGGATATCGGGAGCAGCGGTAGTTCGATTCTTGGACACAGTAGAGCAATCGGAGGGCATCAAGAATCCGGTGGAGCGAAAATGCCCGGGCCCATTGAAGATGATCGGGCTGGCAACGGTATTGGTCAAGGTAAGGACCCACCAGACAAAGGGGGTGGTGGGGCTCAAAAGTCTTATGCCTAGGCAACGGCCTCAAAAACCCTAAATGGGTTTTTTACCAAAGAGTTATTTTTGTTTGGGGATGAGCTGGACATTCCGACGGAAGTTCTTTCAAGCTTCATGGAGTTTGAGAAATTTACCCTCATAGGTAAATTAATTGGAGGCCGTCCCGACATGGAAACTATCCAAAAATGGGCAGCAAGCAAATGGAGGACTTATGGCCATTTGGAGCTGGCGGCCCTATCCCAGGGTTTTTTGCCATTAGATTGAACAATAAGGAGGATTACTATAAAATTTTTGCTGGCGGACCATGATTTTTGGGCCGTAGAAGTTTATTTCTCAGGAAGTGGGACATGGATTTCAGTCCGGAGACCCAGAACATCAACATTGCCCCAATATGGATTAGGCTCCCGAATCTTCCCCTCTTTGGCAGGCATGAAAATGTCATAAGAGGTATTGCGCGTTCCATTAGGGAGTTGGTCACCATTGACCCTCCCACCCGAGCTCGAACAAGGTTCGTCCAGGCCTGATTTTGTGTTCTGGAAGATTTGGAGGCAAAACTCCCAACTTCCATCACTCTTTGATCTAGATGTACCTTTCTTCATAAACAAGCAATTGTCTATGAAAATAGACCAGCTTTCTGCACCCAGTGTCGGTCCCAAGGGCACCTCCAATCCCAGTGTCCTCTTCAAAAATCAAGAAAACAAAAATGTGAAAATGACAACCCCCTGGAGCACAAGGAAGATCAAGAAAAGCAACCACATCTCCCATATGCGAAGGGCCATGGATCCCCAGGCCCCTCTAGATATTGTGGTGGACTCTCTCAGCATGAAGAGAATCCCTCTCTCCAATCGGACCCCGAGCATCTTGAGGCTGACAACCAACAAGGAGTAGACTCCCACCTGGAAAGTGAACCGCAGGAAGAGATGGAACGGACACCTTCCCAAGTTTTGACTCAGGTTGTTCCTTTGCTCCAAGATACGGGTCATCTTGATTTCAGTCAGTCACAGACACTGCTAGAAGATTACCTCTTAGGAAGGAGGGGTGAACAGTTCGATCACATTAGCCCTCGAAATACGAGGAGCCGAAAGCAAAGTGTGGATTTTGGTAGTGAGAGGAAGCAGGGCCATCCTCCTAACAAGGAAAGGCAAGACAAAGAGACTACAACTAACGTTGCAAATGGAACCCAGCGTTTGTTGGTTCTAGATGACTATGACACACAGTTAGATGAAGCACATGCATCAAAACCTCCCCCTCAACAAGGAAGGGGAGGCAAGAAAAACTTCAAACTATCCAGATGAAAGTCCTCTCATGGAATGTGAGAGGACTGAACAGTGCAGCCAAGCGAAGGTTAGTGGTTGATCTCCGTAGGAGGATTAACCCTTCTATCCTTATTTTGCAAGAGACCAAGCTTGATGCTATCTCCTCTGACAAAGTGGCGAAGGCCATTTGGGCCAAGGTAAATTGTCTGTCCAGCCCTACAGTGGGAATAGCCAGAGGACTCATGGTTCTATGGGACCCTTCGAGTTTTTAGGGCAGCTTGCTGTCAACTTCCAACAGAATCATCAATGTACTGTTCCAGTCCAAAACCTCCAATTTTTCCTAGATTCTATCCAACGTTTATGCTTCAAATTCTGCCACAGAGAGAGCAGAAATGTGGAAAGCTATTTCTCTGATGAGGGAGAATTTTAGCAACTTTCCCTGGGTTTTAGGGGGTGACTTCAATTGTCCCCTTCATCCTTCAGAGAAAAAATGAGGGTTTGAACACTCTAGCCGCAGCTTGGAAGATTTCAGAGATTTTTTCTCTGCTAATGGACTGCTTGACATCAAACTCAAAGGGGCTTCCTTCACTTGGAGTAAAAGAAGGATTGGGGGCGATTTGATTCAAGTTAAACTTGACAGATTCTTCATTTCCCCAGAAGCCATTCCCATCCTTGGCGGGGCTATCCTTTCGGCTCTTCCAAGGATTGGGTCTGACCATAACCCTATTTTCTTGGAGGCAAACGATGGGCCTATTTTTATGACCCCTTTCAGATTCGAATCCATGTGGATTTCCCACAAAGACTTCAAATGATTGGTTTCAGCCTGGTGGCAATTGAAGGTGGAAGGAAGCGCTCCTAAGAGAGTGGCTTTAAAGCTCAAAATGGTCAAAGAAAAACTGAAGATTTGGAACAAAGAGGTTTTTGGTAACATTTTTTAGTCCAAAAAATCCATCGTTGAGAACCTGAAGGTTGTGGAGGAAAGGATGGCTATTGAAGGTTACACTGAGGGTCTCAGGGAGGAAGAGCGAAGCCTTTTGGTGGACTTTCATTCTATTCTTGCTAGGGAGGAAACGTTCTGGCACCAAAAATCTCGTGACCTGTGGTTGAAGAATGGAGACTCCAACACGAGATTTTTTCACGCGTCTACTATGAGGCATAGGGGGGCCAACAAGATCATAGAAGTGACTTGTAAGGATGGGCACATTACCAAGGAGATTGAGGAAATCAGGAGCGAAGCGGTTAATTTCTTTCAGTATTTGCTTGGCTCTCCTCCAGATAGCAACCTTCAGG
The DNA here is from genome assembly GCA_028583015.1 of Wollemia nobilis. NCBI lineage: Eukaryota > Viridiplantae > Streptophyta > Pinopsida > Araucariales > Araucariaceae > Wollemia > Wollemia nobilis. Next base: position 3,862,495 of record JAQPPZ010002399.1, read on the forward strand.
TCCAAAAATCTATGCTCGCCAATTTTTTGACTAAAGTTCCCCATGAGGTAAGCATGAAACTTCTGGAACCTTTTTCCTTGTCTGAGATTAAGGAAGCTTTGTTCTCCATGCAACCAGATAAGGCCCTTGGGCCCGATGGTTTCCCCCCTAATTCTTCCAAGTCATGTGGGAGGTCGTGGGCTCGGATTTGTGTGATGCTATTCGGGTAATCCAAGCGTCCATATCTATCCACCCGAAACTCAATTCCACCTTTGTTGCCCTCATTCCTAAGTATCCTTCCTGTAAAATTTTCTCTGACTATCAGCCCATTAGCCTGTGCAATGTTTTTTACAAGATCCTTACCAAGTCTATAGCCAATAGACTCAAAATAGTCCTCCCCCTCCTGATTGATCCTTGTTAGGGAAGCATTGTCAAAGGCAAAAACATTCTTGATGGTGTTATCACTGTCCATGAGACCCTTCATTTTGCTTACCGCTCTAAGAATGCTGCTCTTTTTCTTAAGCTCGACATGAACAAAGCCTTCGACCGTGTCGACCAAAAATTTTTGTGTGCAGTCCTCCTCAAGTTCGGATTTCATCCCCACCGGATTGACCTTGTCTATAGCTGTATATCCACTCCCTTTTTTTTTTTCTTGGTCAATGGGTCCCCAGCTGGGTATTTCTAGAGCTCCAGAGGCCTCAAACAGGGTGATCCTCTTTCTCCCATCCTGTTCATTCTTCTGGCGGAGGTTCTTAGTTGGTCCATGAAAGAGGCTCTTCGGCAAAACAATATTTTTGGCATCTTGCCGACTTCTAGAATTAATCCTGTCACTCATCAGCAATTTTTGGACGACACCCTCATCTCCACTAGGGTGTTCGTTGCTCAAGCCAAGTCGCTCAAGAGGATCCTGTCTTGTTATGAGCAAGTTGCAGGGCAAAAGGTCAATTACATCAAGAGCAAATTTTACTTTATTAACACTCCTCTACGCAGAAAAATTTGGATTGCTAGAATTCTTGAATGCACTATTGATTCCTTGCCTACGTCCTATCTGGGGTTACCTCTATCTTATAGCATATGGGCCAGTGGGGACATGTGGAACATGATTCTTGAGCGCCTACACAGGAAACTCGGCACTTGGAAGGGCAAACTCCTATCGCAAGCTGGGAAAGCCACCCTTACCAAAGCCTATCTTTAGGGGATCCCAACCTACTTCATGTCGATGTTCATGCTTTCGAGTGCAGTCCACTCCAAGATTGAGAAGATTTAGAGGACCTTTCTTTGGTTTGGTAACGAAGAGAAATCTAGACTTCCCCTTGTATCCTGGGACAAGGTGTGTTCGAGGATAGATCAAGGCAGCTTGGGGTTGAGAAGATCCAGACTTATGAATTTGGCTCTAATCGCAAAGCATGCTTGGATGATTATGTCTAGCAACCCGGTGGAGTGGGTTACGCTGGTTAAAATGAAGTATCTTGGCCCCACTCCCTTCTTGGATGTTGAAACATCCTTCGTGGCATCGATCTTTTGGAAATCTGTGCTCCAAACCCGACATTTGATCAAGTCTGGGAACCCACTGGATTTTGGGTGATGGCAATTGCATTTCCTTTTGGAAGGACAGGTGGGCGACTGAAGAAGCCCTTGGTTTGAGGGCGGACCTCGTTGGGCTGAGAAGCTTGACCGACCCTAACGCCTAGCTCAGGGTGGCAAGTTTCATAGATCGGAGCACCTATTTCCCTCGGTGGAAGCTTCTTGTTGTGGAGGGGTTTAATAATGAGGTTACTTTCCTTGATAATATCCTTTAGTCAGTTTTAATTCCTTCTACCAGAAGGAATGACAATATCATCTGGAGTGGTACAGAGGATGGGCGTTTCTCTATTAAATCAGCTTATGAGCTTCTCGCCACCAAGACTGCTCTGGACTATAGGTGGAATACTATTTGGAGGAAATGAGTTGTTCCTAAAATCAACTTCTTTGCATGGATTGCTTTCCACAATAAAGCCTTAACTATTGACAACCTTCACAAGAGAGGTTTTTCCTTCCCCAACAGGTGTTACTTGTGTTTAGCAGATTGTGAGACGAGGGATCATTTATTCTTGCATTGCCCATTTTCCCACTCTGTTCTAAGCATTGTCCTATCCTCATTCCAAATCCTTTGGTGCTCTCCTCGATCCCTTAGAGATGCTTTTCATCAATGGCCTAATCCTTTCAAGAATCCCAAGCTCCGCTTCCTCCTCGAGGCCTCCTTCCACCATTTAATTTGGCAAATTTGGTTAGAGAGGAATGCTAGAATCTTTGGCAGAGCTCCTAGAGGGCCCCTTTTTATTGCTCAAAGGGCGTTATCTTACGCCATTGAGAATTCTATTATCTTGGAAAGTTTACAACATCATCCTTGAGACTAGATCTCTTCTCTCTTATCGCGGTAGATGGAAAGCAAATCATATTTTGAGAGAAGGAAATCGTGTGGCTGACCACATGGCCAATAAAGGGCTCACGACCACGTGCCCGGTTGTGTGGCGGTCTCGCTTCCCATATGAGGTGGAAAGGTTGGCCAGGGCAGACATCCCTTCCTGATGTTTTCCTTACACAGATTTTGGAAGGCCCATTTCGACATGTTTTGGGGATCATGATTAGCTGTCCTTGGTGTCTGTCTCTTTGTTTTCGACTTCTTTTTGCGTTTCTATCGAGTCTATCCTATTTTATTTTTGTTGTTGGGTCTCCAGACCTAAAAGCCCTTTTTGTTGTTTTCAAGTCTACAACATTAGGATGGTTTTATTTTCATTTAGGTTTATTGTTACAGCCAAGAGGTATGATGCATCATTAGAAAGTTGGCTAATTTTGTACATAAGGTTTTGGGATCCTCTATAAAAACCCACTGTTAATTTATTATAATAATTACCAAAAAAAAAACCAACTCATTTTATTAAATGGGTATTGGTTATTTAAAACCAACCCATTTTATTAAGTGGGTGTTGACCACTCATTAAATGATGGAAGTTAAGCCAGTTTTCCTCCATGCTCTATTTCAACAAGTTTTGATTGCTCTGAATGGAAAATTTATCTAGAGCTCCTTCCACACTTCCTATTATGACCTTTTTTTTTAATTGATCTCTTGATCACAGTGGCAAAGGGTTTTCTATAGGTACTAGACTAAGCCACATGAAGTACCAAGGAATAGGGTGGAGGGTCTACTAAGATCAACACAATATGAGGTATAGGAGCTAGGAAAATGCTAAAATGGGTTTGGGCTAATAGGCTAAGAACATAGCAATAGGTATTGGTGTGATGCTCCTCTAGCTACCCACTCTAACAACATAAGTTTTGAAATAGTGAACTTGATTGTAATCATCCATTGACATGGGCAAAGCGAAAGGGGCTAAAACCTGGGCCAAAAAAAGCAAGATAGACCTCAACTAGAGTAGCAAATACCGAAATGACATTCTATCAAAGCAAAATACTTTGGTTCACCCATAAACCCAATATAAATTACCATCTAAAGGGGTGAAGAAGCTAGTTGTTAAACATCTATCATTCTCACTTACCCATCATTCTCGCTCAAACCAATTAATATAATGTATTTTCAAAGTAGTTATTTCATCTCCACTCATTTTGGATCCTTCTTATTGCCTAAAATTTTTATAAATTTATTCAATGATTAATATTTTTGTTTGATGAATATCTAAAGAGAAATAATACTCTAATAAAAAAAATCTAGCAAAACAGTAAGTTGAGAATCAAAGGAAAAACAGAGAATACATTACACAAGAATTTATCCTGAGAAACCCTTTTAGGAAAAAACCCAGCAAGAATATCTTCTTATTGTATAGACGACCATCTCCAATACAATAATATCCTTTGGTTTCTTTCTCGCTTGCTCTACCGCTTGTGATTACATTTCTTGCATATTGTGTTGCCCCCTTGGGGGTGTTCGAACATTCCCATTTCCCAAAAACCCTCATGCAAGTGTTGTTTTATATACCAAGAATAATATGGAAAATATTCAACATATTTCCAAAATTCTCCCACTTGTTGAATACTTTCCATAGGATCCGAAAACTGCCATTGTCAACTATCAAAGGGCAACTGTAAATTTTCCAAACCCTAGATAACTGTTGTCCTATGTTATTTTAAAATAAATCAGATCTGAGAATAATTTATTCAAACATGCAACAGTCACACTTACCGTGTAAGAACACTTCTACTCTCTTGCTGCTTTTCTAGCCAACAATCACCGTTCTTCTCCTCCTAATCTTGTAGTTTTCCTTCAACAATTTTTTCTCCTCCCATTATTTTCTGTCTATTTGTGTATCTAAAACACTCTTGATCTTCTCCTTTTATCCTTGAAAAAGGTAACCCTAATATTAGATCTCATCTCATCTTGAGATGTAAGGTTAAAAATAGAAAATCACTTAAGTGAATATCAAAATAGAATCACTTAAGTGAACTTAAAAATAGAAAACCACTTAAGTAAATTTCAAAATAGAATCACTTAAGTGAAATTCAAAATAGAATTAGAAACGTCTCGAACCACTTCTAGCACGTTCATATTGAAGCCTGTGTAAGAAGTTCCTGTCCGAGCTACATTTCTCAACACTCCCTCTTAGCGAGGAAGGAATTATGCACCAATCCAATTTTGTCTCTAAATGCTTCAAACTTCCATTTCACTAAGGGCTTGGACATAATATCAGCTACATGCTGATCTGTGGGAATATACTGGAGCTTTACGGCTCCATTATGAATCTACCATCTCATAGATGAAGCTAAATACATAACTGCTCTAATGGAAGTGTATCTGGCAACTGGAGCAAAATTCTCCTCATAGTCCACTCCCTCTTTTTGGGAGAACCCTCTCACCACAAACCTTACCTTGAACTTCTCAATGTTGCCATCTACAGCATGCTTAATTTTGTAGAGCCTCTTGGAACTCACAACTGACTTCCCCTCCAGTCTTGGCACTATGTCCCAAACATAATTCTTCATGATGGAGGTGTACTCCTCCAACATGGCATCCTGCCAAACCTACTGATTTGTTGCCTCCTAAAAACTGGTAGGTTCTAAATTTATGATGTTACTCATCAATGCCATGTAGCTTAAAAACTTCCTTGGAGGTCTGCTCTCTCTAATCATGCTGCTATGATCCTCAACATACTCCTCAGCATCCCTCAATGTCTGTGTAAGCCATTGAGGTCTCCTGATAGAACTGGAAGGGACTAATGTCTCCACCTCCTCACCTGAAGGTTATTTTTCTGAACTGGAAACCACCGGTGTCTTTTGTGACCCTGGCTCAACCTTCAAAGCTTCTTGCTCCTCATTCTCTATCACTTGAATAGGCTCATGGGACTTCCTGGATGCAACGTCCTCCTCAAACTTTACATCCCTACTCACTATTGTCTTCCTCTTCTCTGTAATATAAACCCTGTAAGCTTTTGAAGTCTCATTGTATCCTACAAATAAACCCTTCCTACTAGAGGGCTCCAACTTGGTCCTCTTCTCTACTTGAACATGGATATAAACTGGACATCCAAATATGCGAAATGACTCACCTCTGGTTTCACACCAGTGAATGCCTCCTCTAGTGTCTTGTCCTCCAAGATCTTGTGAGGACACCTATTTTGGATGTAGACTATTGTGTTGCATGCTTCTGCCCAAAGAAACATTTGCAAGCCTTGGTCATGAATCATGGCCCTAAAATCCCCTATGATGGATCAATTCTTTCGCTCTACAACCCCATTCTGTTGTGGGTTGTATGGAATAGTCAGCTTCCTCTTGATTTCTGCCTTCTTGCAAAAACCATCAAACTCCTTGGAGGTATATTCACCCCCATTGTCTGATCTCAAGACCTTGATATTATTCTCTATTTGGTTATCAACTAGAGATTTGAACTCCTAAAACCTGCTAAAGACTTCATCCTTGGTCTTTAAAAAATAGATCCATGTCTTGCAAGAGAAATCATCAATAAAGGAAACATAGTATATGCTACCTAAAATCGATGCTACTGACATCGGTCCATAAACATCCGAATTTACTAGATCTAGTATCTTCTTATACCTATGCGCACTATTTGGGAAAACAGCCTTGGTGTGCTTGCCAAACGTGCACCCTCTACATACTCCCTGTTGCTCAATGTTGAACTCTGGAAGACCTATGACTATCTCCTTCAGAATAGGCAACACTCTATGATGCAGGTGCCCCATCCTCTTGTGCCACAAATCACACAAGTTGTTACTGCTATGAACTAGGGCTCAAATAGGTTCACCCTGCAACCTGTATAAATTGCCTTCTCTAACCCCTATTACTTGTGTTGTTTCCGGGCTAGATTATTTTGGTCTAATAAGGACATGTTGGTTCTTGAACTCCACTGCATAACCCTTATCCTCCATAATTGAAACTGAAAGCAAGTTCTTCCTGAGACCTGGAACAAAAAAAACATCATCAAAGTCTAAAGATTTCCCTGATTGGAGTCGAAAAGGAATGGTACCAATTCCTACAACTGGATATTTGGTATCATCACCAAGATCAACCTGAACCCCTGAGTCTTGCTCTTGTAGACTAGTAAAGCATTGTTGGGCTAATGTCATGTGCTGAGATGCCCCACTATCCACATACCAAACATTTCTTGGAACCGTACTTGTAGAAAGGCAAGATACCAATGAGAAAATTTTCTTGAATTTGGTAGCAAACTCACTCATCTGAGTTTCTGCAGAGGATGCTACCTGCATCTGCTGCTGCTTCCCTTTACCCTTCTTGTCTGGACACTATGATGCATAATGGTCATGCTTATGAAAAATGAAGCACTTGATCTTGCTCAAGTCCTTCTTCCCTGACTGTGAGGTTGACTCCTCATTCTTTACCTCACTTTGTTGGGTCCTTTACCTTTGCCCTTCTTGGTTTTCCAAAAAAGAGCTAGGTTATCGTCACCACCTTTCTTGTTGGCCTTTGACTCCATCCGAGTCTCCTCCTGGATGAAATCATCCCATAGTTTCTCAAATTTGGGAAGGTTCTCACGAGCACAAATACCTTTGACAAATGGTTCCCATGAAGCTGAGAAACCATTAAGTGCCACATTCACCAACTCTGTGTCTTCAACCTTCTCCCCTATTACTGCCATTGATCATGAATCTGTGTGATCTTCATTAGATAGCTGGTAACGGTGTTAGATCTGGTCATCCCCATAGATTTGATTTTGTTCTACAATATCATATTCTTGTTTATGTTCTCGCTCTGGTAAAGGCTAACCAGGGCATTGAACATATCCTTTGCCTTAGTCTTCTCGAATATGTGAGGAATCAGGTGATCCTTCACTGCATCCAAGATCATTCGCTTGGCCTTTACTTCCTTCTTTTTGTGAGATGCCAATTCCTATGGATCTGTAGGCAAAGTCACATCAGCCTTGACAATATCCCAGAGATCATTCTCTTCCAATAAGAACATTACCCTAACTTTCCAGGGAAAAAAATTGGAGGCACCTTCCAATATATCCTCAAATCTGAGGCTAGCTACTGCCATTTCTGAGATCTAAAATATTAATGACTGAAAAAAAATAGTCTTACAAATAAGCATAGTCCTTCAAGCAAAAAAATTATGAAACCCTAACTGCTTTTTTTTATTATTTGCTTGAAACCCTAACTATTTTTTTTATTTTCTTGAAACCCTAACTGTTGAAATATTAATGACTCGAAAAAAATAGTCCTGCAAATAAGCTTAGTCCTTCAAGCCAAAAAAAATTAAACCCTAACTGCTATTTTTTTCTCTTAATATCTAGCAGTGATCTATTGTTGTAAACCCTTGAGGATCTCAATCACAGAACGTAGCTCTAATACCATGTAAATTTTCCAAACCCTAGATAACTATTGTCCTATGTTATTTTAAAATAAATAAGATCTGAGAATAATTTATTCAAACATGCAACAATCACACGGATTGCTGGAAAAATAAACAGCGTGAACAGTAGAAGGTAAATATATTTTTGAACCTAAAATATTACAAATAAGAGGCTACAACTACAACAGAACACTTATGCTCTCTTGCTACTTTTCTAGCCAGCAATCATTGTTCTTCTCCTCCTAAGATTGTAGTTTTCCTTCAACAATCTGTTCTCCCATTTTTTTCTGTCTATGTATCTAAAACACTCTTGATCTTCTCCTTTTATCCTTGCAAAAGGTAACCCTAATCTCTCTAACCCTAAGATTAGATCTCATCTCATCTTGAGATGTAAGGTTAAAAATAAAAAATCACTTAAGTGAATATCAAAATAGAATCACTTAAGTGAAGTACAAAATAGAATCACTTAAGTGAAATTCAAAATAGAATTAGAAATGTCTCGAAACACTTCTAGCACGTTCATACTGAAGCATATGCAAGAAGTTTTTTTTCGAGCTACATTTCTCAACAGCAACCATACCCATAACATAATTTGTAGTTCCATGCAAGTATCTGAAGATCCTCTTCACAACAGTCCAATGTTCCTTCCTTGTGAAAAGAAAAACAGAGCATATGCTAATTAAACATAGATTACAAACTGCAAGCTAAATACTAAACAGATATTAGAGGACACAATAAATATAGAGAAATATATATTTATTCAGAGGAACTTTTGCAATGCCATTTTACATACATACAATTCTCTTATATAATCACAAAATGAGAGGAACCCACAACCTTCTAGAATTTTCTAGGGTTTACTAATCTTCTGGAATCTTCCAGGTCATACTAAAAGGCATAAATTCCACAAAAAAGGGTTTCCATGAACTTTCTAGAAGATTCTCCACAAAAAGGGGTTTTCGTGAACTTTCTAGAAGGTTCCATCATTAGTCAGGAAAATCATGCAGCACCTGCATATTATAACAAACTCCCACTTGATGCAAGATTTTTCTAGAATCTTTTATCCCAATCCCACTACTGTAAAATTGGTGCTTTTGAACTGTGACTACCTTAGTAAGTGCATCTGCTACATTCTCTTGAGTTTTGCATTTGATTGGGTTGATCATTTCACACTCCACCATATCACTCACAAAATGATATTTCACTGCAATATGTTTTGTCATTTCATGGAATGATGAAGAATATGCAAGTGCTATTGCACTTTAAGTGTCACATTTTATTCCAACATATTCTTAGTTCAAATGCAAACCTTGGCACAATCTCATCATCCAAACAGCTTCTTTTGCAGAATTAGTTGCAGCGATTATTCAGCTTCAGCACTTGACAAAGCTACAACAGTTTGTTTTTTACTCCTCTAGATCACTGCACGACCATACAAAGTGAAGACATATCCTCCTGTTGACTTACGGTTGTCCAATTCACCTGCCCAATCTGCATCTACATGTCCCTGCAAACAAAACTCTTCATTCTTCTTGGGCAGATAACACAAAACATGATCTTTAGTACCCTATAAATATCTGAAAATTCTTTTTAAAAATTTCCAATGTTCCTTTCTAGGATTGGACATATATCTGCTGACCATACCAACTGCATGAGCAATATCAGGCCTGGTACATACCATTGCATACATTAGTGATCCCACAGCCTCTGCATATGTAATTTTCTTCATCCTCTCCTTTTCTTCAGCTGTAGTTGGACACATTTTTGTAGATAATTTAACTCCAGGCTGCAAAGGAGTTTTGGCAGGTTTACTATATTGCATTCCAAATTATTTCAAATTTTGGTTAATGTAATCCTTCTGGGAAAGCCATAATTATCCGCCCTTATGATCTCTGACAATATCAATACCCAAGCAATGGTGTGCCCAACCCAAGTCCTTCTTATCAAAGTTCTTTGACAATAACTCCTTAGTTTTTGAAATCAATTGCTTATTATTTCCAATCAGGAGAATGTCATCCACATACAAAACCAAAATTACAAAACTTTTACTTTCTATTTTGTAATACACATGGATCTGCAGGTTTACGAAAAAATCCAATCTGCAACACATAATTGTCAAACTTTTGGTACCACTCTCTAGGAGACCGCTTCAATGCATAGAGATATTTTTTTAACCTACAAAAAACACATGCATCTCCTACTTCAAAACTTTCATGTTGCTGCATGTATATTTCCTCCTTCAAATCTCCATGCAGGAATGCAGTTTTAACATCCATTTGTTCAACTTCTAAATCAAAAGCAACAGCATATGCAAGCAAAATTCTAATAGAAGATAACTTCACAATGGGAGCATAGGTTTGATGAAAATCAATACCTGGGATCTGAGAGAACCCTTTTGCAACCAATCTGCCCTTGTATCTTTCCACATATCCATCAGGCCTTAACTTCTTTCTGAACACCCACTTGTTGCCTACTATATTTCTCCCAGCAGGTTGTTGAACTAAATCCCATGCATGGTTCTTCTTCATTGAATCCATTTCTTCTTGCATGGCCTTCTTCCAATGCTCTTTCTCCGAACTATTCATGGCATCTTCAAATGTGAGAGGATCATCACCAACAGTTGTAAATCCACAAAAATAATCTTGAAGCTTGTTGGGAAGATGTTTCTCTCTTTTAGTTCTTCTAGGCTGCTCCACTGATTCTTGGACCTCTTCTCTACAAGGTTGATAATCAGACTGCATTATTTTTTGATCCTCTTGATGCACTTCTTTAGGCATATAAGCAGGAAAATCTTCACCAGGTCCTTCTAGGTTGGAAACTCTATCTGAAATATCAAAATATATTGTTTCTTGAGGTTGATAGGGCTAAGCATGTGCATAACTTGAAGGTTGACCTAACATAGTGCATTCATGCACACTAACCTTCTCTTTCAACTGTTGTTGTGATTCATGTTGTTGAATATCTCCAACTGTCTTAATTTCCTTCAAAATCACACCTCTGTTGAAAACACTTCTATGTTCATCCGAAATCCATAATTTATATCCTTTTGTTCCAACAACTTCTCCATAACCAACAAGAATGCATTTCTTAGATTTTTCATCCAATTTTTTCCTCTTCTCGGTAGGAATGTGCATAAAAGCTTCACAACCAAAAACCCTTAGGTGAGAGATAAATGGTTTTCTCCCACCCCAAGCCTCTTCAGGTGTCTTGTCACTCAAAGCAGTGCATGGTGACAAATTAACCATCTAGCTGGCAATTGAAATTGCTTTAGCCCAAAACCCTTTACTGAGCTTTGCATCTGATAACATGCTCCTCATCTTCTCCAATAGTGTTCTATTCATTCTCTCTGCCACTATGTTCTGTTGAGGAGAATAAGGTGTAGTATTTTGTCTAAAGATGTGTTTTTTCCTGCAAAACTCTTCAAATTTAGTATAACAATATTCTCCACCATTGTCACTATGCAATATCTTAAGTTGTCTGCCTATCTGCATTTCTACATTAGAAAAAAACCTTTTAAAATGATCAAGTATGTCATTTTTTTTCTTCAAAAATACAGTCCATACTTTTTTGCTATGATCATCAATAAAAGTGGCAAAATATAGAGCACCACCAATAAATGCTATATCCATATGACCACAAATGTCTGAATGAACAAGATCCAAAATAGACTTAGCTCTATGTGGGTGAGGAGAAAAGCTTACCCTTTTTGGTTTACCCATCACACAGGATTCACAAAAGCTAAGAGTGTTGAAGCTGATATCCTTGAGCCCATACACCATACCTTTGCTAACCAACTGCTTCAAGTTGGTTTCTCCCAGATGACAAAGTCTTTTGTGCCAAAGAAGACAATCTTCAACATCTGCATCATCATTTTTCTTAGTTGCATTTCAATGGATTTTCTCACAAGGGCTGACATCCAATTTGAACAAATTTCCTTTCTTATTTCCTTTTGCAAGCACCAATGCACCTCTAGTGAGTTTGCATCCTTCATCTGAGAAGGTAACAATTACTCCTTTTTCAGCCAACTGTCCAACTAAGAGAAGATTTCTTCTCAACTGAAGGACATCTAACTTTTTGCAAATACTTAACTTTTCCACTTGAATCCCTCACAAGAATTGTACCTTCTCCTTCTACATCATAAAATGCATTATCACCCATATAAACTTTTACACTATTTACCTATTTATAGTTGAAAAACCACTCACGGTGTGGTGTCATGTGGAAAGAGGCTCCTGAATCTATAATCCAATCTTTAGGACACACTTTAGTTGACAGACAGGAATATTAAAATCATTCAAGTGATCTGAGAACTTACCACTCTCCTTCATCTTGAGATTTGTCAGCTTCTTTTGCAACATTAACTTGTTCACTATTGACTTGGAAGCGTAGATGCTCTCCAGCTTTTTCCACGTATCATGAGCAAACTGTACTTTTGTCACATTTAAAATCACAGTCTTCTAAACTCAGTCTAATAAGGGCCATTGCTTTTCTATCCAACTTATTAAACTCCTTGTGCCATCCTAGTGGGCTTTCCACTGACTACAACCCACAAGTCCCTTTCCACCAGTAAGTCCTCCATTTTGATCTTCCACAATGTGAAGTTCAATCCATTGAACTTCTCAATCTCCAGTTTGCTACTCATTTTCTGCGAATCTTTCTTTACTCCCACTCAAATTGTTAACCAGTGCACAAACCCTCAGGAGCACTCCAAGATAAGGACACAGCAACCAATGTCGAGAGAGGGAGAGCACTATTCACTACCAAAGCATATATAACTGCCTCTCTTCCACTATAGTGCTCTGATACCATGAAAAAAAAACAGAGCATATACTAATTAAACATAGATTAAAATTGCAAGCAAAAAAATGAACAACAGATATTGGAGGACACAATAAATACAGAGAATTATATACTTATTCAGAGGAACTTTGCAATGCCAAATTACATACATACAATTCTCTTATATAATCACAAAATGAGAGGAACCTACAACCTTTGGAATTTTCTAGGGTTTACTAATCTTCTGAAATCTTCCAGGTTATACTAGAAGGCATAAAATCCACAAAAAAGGTTTCCATGAACTTTCCAAAAGATTCTCCACAAAAAGGGGTTTCCGTGAACTTTCTAGAAGGTTCCATCATTAGTCAGGAAAATCATGCAGCACCTGCATATTATAACACCTTGGATTGGACATATATCTACTAACTACTCTCACTACATGTGCAAATATCTAAACATATTAGCTTCACCTATTACCCTCGACCATATACCGACAAGGTAACAAAATAATCCAAAAAGCCACTCTAAAAAAAATTACAAATATTACTAGAGTTGACACTGAGAACATTACACCAAGCAACCACCACTGGCATCCACACCAATCTCTTTTGAGTATAACTACATCAATTACAATAGCTTCTTTAGGTACAAGCTAAACTAATTACAATAGTTAATACTTACCCAAAAACTTGTGGTACAACCAATAAACAATCTCAAACATTTTTCAGCAACTTTGCAATAAAACCACTAGAACAAGCATTTTCAGCCTTAAACTCCAGATCTACCACCACTAAAGCTCACCAGACCTGCCACTGCCGAAGCTCACCAGACCTGCTACTACCTAAGCTCACCAGATCTGTCGCTATCGAAGCTCGCCAGCTCTATCGTTGTCGAAACTTACCAGCACTACCGCTACCGAAGCTCACAAGATCTACTGTTGTTGAAGCTCACCAAATCTATTATTGTCGAAGCTCACCAAATCTTTCGTTGCCAAAGCTCACTAGATTTTTTATTGCCAAAGCTCACCAAATCTGTCATTGTATAATCTCCCCAGATCTCTACCCGTATGCTTCCTGTTATTTTTCCTTTGCCCATATTCTTTCGTGCACTGCTCCCACTCAAGAATCGATTTATCCCAAGGTTAAAATTGTTTTTTTCTTGACTGTCTCCAATACAAGAATATACTTTAGTTTCTTTCCCGCTTGCTCTGGCGCTTGCGATTACATTTCTTGCATATTGTGTTCCCCCCTTGGGAGGTGTCCAGACATTCCTCTTTCAATACAAGAATATCCTTTAGTTTCTTTCCCACTTGCTCTACCGCTTGAGATTACATTTCTTGCATGTTGCGTTCCCCTCCTTAGGAGGTGTCCAAACATTCCTCTTTTCCACAAACCCTCATGCAAATGTTGTTTTATGAAAAAGTTTTAAAATACCATGGGTGCAAAACCATAGGTTCAAATATATTAACCTAAATATATTATGTTAACTTGCTAAAATAACATGGAAAATACTCAAACATATTTCCAACAATATTGAACTCTTTTAGATATTCAATATTTTAAAAATATTATTTTTAAAAATAATATTTGATATAAATATTTTATTATTAAACCCTTCACATACTTGTTACAAAGAAAAAAATGCATCATATATCTTGTTATTAAACCATTTTAAAATAAAATTTATATTTTTAAAAATAATTATAAATAAATAAATATATCTTGTTATTAAACCCTAAAACATCAATATTTAAATTACATTTCAAAATAAAAATCATATTTTTAAAAATAATTATAAATAAATAAATAATATTAATCATAAAATATAAAATTATATATATATATATATATATATATATATATATATATATATATATATATATATATATATAATCATATTTTTAAAAATAATTATAAATAAATAAATAATATTAATCATAAAATATAAAATTATATATATATATATATATATATATATATTCCAATACTTCTCAAATTATTATTAATGAATATGGTCTATGGGACTTCAAATATGGAAGTACAACTACTCAAATCATATCATATGATCTTTAATATCTTTGAAACCTTCTCCTACTGATTTGGGTTAGCAATTTCCCTACTTTTTTTATTTTATTGTCTTCAAATAACTCTGTCATAGACCCGTTCCCAAGTGTTTCTTTGTATTTGCCACGGATGTCTGAAAAACTCGGGCATTTATAGATGAAGTGTTCTTCTGTCTCTACTATGTGCTGCATAAAGTACATATCTTTTCTTCCCATAGTTCTTTGGGTGTTGTCCATCTCCCTGTTTCACATCTATGCCTATGAGAGCTAGTCCTTATCTGAGCAATGAGGATTTTTTCCTTCCACTTGATTTCAACGCCTATATATGTTTTTTCCTTGTGATCATATGTTGGGTTAAACTTTGCAATATACTATAATATTGTCTTTTTCTCCTTGCATTTTTCCACATTCCACTTCTAAACTTTTCATTCACATAGCTTTTGATGTCTTTGTTGAAATTTGGACATTCATTTATGTTGATTTCCCAACGTTTCATCCATTTCTGATTTCGTTTCATCTATGTGTTCTTCCACCTATGCAACTCTTCGTCCTTAGCTGCCCTTGGTCATCTGTCGTTTTTCATGTTTTCTGTTTTTTTCAAGTAACATAACAGCTTGGTCATAGCAATTGCTTCTAAAGGAAACATTCCAGTTTCAGCAAAAATAATTTCATAAGGGGTTGTGGCCTTAATTTTGAAAAAAATTATGATTAGATATTTTTGAATCCTTTTTATTTGCCTCCATTTTGTCTTTGTTGTGCCACTAGCCCACACTTCGCAACCATGCAACAAACCGGTGTAACAAGTAGGCCAAATAAAACCCTGGTGGTCTTCCAGTCCCACAGCTCGTCATTCCTACATCTATTTTGAAGTGCATACAGTGCTCTCCAACCGCCTTGAGTTCTTTTCATCCTACATGTATTTCAATTGAGTTTGTCATGAAATTCTATGCCCAGGTATTTGTATTCTACTACTACCTCAAGTGGTTCTCCTACAAACTGAAATTTGAGTTGTTGCTTCTTCTTTTTTGCTGAAAAAATCATGATTTTTGTTTTGCTTGTGTTTACCTGCATCCCAACTTCCTTACAAAAGAGTTTTAGAGCTCGAAGGTGATCTCCTAGATCTTTGGTTGTTTTGGCCACAAGAATTACATCGCCTGCATACATGAAAAGTTTTACCACATATTTGGCTAAGTGCACACCCTCTCCACCAAATTTGTTTATCCATTCTTCTAACTTGTCAATGTACAACCCAAATAAGGTAGGAGATAGAGGACAACCTTGTTTGACTCCTATATCACTACCAAAACATTCAAATAACCTTCTACATGTGTTCTAGTTCTAACTTTTGCATGCTCATATAATCAGTGAACTGCTGCCATGATTATGGGACATAACATATTGATATATTAAAAAAGAAAATCTAAAAATGTTTTTATATAAGACTGTATTAATATTGTAATATTCAATTCAAATATTCTTCCGTTATATTAAAAAGGAAAATCTAAAAATGTTTTTATATAAGACTATTAATATTGTAATATTCAATTCAAATATTCTTCTGTTACACGTTGCTATATGATCAAAGATTATGGTTTCTCTCCCATACCCCCCTCTTCTCTCATTGCTATCGAAATAATGAATTAAAAAATCTAAATCTATTAATCCACATATTATCAAAATAATTATTTAAAATTTTAATTAATCTACATGAGTGTAGTGTATTCATAAAGATGAATGTGATCCAGATGTATAAAAAATATAAATTTAAGAATAAATATGTATAAAAAATATAAATTTAAAAATAAATTTAAAAATCTATTGAGGGCATCCGGTGTGAAAACAATGTCGAGACATTTGTGTAACATCAAACATCAAAGGTCGATAGTCATCTACGCAATAAGGAGGAAAAAGGAACCTTTCAACAAAAGAGCTTCACATGTCGCCACTAGATGTGACTTTCAACCATTTACTCTCGTTTGTACAGTGGTATGCAACCCTTTTGGTGTGTAACATGGAACCCCACCCTGTTATAAGTTGTGGTTGGTATTTCTAGATTCTTCCTATTGGAATGCTTTTGCTTTTCGTTTGTACGGTGGTATGCAACCCTTTTGGTGTGTAACATGGAACCCCACCCTGTTAAGTTGTAGTTGGTATTTCCAGATTCTTCCTATTGGAATGCTTTTGCTTTTCATAATTTACATGAGATCGCTTGATTAACAAGCGAGAAACTAGGATACGAAACGCATGACCCTTGTGCCAACGTGGACCCCACAACATGCCTTTTTCATCCTATTATTTCCATTACGTCTCTCTAAACCTAGGCCAAATATAGAAACGTCTAAACGCCTTTCCTCTAGAACAAATAGATAGATAGGTATTACAGAGGAGAACAAAAACGTCTAACCTGTTTAGGAAAGAGGCAACCAGGTTTCACAGGTTTTAAGAAAGTCGCACATCGAATTCAGGCCACATATTATTATAAATCTTAAATTATTGATTAATTTTACAATCTCAACTCTCAAAAAAATTAAACAATCAATTAAAGGTTAAACCATAGATTACTAAATAATACACAGCCATTAGGATCCTAAACCATTACTATCAACCGTTTTCAGTATGAACCTGGATCCCTAAAGGGAACCATTTTTGAGAAAGTCCAACAGTCACCAGATATTTTAGTTATGAAGCTGGATCTCCTACAAAACAAATCCAAAACCCTAACAAAACCATTTTTGAGAAAGTCCAACAAAGTCCAACAATCACCGGATATTAGTTGTGAAGAGTCAAAACTGTTCGTTGTGAACTGATACAGTGTCCGGGTGTAATCACTTTTTAATGTGGAGGAGTAAAAAATACACTGTTCCCCATACTAGGGTCCTATATATGGAGATAATATCATTAAGATAATGATAATCACTCAGTGTATAATTGCCCTGTACAATACAGGGCTCTTTATTAGACCTTTTATAGCGTTGGGAATCAAACGACAATTTATTTACTGTATCTGTACTCCTCAGTTATCTCCCACAAATCGTGGGAAAGGCCAAAGGCCTTAAACTCCGAGATTAATTTCAACCTCTGGAAAGTAAAATACAAAACGACAGCAGCACGCTAGTGGTAAGGAATTAAACAGATGAACTCAAGGTCTTTCGGTTCTAATCTTCTCCCCGTCTTTGGACATTCCCATTGCCATCCTTCATCGTTCATACGTACAGCTGCCTTGTATTATGATTACCTTATATAAAGAAAGTGATTTAATTCCAGTTTTGCATATGTATTATGATTACCCTATATAAAGAAAGTGATTTAATTACAGTTTTGTATATGTATTATGATTACCTTATATAGAGAAAGTGGTTTCTCCCTTTTACTGTGATTACTTCATATAGAGTAAGTAATTAAAAATGCCATTTTAAAAGACTAGTTGGTATGTCAAAGTAAGTGATTAAAAATATCATTTTAGAAGTCCAGTTTATATTTTATAAGTGTAATACCCAGCTGCCTTTTATTATGATTACCTTATCTTAAGTAACTTAAAAGGCAATCATCTTAAAATTCCAGTTGGTATTTTGAACCTGTTACCTGGCATAGACTAGCCATGTGAACCCATTATATATTCCAGTTGGTATTATGAACCTCTTACCCAGTATATAAGGTAATCATAATGAGCAGTACTTAACAATATTTCAATACCTTGCTTCGAAGAGATGAGGGTTCAATCAAAAGTTCAAACTCCTCATGATTTTATTTTAGTGTGCATACGTAACATCTGAACATAGCTCCTAACTAGTTCCCCAATTTCAATACTTCCCCCTGACATCCAATATTTCAGAAGGGTGAAAATTGAATCAGATAACAGTGGGATGGTCAAATCAATCCATCACCAAACCCTCAACAGGGAAAATTGAATCAGATAAGAGTGGAATGGTCAAATCAATCCCTCACCAAAGGAACACACACAAGTTCAAACCCTCAACAGGCTCGAACAAGTTTCGGCTTCAAATGAAACGCCATTAAAACAGCCCCTAGAAAAACTCGCAAAATAAATCGAAGTTCTGATTGAACACCTTCCCCACATTTCATCTTGAAAGCGCAGTCAAAAGAGACAATAAACAACCCATCTACTAAACACATTTCACCTTGAAACACAATCGAACAGCCCATGAAAACCCTCTCGAAGGTTAATGCGTCTCAAAATGACCTTGAAATGCAATGAAAACAACCACTAAACAGTACCCTGTTAAAGTTAATGCGTCTCAAAATCATGTGAAAAAGGCTATCTTGAACCAGTGCTTGGTAAACAGAAATAGCCAATAAAAAGGCCCTCAACCCAGTTTAATGTGTTTAAATTTTTGTACCTCTACCCAGTTTAATGTGTTTAAATTCCTGTATAATAAGCCGTTCAGTAGAAACAAAAGAGAATCAAAATAAATTCAAGACCTATGAGACTAGTACCGTATTAAAGCCAGTGTAGAGATCATTCCTCCACTACAAGACTACAAGACAACAAACACAAAAGATTTCAAACACGGCTGAACAAACAGAAAACCTAGATATCTCAAACATCCATCTAATTCTTCCCCATTTCAATCTATTTGTACAGAATGTTACAAGTTCAAGAATACAATACCATTTCAGGCTGAACAAACTTCAAAGAAGGATTATTCCAGCCAATAGCAGTGTTAAAGTTCAAGAATACAATACCATGTCAGGCTGAACAAACTTCAAAGAAGGTTTAATTCCAGCCAGTTGCAGCCAGATCCCAAAGCATTTTAAGTTGCTTACACATATCTCGCTTGAAAAAACCTACCAGCTAAGATAGAGAAAGAAGATAAACCCAAAAAAAAAAAAAAAAAACCTATGAAATATGGGTGACATGAACTCCAGTTTATCTGCGCTTGGGATTTCTTTCTTCATCTTCAGAATCATCATCGTCTACTTCGTCTCTACTCCTCTTGTGGCCTCCTGCCACACCCTCATCTTCATCCTCATCAATATCCTCGTCTTCAGGTTCGTCTTCTACTGGCTCAAAATCACTACCACCATCTTCATCTTCTGGCCTGCCAATAGGCTGCACTAGATACTCTGTACCATAATCTTCTTCCTGCTAAAAATGAAAACAGCAGTTCAAAAAGTATGTGAAGGTTAAAAAGTAAATAAGTTTAACAATAAATAAATTTAACAAACAGTCCCTGCAGAAACGGGAGTACTTTTACCACCACCACTTTAACCGGGCCTAGTAGTTACGTTCAATAAACAGCAAAATGAACAGATGCCCTAAAAGACAAGACCAAAAACAAGCTTTGAACGCACACAAACTTGTGTGTACTCTAACCGCCACTATTTTCACTAGACCTAGTTGTTCTGTTGAATAAACAGCAAAATGAACAGAAGCCCACAAACAGGTGTAACCTGACCACCACCATTTTCACTAAACCTAGTTGTCCTGTTGAATAAACAGCAAAGTGAACAGATGCCCTAAAAAACAAGACCAAAAACAAGCTTAGGCCCCACAAAAACACGAGTAATTCAACCACCACCATTTTTCATTGATCTAGTTATTATGTTGAAGAAACAGCATTGACACCACATTTTTCACTGGACCTAGTTGTTATGTTGAATAAACTGCGAAATAAACAGATGCCCTCAAACAAGCTTTGGCTAAACAGCCAACCAGCAAAGGAAAAAGTCAACCAAACAGACTTTCATGACTCGACACGTCAGATAAACTGACCGTGTCAACACCCAGCATACAAGAAGAAACACTGTTCATAAACTTGTCTTTAAAAAAAAAAACAATAAATCATTGGCACAGACTGCAAACAGATAGGGTGGTGAACATTCACTCCAACAAATGGGATGAGATCTCCGCCACTTCAAAACCTGGAACCAATTCAGAGAATAGACTACAAAACAGCCCTCTTAACCAGATGCACTTTGTGAGGAGTTCTAAACCAAACTACAAGCTTCAAACACCTTTTATTAAAGCACCTCAGAATTAGGCCTGCTGACTTAGATCCAGTAAGAGCAATACATGGTTTTCTCCAACCTAGTCAAGACAGATACAAGCCTTCTGTCAAGAAAGACCCATCCATACGCAAGCTGCTGAACCAGATCCGGCAAGAGCAATCCACTTCTAGTTACATCACAACAGTCACATTTAAAAGGTCACAGGATGGCATTCGAAAGGCTACAGGATGTCGGTCTCAATCATTGTCATACCCCAAAAAAATATAAATAAAAAAGAATGCACCCAAACCCAACAGGTATCCACAAACCCAACAGGTATCCATTCCAGCTAGACTTCGCCCCATCCAACCAGGCGAATAGCAAGTCTGGGTAACTTTGAGACATCAGAATACACACCCACACAAACCCAACTCAGACGGAACAGATACCCCTCACACATGCATCTAACCCAAAAGAAAATGTCTGCTACCCATTTGAAAGAGAAGGAGAAAGAAAACAGAAAGCATCCATTTCCACGCTTACTACAATGCCCAAAAGCTGCAAACTATATTGGAATAGACAGATGAGAACAACAAAAACACTATACTCAAAACCAGTGCATGAATATCCAAAAACGATTATAACAATAAGGGGGGATTAAAAAAAGGATAAAACTGCAAACTATATTGAAAGAGACGGATGAGAACAACAAAAACAATATACTCAAAACCAGTGCATGAAGATCCAGAAACGATTATAGCAATGAATATAATAGCATTCATGCGCACTCACATCAGACTCCTTAACAAATTCAGGAATATGTACAGATCTGAGCTCCAAAAAACAGGAGAAACCAGAAACTTACCTCATCCTCTCCGTCGTCCTCGCCATCATTATCCACACCTTCGTCGTCCTCCTCTTCATCTCCCAACTCCCCATCCTCATCCTCACCGTTGTCCTCCTCGTCTTGAACATCAAGCTCCCCGGGAGGCCCCCTCGCCTGCTCGGTTCCCTCTTCCTCCTCATCATCCTCCGCAACGCCATCATCATCATCGGCCTCGGCGACTTCATCGCTGTCATCTTCATCCTCCTCGTCCAAATCCTGAACCTCTGCATTCTGATAGTCATCCTCATCCTCAACATCATCATCCTCCGAGATATTTCCAGTGGTCGCATTGGCCGCAACATGACCTGGAGGAGCGGCGCCGTGGCCATTTATGGTAACCCCGTCCTGATACTCCTCTTCCTCCTCCACATCAAGTTCATCGTCCTCTTCGTCGTCTTCCTCAAAGTCCTCCTCCTGGTTCACCAATCGAGTCCCATTGGACCTATCCTCACTGTTGAAGTTATCGACATCCTCCTCGTCTTCATCCTCAGAATCCACTTCCTCGCCCTCTTCATCCGAATCGAACCTCTCTTTGCCCTCGAGGTCCGTCTTGTCCAAAAACTGCAGGGACTTAATAATATCAAAAACCCTAGCCCTATAGTCCGGGAGCCGCGTCACAGGGCACTCGTAAAGGTCTATAGACACCAGATTGAACTGTGACAGTGGCACAAGATCCTCAAACGCCTGTATTCTGTTGTTCGACAGGTCTAGATCTTGCAGAGACTTAAGCCCCGCCTGTGCCAAATGTTCAAGCCCGCCGGCGATTCTGTTGTCGCTAAGGACAAGGCGCTTCAAGTGAGGCAGAGAAGGAAAGCCTTCCAGAGAAATTAGGCCTGCGTTGGCTATGGACAAGTGCTGAAGCAGCGAAAACTGCTCGAACAGAACCGCCGGCGGAAGCTTGCACGGCGCAGACTTCAGAGCACCATCCAAAGTCAAAGAAAGTGTTTCCGAAGGATTCTGGCCGCCTTTGGCGGCTTCTACAGCTTTCTCCCATGCCTTTTCCATCTTTCTTGCGGCTTAAGCTTCTACAACAAAAAACTTTTCAACAATTTATACCTAAATCACCTTGCACTGAGCCCGTACTGCACCAGACTTAGACTCTCCAGTGCTTGAATCCATCAAAAAAGCAAATTCTGCCCTCAAAAAACACCTTTAATACACAGAAGAAGGGGAAAAAAAAAAGCCTAAACGAAACCGACTGCAAAGGCTATAGCTTTTCTCCGGAAAAATACGGTTTCAGGCGGTTCTTGAACGAATCTGCAACCACATGATACAAACAAAATATGAAGCCGACCAGAAAACACTTCATATCACCAAAATAAAGTCGTTAGAAGCCATTTTCACATGATACTGGCTCAGTCTCCAACTACAAGGTTGAAGCCGAGTATGAAAACTTCATAATTTCATCGAAAAAAAATCAATTTACAAAATTTTCACATGAATATGCATCAAATTAATAAAATTCTACCGGAAAAGACAGACCTACCATGCAGACTGCAAAGAGAAAACCGTTGTGAAAGAGATAAACGCTCACCTACCCCAAATTTCCACCGAAGTCCTCCTTAAACTCTTACACAAGCACTCGCTAGGGTCGACAACGCTTATATTTCCGCGTTTCTGCTCCTTCTTGGCTACATCACCGCCATTACTCAAACCAGTGTGTGGGAAACGGAAGTTGACAGCAAACTTAACGTCAGCAAACGGAGAACCCACATACTTAACGGGAGAAAACCCTTCCTCTCTCTCCCCCTCTCTCCCGGCCCGCGATAGAGACGAACGCCCTAAGTGCCTTCTCCGCCGTTTGATTTAAAAGGCAACAACGGATCGCTGACGTGGACTTCGATCCGACGGCACAATGTTGCTTGTGCTTCTTTCAATTGAAGCGAATGTGTTTCTTTCTTCTCCCGTAATAGTATCTTTAGGCGTGGTAAATTCTGCATGCAGTAGTCTTTACCTTAAATTTCCTTTTTTTGTTTTAATTTTAGTTAGTTATTTTTATTTTTCATGGTTTGCATTCACCAGGCTACGGGAAAAAAATCTCTAACCGTATCATTCGTCTATGCTGTATCAACCGGCCGAATATACTTGGTTTGTTCCTTGTGGAATAAAGAATAGGATTGTGGTGGTCACATGGTTTTAGGGTTTTCTAGCGTTGGGTCGCTTACGTTATAACCGTGGTAGCATGTAGCCTTTTCCCAAGTGGTCATATGACTTAAAACCTTTATAACTTTGATTCTAACCACATTTTTTTAAGTAGAGATGTCAGACTTTTACACGAGACCTTTTATTAATATATTAAACCTCTATTAAAAAATATATATAAGATTAATTTAATAAGGATTAAACTTTTAACCTAATTATTTCAAACCTCTAGTCTAATAGTCTAACTTGAGTGTGCGTCAGTTTGATGACCATGGTATCAATGTGAGTTATTTTTAGATACCGTATTATGTTTAAATATTGTGCTATGTTTAGATAGGGGTTATAATGGTAACACTATGATTTGAAGTTACATAGAAAGCAATGGAACATGACCTTATAACCAATTGTTTAAAAGATAGTCTCGAGTCTTCTATATAAAAAAAAAAAATTATATTATTTATTAAAAAAAATTAGAATGTTCCTCAATTTTAATTTCTACGGTGTGCAACTACGAAGGACGGAGACTAATATACGGAAAATAAATAAATAAAGCTAGAGAAATTTCACCTTTAAAAATAGCGTTGTACTTTTAGGGAAGTTTGAATTTAGCGGAAGAGCTTTCAAGCAGTTAAAGTTGTCACACGGCATATTCCAAGCATTAAAAATGTACTAGAATTCTTTAATTTTTTAATTTATTTATTTATATACTAGAATTTATGTGAATGAAATTGGTGTCTTGGACGGCTGAGGTTTGTTAAATTTGTTTTTATTCAAGTGATTAGGAGTTATAGAGATTTGTGAGGTGTTTTTTTGAAAATTTATTTAGCAACTACTTTTAATTTTTAGAAGATAAATAAATTTTTAAAATTTTATTTTTTTTAATAATTTTTTAAATGTTATTATTATTAAAAGTAGTTTATAAGAAATCTCGCATAAATGTTAATTTTGTATAGTTTAATTTAAGTGTGGGATAGACGGTTTTGGCACCAACTTTATAGTATAATTTATTTAGCACCAACTTTTAATTTATTAAAAAATAAATAATTTTTTAAATGGTTTTTTTTATATATATATATAGAAGAAACGATAACTATCTTTATTTTTTAAATGTTATTATTATTAAAAGTAAATTTTTAAATCAAGGCGAGTGTGGTTTACGGGTAAGGATGACACTTGCATTATCGATAATGTGACCCGGATTCAATCCCCACGGCGGATGTTTATAAGAAGTATTATTCAAAAAAAAAAATTAAAAATAAATAATTTTTTAAATATTATTATTATTATTTTAAAAGTAAATAATTTTTTAAATGTTATTTTTTTAGTGTGGTCTACCGACAAGGACGTCACTTATTGGTAATGTGACCCGGATTCAATCCCCTGGTGGATGTGTATAAAAAGTATTACTAAAAAAATAGTAATTTATAAGAAATCTTAAATAAATGTTAATTTTTTATAGTTCAACGTAAGTGTGGGATAGAGGGTCATAGATTTGGTGGTGGTGTCATTGTGGTAGGAAGGCAGAATTCATGGCACCCCTGATTAGGGATATAGGTTGGGTGGTGGTAGAGTGGCATAGGTGTTGTTTTTGTGTTTGTTGTGGTAGGGCGAAAGATAGTAACTATGCTTGTGAATGAATGAATGAAAGATTTTAATCACGTCCACGAGACCCAAATATGGTCTATGGGACCTTAAATATGGAAGTACAATTACTCAAATCATATCATATGATCTTTAATATTAATATCTTTGAGAAGGTTGTTCCTTCTCCTGTTGATTTGTGTTAGCAATTCTCAAACTTTTTTTATTTTACTGTCTTCAAATAAATCTGTAATAAACTTGTTCCCAAGTGTTTCTTTGTATTTGTCACGGATATCTGAAAAAATCGGGCATTTATAGATGAAGTGTTCCTCTGTCTCTACCGCCCTGTGCTCGCATAGAGTACATATCCTTTCTTCCCATTGTTCTTTGGGTGTTGTCCATCTCCCTGTTTCACATCTAAGCCTATGAGAGCTAGTCCTTATCGAGCAATGAGTATTTTTTCCTTCCACTTGATTTCGGCGCCTATATACGCTTTTTCCTTGTGGTCATACGTTGGGTTAAAATTTGCAATATAATATTGTCTTTTCCTGCTTGCATTTTTCCACATTCCACTTCTTGCATTTTTCCACATTCCACTTCTGAACTTTTCATTCACATAATTTTTAATGTCTTTGTTGACATTTGGGCATTCATTTATGTTGATTTCCCAACGTTTCATCCATTTCTGATTTTGTTTCATCCACGTATTCTTTCGCCTATGCAACTCTTCGTCCCTAGCTGCTCTAGGCCACTATCATTTGTCATGTTTTCTATTTTTTTCAAGTAACATAACAGCTTGGTCATAGCAATTGCTTCTAAAGGGAACATTTCAGTTTTAGCTAGAATAATTTCATAAGGGGTTGTGGCCTTAATTTTGAGAAAGTTTATGATTAGATATTTTTGAATCCTTTCTATTTGCCTCCATTTTGCATTTGTTGTGCCACTAGCCCACACCTTGCAACCATACAACAAAACCGGTGTAACAAGTAGGCCAAATAAGACCTTGGTGGTCTTCCAGTCCCACAACTCGGCATTCCTACACTTGTTTTGAAGTGCATATAGTGCTCTCCAACCACTTTGAGTTCTTTTCATCCTACATGTATTCCAATTAAGTTTGTCATGAAAGTCTATGCCGAGATATTTGTATTCTACTACTACATCAAGTGGTTCTCCTGCAAACTGAAAGAGAGATAAGATTGATGTCAAGACCAGTGGGGTTAAGAGGTCATAGGTTTGTGTCCCAAAAGTGGTATCTTCAAGCTGCTTGTTACTATTTTATTGTTGTCGTGTGCATGGATGAAAACATTATAGGGAGAAACAACCATGGTGACGTTATATGTTTAAAAACCCTATGCCTCGTACTCTCTCCTCTCTCCTCCTGTGATGTTCCCTTAAAAGATGTTGAGCATCAACATTATCTAGCATAGCATTGAAGACATCAAAGAGTTAATTATAAAAGAACATTTGTGGGTCATATTATGAAGAAAATTAAAAGTTGAATTTTGGTTTGTAGATAGTGGAGGTGAGATTTTGATATCGTAGAAAAAAGTTTGTATTTAGAAAAAAAATTGAATCGAATAATATTTTAGCACGACGATTCTTCAACATACAAAGAGGTGATCAAAGTTTGAATCTTGCTAACCAATACGTAGATAATATCTAAGCTTTGTATAATACCATTAGGTGGTGATGATGTACTACACGTGGACCTATTTTTTTTTGTTTGATAGGAGAGTTGGTTACAATCACACTATATTGAAAAAAATTGTGGGATAGGGTTTATAGAAGTTTATTTTGTGTAGCCTTTAGATTTAGAATTTTCATGAAAAATTTAATTATCAAAGGTTTTAATTTTAAAAATAAATAAATATTTTTTAAATGATATTTATTATTAAAATAGTGCATAAAAATCTTAAATAAATTTTAATTTTGTATAAAATAAAAGTACGAAGATTTGAATTCAAAGGGAAAGGTAATATGTCAAACTTCAATAATTAATACTAAAGTTTCAAGTGGTTTAACATATATTGAATATAAAATGTTATCATCCATAAGTTTGGTGGCTTTACATATCAAACTATCGAACTATCATGATCAACCCTCTCTTTGCAAAGTTGTTTGGAAATATGATAAAGCGTAGGATCAGCATATGGGCAGAAGAAAAGGGAAAGAGAGCAAAGGGGCAAGCAGGTTTTAGGCCCAAGCACTCGACTATTGATCACTGTATCACGCTCAGACACATAGTGGAAAAAATATGGGATAAAAAATAGGAGACTTTTTGTTGTTTTGTAGACTTCAAAAAGGCATTTGACACAGTGCCAAGGAAAAAATTATGGAGCAGAATGAAAGAGATAGAGGTTCCAATTTACTACAGGGCAGTAGTTCGTAGACTATATGAGCATGTAAAGGCTAGAATCAAAACACAGGAAGGGTTATCTTAATGTTTTGGTAGTGATATAGGTGTCAAACAAGGTTGCCCTCTATCTTCGACCTTATTTGGGTTGTACATTGACAAGTTAGAAGAATGGATAAACAAATTTGGGAGAGAGGGTGTGCACTTAGCCAAATATGTGGTAAAACTCCTCATGTATGCAAATGATGTAATTCTTGTGGCAAAAACAGCCAAAGATCTAGAAGATCACCTTCAAGCTCTAGAACTCTTTTGTAAAGAAGTTGGGATGCAGGTGAACACGAGCAAAACAAAAATTATGATTTTTCAACAAAAAAGAAGAAGCAACAACTTGAATTTTAGTTTGCAGGAGAACCGCTTGAGGTAGTAGTAGAATACAAATACTTGGGCATAAACTTTCATGATAAACTTAATTGGAATACATGTAGGATGAAAAGAAATCAAAGTGGTTGGAGAGCACTATATGCACTTCAAAACAGGTGTAGGAATGCCGAGTTGTGGGACTGGAAGACCACCAAGGTCTTATTTGGCCTACTTGTTACACTGGTTTTGTTGTATGGTTACAAGGTGTGGGCTAGTGGCACAACAAATGCAAAATGGAGGCAAATAGAAAGGATTCAAAAATATCTAATCACAATTTTTTTTTAAATTAAGGCCACAACCCCTTATGAAATTATTCTAGCTGAAACTGGAATGTTTCCTTTAGAAGCAATTGCTATGACCAAGCTGTTATGTTACTTGAAAAAAATAGAAAACATAAAAATGATAGATGGCCTAGGGTAGCTAGGGACGAAGAGTTGCATAGGCGAAAGAATACATGGATGAAACAAAATCAGAAATGGATGAAACGCTGGGAAATCAACATAAATGAATGCCCAAATGTCAACAAAAACATAAAAAATTATGTGAATGAAAAGTTCAAAAGTGGAATGTGGAAAAATGCAAGCAGGAAAAGACAATATTATATTGCAAATTTTAACCCAACGTATGACCACAAGGAAAAAGCATATATAGGCACTGAAATCAAGTGGAAGGAAAAAATCCTCATTGCTCATATAAGGACTAGCTCTCATAGGCTTAGATGTGAAACAAGGAGATGGACAACGCCCAAAGAATAGTGGGAAGAAAGGATATGTACTCTATGCAGCACAGGGGTAGTAGAGAGAAAAGAACACTTCATCTATAAATACCCGAGTTTTTCAGATATCCGTGACAAATACAAAGAAACACTTGGAAACAGGTTTATGGCAGATTTATTTGAAGACAGTAAAATAAAAAAAGTTGGAGAATTGCTCACCCAAATCAGCAGAAGAAGGAACAACCTTCTCACAGATATTAAAGATCATATGATATGATTTGAGTAATTTTACTTCCATATTTGAGGTCCCATAGACCATATTTGGGTCTCGCAGACGTAATTAAAATCTTTCATTTCATTTCATATGTTGAATAAATAATATTATATTATTAGTTAATAGCTTTGTAGAAGTTTTTTTTTCTACTATTAACTAGATATAAAAAACATTGATATTCACACAATGACACTGAGAGGGGGGGGTGAATCAGTGTAGCTATTAAAATTCAAATCTACAACATTTAAAACTGAAGCAAAGAGAACTTGAAAACCAGAAAAGCAAATTGAACAAGAGAGCACACCACAACACACAATATAACGAGGTTCACCAATTTGGCTACTCCTCAAAAATGACTGCTTGGACTCCAATCCAAATCCAGTCTGTGCAAAATACCAATTTTACAAACACTTTACCAGCATCCACTGGAAGGAGCACCAACCCCTTAATTTTCTGCTGCAACAGATAGGAGCACCAACCCCTAGTACCAAGCACCAACTTGGACTGCAATTTTGAGCAATTATAATGACATAAAAATGTCTTCACTGTTTACACGACCCTGACTGGTCTGCAATTAAACAAACTCTGCACACTCTCACGGCTCTGCTTATTTCTCTCTTGGCCCTCTTCTAACCCTCTTTTCACAGTAATTTCACTCTCACAGCAGCAACTTGATTCTCTGCATGACTGTCCTTTTATAACCCCTTTTCCTCATCGAGACTCCTCGTCTTCTATGACTTTTCTAATCCTGCATGCAGTCGAATAACATACTCTGACTGTTCGAATTCCTTTCTCTGCGTGCATGCAATTTTTATTCTGCTTGTGCGACTGTTCGAATTCATTTTCTATTCTCCATATGCGGCTGTTCAAATTCTGCATATACGGTTGTTCGAATGCTTTTACGATTCTGCATATATGGCTGTTCGAATGCATTTTTGATTCTCCATATGCGGTTGTTCGAATTTTGCATATACGGTTGTTCGAATGCTTTTACGATTCTGCATATACGATTGTTCGAATGCATTTTTGATTCTCCATATCTTTATTGCATATCCTATTCGAATGCTTTTACGATTCTGCATGTATTCTAACTGTTACTGCACTTGTAACCGTCGCACTGTCTTCAGTTGACTTTTCTAATTTTGGCTCCCTACTTTTTCTCTGTAACTGTAGTTCTGTTCCAGTTAGCTGTCAGTTAGCGTGCTGTTGCCACCTGTCTCTTTGCACTCTTCTTCGCCTTCTACCAGCGAAAACATGACCTGTCACGATATCGTGACACTTTTCGCCTCCTTGTTCCTTTCTTCGTATGCAACCGCGAAAACCAGACATGTCACGAAATCGTGACATTCTTCGCTTTCATACAACTCTCCTTCGCATGCAACCACGAAATCCTTACATGTCACGAAATCATGACATTCTTCGCTTTCGTACAACTCTCCTTCGCAAGCACCCACGAAAATGGAACATGTCATGAAATCGTGACAATTTTCGCTTCCCTGCACTCTGCTTCGCTTGCAGCCGCGAAAATGGAACATGTCACGAAATCGTGACACTTTTCGCTGTCGTACACTTTTCTCCGCAAGCCTCAGCGAAATCGGAACATGTCACGAAATCACGACGCTTTTCTGCCTTAGCATTGTTCTTTGCTTTTCGCCCAAAAATGCAACATGTCACGAAATCGTGACATCTTTCGCATCCATACATTTCTCACTTCATGCACTAGCGAAATCAAGACATGTAGCGAAATCGCTACAACTTTTCCCTTTGTACTTTCTCCTTCCTTGCGACCTCCAAAATCCTACATGTAGCGAAATCGCTACAACTTTGTGCCTCGCACTTCCAGCTTTTTGACTTGTAGCGAAATCGCTACACCTTTCAGCTTTGCACTTTCGACTTGTAGCGAAATCGCTACACCTTTGTGTTTTGCAGTTTTGACTTGTAGCGAAATCGCTACACCTTTCAGCTTTTCTTTGGAACTTTGACTTGTAGCGAAATCGCTACACCTTTGTGTCTAGCAGTTTCGACTTGTAGCGAAATCGCTACACCTTTGTGTTCTCACTTTGACTTGTAGCAAATCGCTACACCTTTGTGCTTTGACTCTTCCTCTTCTGTACAAACACCAAAAACAAAATCGCTACACTTTTGTTGCCGTACATTCTCTCTCTTCTTCGGGTCGAAAACCCGACGTGTCATGATATCGCGACACTTTTCGCCCTTAGTGCTTTTCTTCTAAAACTATCACGAAATCGTGACACTTTTCATCCTTGGCGCTGCTTCTCCAAACTTGTCGCGAAATCGTGACAGTTTTTCAACTTTGCTTCTTTCCTTCCAACATGTCACGAAATCATGACATTTTTGGCTATGCCTTCTCTCTCCTCATTTTTGTCATGAAATCGTGACATTTTTCTGCCTTCTCTCTCCTCATTTTTGTCGTGAAATCATGACATTTTTGGCTACGCCTTCTCTCTCCTCATTTTTGTCATGAAATCATGACATTTTCGGCTATGCCTTCTCTCTCCTCATTTTTGTCGTGAAATCGCGACAGAAAACATGTCGCGATATCGCGACAGTTTTCTTACTTGTCTTTTTCTGCAAATTTTTGAATCTAGGCCACTTCTGTTTTCTTGGAATTTCATTGTACTTGATCTGACTGACCTCTGAATTCTTGTCCACTGCTTCAACTGCATCAATTTCTGTCTGTGTTGACAACAATGACAATACTTTTGCTGCACCTTGCTCAACAATCTCCCCCTTTGGAATTGTTGGCAACACTCATGCACTCTCCTGTAATTCTTCTCCCCCTTTGACAATAATACCAAAGGGCTGCTGCAGACTCCCCTTGAGTCTATGCACACCACTCTCAGACAAATATTGTTATAGTTAGCAAAAATCATAAATATAAGCAAAACTATAAGCATAGGCATAAATGCACCCCCTGAGAATGTGATCCCAAATGATAGTCAGTTCTTGGGAATTGTGACCACTCCCAACTTATTTCGAAGGTACTCAAAAACTTCCTTGGGCAATGGTTTTGTGAATATATCAGCTACTTGCTCTGTAGTTGGAACAAAATCCAATTTGACCTCTCCTTCTGCAACTTTATCCTTCAAGAAATGATATCGGATCGCAATATGTTTGGTTCTAGAATGCATAACCGGATTCTTGGATATGTTGATAGCACTAGTGTTATCACATTTAATTGAAATTGGCTCTTTGAAGTGAATACCAAGATCTTTCAACGTTTGTCTCATCCATAATATCTGTGTACAGCATGTTGTTGTTGCAATGTATTCTGCCTCTGCTTGTGGATAGAGAGACTGATTCTTGTTTCTTGCTGTGCCATGCTACCAGCCTGTTTCCAAGATAAAATGCTCCTCCATTGGTACTCTTTCTGTCATCAATACATCCTGCCCAATCTGCATCAGAATATGCAATCAGTGTGAAGTCTTTACCTTTTGGATACCACAACCCATAATCCATAGTACCCTTGAGATACCTAAAGATCCTCTTTACAGCTGTCACATGAGTTTCTTTGGGACTAGCCTGAAATCTTGCAACCATGCATACTGCCTGTAATATATCTGGTCTAGTGGCTGTTAAATACAGTAGGCTTCCAATCATAGACCTGTACATTGTTTGATCTACATCTGGAGATTTGTCATCCTTGCTCAACTTGCAGCCTGTTGTCATGGGAGTGCTAACAGGTTTACTATCTTCCATTGTGAACTTTTTCAGCATTTCTTTTACATATTTAACTTGAGAAATAAAAATGCCCTTTTCATTTTGATTGACCTGCGAGTCCTAGGAAATAAGAAAGTTCACCAATCATAGACATCTCAAATTCTTTCTTCATTTTAGTTGATATGTCTTTGCAATATTCATCCATGTTGCTGCCAAATATTATATCATCTACATAAACAACAAGAACAATAAGATGGCCCTTCTCTGTTTTGACATATAAATTGTTGTCCACCAAACCTTTCTTGAACCCTTGTTTAATAAGATAGTTATCCAGCCTTGCATACCATGCTCTGGGTGCCTGTTTCAAACCATATAATGCTTTCTTTAACCTGCAAACAAAATCTGGATTGTCACCAAGTTGGAAGCCATCTGGCTGTTCAATGTAAACCTCTTCTTCCAGTTTTCCATTCAGAAATGCTGATTTTACATCCATTTGATATACTTTGAAATTTTTATGGATTGCTAAAGCCAGAAACATTCTGATTGCCTCTAGTCTGGCTACCGGTGCAAAGGTTTCCTCAAAATCAATGCCTTCAACCTGAGCATAGCCTTTACAGACCAATCTTGCCTTATTTATGACAACCTGTCCATCTTCATTTAATTTATTTCAAAAAATCCATTTAGTGCCAATTATGTTTTTATTTGTTGGCCGTGGTACTAATTCCCAGGTTTTGTTTTTCTCAATCTGATCTAGTTCTTCATTAATTGCCTTCATCCAACTTTCATCTGTGCTTGCTTCAACAACATTTTTAGGTTCAATGCTAGATAACAGAGAATAGTTCCGCACTACTGCTCTTCTTGTCTGAATACCATCTGTGGGGTCCCCAATAATCTGTTCACTGGGATGATTTTTTTGCCAGCTGCCTGTTTTAAATTTCTTGTTTTCTTCTTCTTCTGAGTCAGTTTTTAAAACATCTGGATCAATTTTCTGATTCTCTTCTATTTCCTTTTCATCATCTCCTTCAATGACTTCTTCATAAATAGGGTAGTTTTCTTGATAAGTAATTTCTCGCTCTCTACCTTCATCAACTTTAACATCAGCACTCTCAACAATTTTCTTTAGCCTCTTGTTGTAACATGTGTAGGCTTTGCTTTTTGTTGAGTAACCAAGAAAAATACCTTCATCAGCTCTATCTTCAAATTTATCGAGATTATCTTCAGTCCGTTTGATGTAGCACTTGCTGCCAAATACTTTGAAATATCTTGTTGTTGCCTTTCTGCCGAACCATAGCTCATAAGGTGTTTTGCTTTCATGCGGTCTTAGCATGCACCTGTTTTGAATGTAAACTATAGTATGGACTGCCTCTTTCCAAAATCTGTCAGCTATTTTGTTCTCAGCCAGCATTGTCCGTGCCATTTCCTGCACTGTCCTGTTCTTCCTTTCTACAACACCATTCTGCTGAGGTGTCCTTGCTACTGAAAACTGTCTTCTTATCCCATATTTTTGATAGTATTCTGCAAATTCTTCTGAAATAAACTCTCCTCCTCTGTCTGATCTTAGGCATTTAATCCTTTTTCCAGTTTGATTTTCAACCTATTTTTTAAAAATCTTAAACATCTCAAAGGCATCTGATTTAAGCTTTAAAAATAATACCCATGTCATCCTGGAGTAATCATCTATGAACAACATAAAGTATTTGTCACCATTTATGCTTTGTGTTCTCATGGGTCCACACAAATCAGTATGAATTATCTCCAACGGTTTGGCTGGTGAAGTATTCCTTTGATTTAAAAGTGGATCTGGTTTGCTTTCCTTTTTGACATGAAGCACAGATGCTATTTACTTGTTTGCCAATGGTTGGTATATCTCTTACTTGCTCTTTTTGAACTTATTTTTGCCAGATTGTCAAAACTAATATGACCGAGCCTCTTGTGCCACAGCCAATTTTCATCTTCCTATCCAATCAAGCATGTTCCTTCTACAGTTTCTGAGAGAGTATATAGATTACCAGAAGTCCTTGATCCAGTAGCTATCAGCTTCCCACTGTGTGCTTTTCTCACTTCACAGCCCTGCTTCTTAAAAATGACTTCATGACCTCTGTCACAGATTTGACTTACACTCAGCAAGTTATGCTTCAGACCAATCACAAACAAGACTTCTTTTGATTTTATCTTTCCATCACTGATCTTGACTGATCCTTTTCCAACTATCTTTGCTCCATCATTATTTCCAAATTTCACAGAACCACCTTCATAATTCTGTAACTTCTCAAATTTTTGCTTGTCACCTGTCATGTGATTGGAGCATCCACTATCAAGTATCCAAGGTGCAGATTTGTTCTGTGCTTTAAAAGCAGTCTGAACAATCAAAGATTCCTTTTCTTTCCATTCTGGTTTGATGGTAGATTTGGCTACTTGTTTTGCCTTTGCCCTTTCATTAGCATGTGCCTATTTTTCAAGAAATTTCTTGTTTTGTTTCAACCCATTTGGTTGAGATTTTCTACCCTGATAATTATTTGATGCAAAAGTGCTTCTACAGTTTCTTGCAATATGTCCAAAATTATGACAATTATAACATTCAACTGCATAATTCATTAAAGGAGAAAAAACATTTCTACTGGTGAAATTCCTTTGAGATACATTATGATTGCAATCTGAAATCTTATGGCCATAAGCATTGCATTTAAAACAATAACCAGAAAAGGAATGATTAAACCTGGGTGTAGGTCTTTGCCAGTTTGAAGTAGGAGCCATGAATCTTCTCCTTCTTGGATGTGTGACTTTTGTGAATCCATCTTTGTCAGTACTCTTCTTGAGTCTGGCATTATTGCTTTCTTTGGCATGATTTGATTTTTCTTGATCAACCCTGATCTTTTCTTCTTTCTTTATGGGTTCTACATTTAAGGCCTTTGAACCCTTTGATGATTCTCCTTCATCGAAGCCTAAACCAAATTTGATGCCGGAAGGCCTTTGGTTATTTAACATTTTATCCAGATTTATAGTACTTTCTTCAAACTTATGAAAACAGCTCAATTTCCTATTCATCTCCTCTAGCTGCATCCTTAACTTAACAATGTCTTCTTCTAGCTTGCTGCATTCAACTATCTTTATAGTTAATTGTTCATCAAGAACTTCAGACATTTTCTTGAATTCCTCTGTCTGTATTTTCAAACTGTTTATTATGTCAGTGGCATCCTCTAGTTTTCTTGAAAACTTTTTATTCTTTTTCCTTTCTACACTCAACTCTTCAAGTGCAGCAACCAATTCTCCTTCCAGATATACTTCAGCCTCATCCTTAAAGTTTTCATCACCTTCCTGATTTTCTTCTGTTCTTTCTTCTTCAAGTGCCATGAACAGAGCTTCACCTGTTTCTTCTTTAGAATCCTCACCTGAGCTTTCTTCAGAAGAGCTGACATTCTTGGATATGAAGCTTTTCTTCTTGAAGTTGTTCTTTCTAAAATTTTGTTTCTTCTTCCAGTCACCTTTTTCTTGGTGTGACCCTTCACCATTTTTGGTTTTCTCATGCATTGGACATTTGGCTGCAAAATGACCGACTCCTCCACAATTGAAGCACTTAAATGGTAGCTTTCCTCTATATTTTCCTTTTCCCTTTGTGAGTTTTCGAACAAAATTAGCTTCCGTTTCATCCAGTGTCTCTTCATCCTCAGATTCATGTTCAAGCTTTTATATTCTTGTGTGCTTTAAAAGCAACTTCTCTGTCTATAGGCTTAGTTTGTCCTATTCTCATTTCGTATGCAGTCAAGGAACCATGCATCTCATCCATGCTAAAATTGTTTAGATCTTTCGCCTCTTCTATTGCAGAAACTTTGGAGTTAAATCTTTTGTGAAGTGTTCTGAGAACCTTTTTCATGACAACTGCATCATCAATTTCTTCATCGAGTCCTCTGATTGCATTAATGATTCCATTGACTCTCAGCATATAGGCCTCTATGTTCTCATCTTCATTCATTTGTAATGCTTCGAACTGAGCTCGATGAGTTTGCAGCTTGGCTTCCTTGATCTTGTTGTCTCCTTCATGGATGCTCTTCAGTTTATCCCACATGTCTTTTGCCGATTTACAGCTCATGACTCTTATCGGTTCATTGTCTACAAGCCCACACATTATGGCATTCTTTGCTTTGGAGTTGTTCTCAAATTTTTTCTTCTCAGTAGTATCTGTTGGAGGAGTAGTGGGTGTTGTGTATCCACTATCTACAGAATCCCAAATGTCGTATCCCAACGCACTCAGATATGTCTGCATCCTGAGTTTCCAGAAAGTGTAATTAGTTCCATCGAACAAGGGAGCTTTGTTGGATGAGAATCCTTCACCACCTGCCATTGTGTTTCTTCCAAGATCACCTTAGCTGATTAAGCTTGTTCAAGAAACCTTGCTCTGATACCAATTGATATTCACACAATGACAACCGAGAGGGGGGGTGAATCAGTGTAGCTATTAAAATTCAAATCTACAACATTTAAAACTGAAGCAAAGAGAACTTGAAAACCAGAAAAGCAAATTGAACAAGAGAGCACACCACAACACACAATATAACGAGGTTCACCAATTTGGCTACTCCTCAAAAATGACTGCTTGGACTCCAATCCAAATCCAGTCTGTGCAAAATACCAATTTTACAAACACTTTACCAGCATCCACTGGAAGGAGCACCAACCCCTTAATTTTCTGCTGCAACAGATAGGAGCACCAACCCCTAGTACCAAGCACCAACTTGGACTGCAATTCTGAGCAATTATAATGACATAAAAATGTCTTCACTGTTTACACGACCCTGACTGGTCTGCAATTAAACAAACTCTGCACACTCTCACGGCTCTGCTTATTTCTCTCTTGGCCCTCTTCTAACCCTCTTTTCACAGTAATTTCACTCTCACAGCAGCAACCTGATTCTCTGCACGACTGTCCTTTTATAACCCCTTTTCC
The DNA here is from genome assembly GCA_028583015.1 of Wollemia nobilis. NCBI lineage: Eukaryota > Viridiplantae > Streptophyta > Pinopsida > Araucariales > Araucariaceae > Wollemia > Wollemia nobilis. The sequence goes on from JAQPPZ010002399.1 coordinate 3,900,073, forward strand.
TCATCGAGACTCCTCATCTTCTATGACTTTTCTAATCCTGCATGCAGTCGAATAACATACTCTGACTGTTCGAATTCCTTTCTCTACGTGCATGCAATTTTTATTCTGCTTGTGCGACTGTTCGAATTCTTTTCTCTTCTCCATATGCGGCTATTCAAATTCTGCAAATACGGCTATTCGAATGCTTTTACGATTCTGCATATACGATTGTTCGAATGCATTTTTCGATTCTCCATATGTGGCTATTCGAATTCTGCATATACGACTATTCGAATGCTTTTACGATTCTGCATATACGGCTGTTCGAATGCATTTTATTCTCCATATATACGGCTGTTCGAATGCTTTTACGATTCTACATGTATTCTAACTGTTACTGCACTTGTAACCGTCGCACTATCTTCAGTTGACTTTTCTAATTTTGGCTCCCTGCTTTTTCTCTGTAACTATAGTTCTGTTCCAGTTAGCTGTCAGTTAGCGTGCTGTTGCCACCTGTCTCTTTGCACTCTTCTTCGCCTTCTACCAGCGAAAACATGACCTGTCACGATATCGTGACACTTTTTGCCTCCTTGTTCCTTTCTTCGCATGCAACCGCGAAAACCAGACATGTCACGAAATCATGACGTTCTCCGCTTTCGTACAACTCTCCTTCGCATGCAACCATGAAATCCTTACATGTCACGAAATCATGACATTCTTCGCTTTCGTACAACTCTCCTTCGCAAGCACCACAAAATGGAACATGTCACGAAATCGTGACACTTTTCGCTTCCCTGCACTCTACTTCACTTGTAGCCACGAAAATGGAACATGTCACGAAATCGTGACACTTTTCGCTATCGTACACTTTTCTCCGCAAGCCTCAGCGAAATCGAAACATGTCACGAAATCATGACGCTTTTCTACCTTAGCGCTGTTCTTTGCTTTTCGCCCGCGAAAATGCAACATGTCACGAAATCGTGACATCTTTCGCATCCGTACATTTCTCACTTCATGCACTAGCGAAATCAAGACATGTAGCGAAATCGCTACAACTTTTTCCCTTTGTACTTTCTCCTTCCTTCGGCCTCCGAAAATCCTACATGTAGTGAAATCGCTACAACTTTGTGCCTTTGCTTCCACTTTGACTTGTAGAAATCGCTACACCTTCCTTCACTTTGACTTGTAGCGAAATCGCTACACCTTTGTGTCTTGTAGTTTTGTGTCTTGCACTTTTGACTTGTAGCGAAATCGCTACACCTTTGTTTCTCACTTTGACTTGTAGCAAAATCACTACACCTTTGTGCCTTGCATTTCGACTTGTAGCAAAATCGCTACACCTTTGTTCTTTGCACTTCGACTTGTAGCGAAATCGCTACACCTTTGTGCTTTGACTCTTCCTCTCTCTTTCAAACTCCAACATGTAGCAAATCGCAACACTTCAACATGTAGCGAAATCGCTACACTTTTGTTGTCGTACATTCTCTCTCTTCTTCGGGTCGCGAAAACCCGACGTGTCGCGATATCGCGACACTTTTCGCCCTTAGTGCTTTTCTTCCGAAACTGTCGTGAAATCGCGACACTTTTCGTCCTTGGCGCTGCTTCTCCAAACTTGTCGCGAAATCGTGACAGTTTTTCAACTTTGCTTCTTTCCTTCCAGCATGTCGCGAAATCGTGACATTTTTGGCTGTGCCTTCTCTCTCCTCATTTTTGTCGCGAAATCATGACATTTTCGGCTGTGCCTTCTCTCTCCTCATTTTTGTCGCGAAATCGTGACATTTTCGGCTGCCTTCTCTCTCCTCATTTTTGTCATGAAATCGTGACATTTTGGCTGCGCCTTCTCTCTCCTCATTTTTGTCGCGAAATCGCGACAGAAAACATGTCGCGATATCGCGACAGTTTTCTTACTTGTCTTTTTCTGCAAATTTTTGAATCTGGGCCACTTCTGTTTTCTTGGAATTTCACTGTACTTGATCTGACTGACCTCTGAATTCTTGTCCACTGCTTCAACTGCATCAATTTCTGTCTGTGTTGACAACAATGACAATACTTTTGCTGCACCTTGCTCAACAAACATCTACAAAGCTATTAACTAAATAAAATATTGTTAAAAACTAGTTTTATATTGTTTAGGGAGGACAATGCAAAGGTTCATGCTTTTGCTCTTTTTCAAGAGGTATAAAGTTCAAACCGTGGTATGTGTGTGGTTGTGTGTTAAATTTCCTATTGATAAGTTTAGCTCTTCCCCTTATGAGAGGTTAGTGTGGGATGAGGATGCCTTTTGCTTTTCTTCAAGAGGTCTAAAGTTCAAACCGTGGCATGTATGTGGTTGTGTGTTAAATTTCCTATTGATAAGCTCAGTTTTTCCCTTTATAAGAGGTCATTGTGGGATGGGGATACATTTTGCTCTTCTTTAGGAGGTCCAAAGTTCAAACTATGGCATGTGTGTGGTTGTGTGTTAAATTTCCTATTGATAAGCTCAACTCTCCCCTTTATGAGAGGTCATGGTGGGATGGGGATGCCTTTTGCTATTCTTTAGGAGGTCCAAAGTTCAAATCGTGGCATCTGTGTGGATGTGTGTTAAAGTTACTATTGATAAGCTCAGCTCTCCCACTTATGAGAGGTCATTGCGGGATGGGGATGCCCAACCCTTAGTGTAGGTTGTAAGGGTTTCTCACACTAACCAAATCCAAAAAAAAAATTTCGTATTTCCTTTTTTTTGTGGTAAATTGGAAGGATTTCATTAAGTACAGGTTTTTAAGGATTTCAAAACCTAAGTATAAAAATAGCATAAACTATTGAAAGAAAATAGAATACCAACAGGGGATGCAACCCCAAACCTAAAGTACCAAAAATACTAACAGGGGATGCAACCCCACCTGAAAAGCAAGAAGAAAGGAAAAAGGATCACAACCCTAACAAAACAGACCACAACAAGGACAATCAGGCTCCGCATAGGGTAGTTGCAAAAACAAAAATATTGTAACACAAAAGTCAATCCTCAGTGACTTCCTCATTGTCATCCTTATCCTCATTCTTCACTTGATCCTTGGGCTCCATCTTGACCTCGAACTTGTCCTCGTCCATTGAGTAGGCCTCAATCTCCTTGGAGTCATCCTGCCTTGACTGCTCGTCAAAGAAAATCATGTGGAGGGCCTCCTTGAGGTCGATAATGGAATTCACCATATCATTCATTATACTTGTGGTTGTGGAGATGATGAATTCCTTCAGGATTTTGACTTCAGCGTCCACGTCCTCATCATTAGTCTTGATTTCAATCAGTTTATGTTTACCCTTCGTAAACTATTCCTATAGGTGGGTTGATTTTCTAATAGGTCCTTCAACTCTGTCAAATTGGATGCATTTTATCGCCTTTAATTCGTGCACAACTTTAATTGACTTCCTTTTCCTTTCCAATAAGGACAAATGGGCAGGGGGACCAACAGATTTCCCAGTTGGACTAGGTTTACTCAGGGAAGGACTAGGGTTGGCCTAGGGGCTAATAGTCAGAATGTGACTGTAGATGACTTTAAAAATCCCTTGATGGGAAGGAAGGTTGTTTCTCTTCTTCTTTTTGCAGGAGTTAATGGAATAATTCATGGAATTGACGAGGAATTGAGGGATATTGATGGGATTCACTTCACAAAAATGGTTAACAAAAGCCAGGTAAAAACTATATAAGACTTTATCAAGATCGTCAATAGTGATGAATTCCATTACGGGCTTCATCACATCGTTCCATGGCTTGAGGAGGTCCTTCATGTAAATACCAGGCTTCGCCTCTTTGTAGATTTTCTCATTATCCTTAAATTATTTTAGCTCAACTTCCCAATTGTGCTTCTCTCGGTGAATGGATTACCCTTTCACTTTCTACCCTATGATAGTGAACATGAGATTCACGTCAATGTGAAAGCTCCTCTCGCGAATAATAATGAAACCATTATCCCAAGTCTCCAAGATAACATGGTTATGTTAATTTCTTCACCAGAGAACTTGTTGAAGAAGGGATCAAAGTTCCTCTCGATTAGAATTCTTTCGGCGAGGGTGTCCCACTCTACCTTACTTGGCTCAAAAAAACTCATATTGGGTAAGGTTTCATATTTTCTTTTTATTATAAGATTATAATTGTATTTAATTTTTGTTGTTGTTTTGTTTCTTAATATGAATGTGTTTATGTTCCAAATAAATTTGTTTTGCATTTTAAATTTTAAAAAGAAAAAAGAAAATATGATTGACATCATAAGAGCCACAACTCCAAATTTTAAAAATTGGGAATACAATTGTTATCCTAAGAGCTACAATTCCATATGAAGCACCATCAATCTAACCCACACACGATCTAAACAAATGGTCCTCCCTCACAAGGAGAAACAAGCCTTCAAACATAAACATATGTCCTTCAAAGAGAAATAAACCATCTTTAAGCCTTGACATAAGCAATTGAAATAGTCCAGAGGAAACAAACCCAAACAACTTCATTTAATAACAAGTAATAGTCCATTTCAAAAACATAAATACAATGGATATAACCACTCAATATAATAAATTCTCTATGATGGGTGTACCAATTAGCTCAAACTTCAATATATAAAATGCATTGGAAACAATAACTATTATCAATACCTCATATTTCTTGAGGTCTCTCATATATTCTTCCTTCGCTAAAGTAGATTGGTAATAGACTATTGAATTTTCCTAGTATCCCATGGAATCATATTTACATATTGTTACAAAAAAATTGGGCCTTTTCTAAATTGTTCAATTTATGATGAAGCTCTATGATCTACTTGTTGAGCTTTGTCATCTATAAAAGGTGTTGTTGAATTTTCTTGATAAAAATTAACATCTACAAAGTGCAAGTTGAGTAAAGACTTTGCAATTCAATACATAATGATAATTGAGGGTCATTAAACCTAGCTAAGCATCTAATTATCCAAATATATTTTAAGTTTATCTAAAATTATTAGTGATAACATTAACATAATTAATTCTAAGTAGGACAAACTTCCATTGTAAGTTATTGGGAAACATGATTAGATAGAAGACTCGAACAAGCTACTAGACAATTGTATATTGTCAAAATTTTGTTTTAATATTTATAATCTACTATAAATCCTATACTTTTTGTCAATATTATTCAAACTAACCAAATGATCTTTGTAAGAGAATTTGAAATGCAATAATCACCATGTCAATGACTATGAATCTTTGTGTGTATTTATTAATTTAAAAATATATACTTGCATGACTAATCATCATCTTGACTATACTTCCATAATAGCAAAGTAGGATAGCAGGACCCTATAGCCATTCTTGACTTGTAGTTGATCAAAACTGATATCATCTAGCTGGTATCAATCCTAAAAAAATTTACAAGGTAACAATGTCACTATAGCTACTTTCTAGTTTTATAGAAGGACCCTATGGACATTCTTGAATTGTAGTTGATTAAACCTGTTATCATCTAGCTAGTATCAATCCTTAAAAAATTACAAGGTAACAATGTCACTATAGCTACTTTTTAGTTTTGCCAAAACATGACTCCAAATAGAGCTAATAAGAGATTGATCTCTTACCAAAAGAAGATTTTTTTTTTTTTATTTGTGGAAAACATCCCAAAAGGGATGCCACTTTCGGGTAAGACCCAAGGAGGCAGGGGTATCCATTCTGCCAAAAACGCCCAGGACTCGGACCTGGCCTACCACCTTTGACATACTCAAGGAGCAAACAAACACACAAAACCAAATTAAAAAAAGTAAATAACAACAAAAATAATAAAATAAAATAAAAAACATGCTCCTTGAGTGTGTCAAAACCAAAAGCACAACCAAACACGCACAATAAGATAAAAGAAACCACAACACAAACCACATAGAAAAACACAAGAACCACATAACAAAACACAAACAAGACAAAAACAACAGAACACTACAAAGACATAACCCAAAAAAACATGAAAAATAAACACAACCAAAACCTAAAAAATAAAATAAATAAAATAAAAATAAAAACAACCAACAACGAGACAATAAACAAAAACAAAAAACATAGAAAACACTCACACATAAAAAAATGAAATAACACAAACAAAGAGAAACCCAAGAACAAGAACGAAAAAAACACAAGAACAATAACAAAAAACATAAAAAAAAAACAAAACAACAAAAACACAAGAACAACAAAAAACAACACAAAGAACACAAAAACAAAACAAAACAAAAGAACCCACCCACCTTAAAAAACTAAACAAAAAAACAAAGAAGACAAAAGAAAAAAAAATGAACAAAACAATGACCTATCTAGACCGAGAAGACTATTAATGCAAGAATCAACAGAGGAAACAAAATAAAGAATAGAATGAGCTAGGGAACTAAAAAAAGCTGAATGAACCAAAGAGAAACAAAAAAAAAAACAAGAAGAAACTAGGTACCTTAGAGCTGGAGCCATCCAAAGAAATGATAGAAAGAAGAGCTTCCCTAATTTGAGAAGCCCACCATATAGGAGGGTGGCCATAACAAGTAAGATCACCTTTGTCCAAAGCCCAATTAGCTAAAGCATCAGCACTCTTGTTTTGATCTCCGACCACATGATTGTAATCAACTTTCAAAAATCCCATCCGGATTAACTGAATCTTCTCAATAATTCTTTTTATTCTCCAATCCACCTTATGATTCTTAGAAGGAGTCTTCAAGAGATTAATCATAAGTTGAGAGTCGGACTCAACTAACACCTTTTCCCATCCAACCTTAGTAGCCTCCTGAAGGCCTCTAAGGATACCATACCCCTCGGCAAGGTTATTGGAAAGAATACCCAAATTCTCGGCAAAAGTAAAAACCAGGGAGCCATCTGAAAGTCTACCAATTCCTCCCACATTGGCTTTTCCAGGGTTCCCTCTAGAGGCTCCATCGGTATTGACTTTTCCAAAATCCTTAGGAGGAGGTTGCCAATTTCTAGTCCTATCCATCTTACTAATACTCACATTCCCTTTAAGTTGGTTGCCCTTAGAAGGTTTAATCTTCAATCTTTGCATCACTTGATCCCATCTTTGGTGGGAGTTTTGGGGGTGATTAAGGAGTTGATGGACTGATTCAACTAAGTTGGCTATGGTCTTTTGCCAAATATAGTGAATATCCTTCCTATCTTGATTAAAAATTTGGTTGTTCCTTTCATTCCAAATATTCCAAAGAAGAATGGTAGAACCCATCCAAACTAACTGCCTAATAAAATGATCAACACCCTCTTGATTAGGCCAATCCCTCCAAAGTTGTTCAAAAGTGAAAAAATTGGACCACTTGTAAGCCAAGTAAAGTTGCCATTCTCCTCCATAGCTCGAAGGCTAAAGTACACTCAATAAAAATATGGTTGATATTTTCTACATTCTCTTCACACATTTCACATCTAAAAGGGCCATGAAAACCACGCTTCATAAGTTGCTCACCGGTAAGCACCCTACGATGCAATAAAAGCCAATTAAAGAACCTCACCTTAGGCCAGAGCTTTTGAGCCCACAATTGAGAAAATATGTCAGAAGAATGGTTGGGATTATTATGGCATAAGGTCAAATAACCTTGAGCAACTGAATACTCACCCTTAGTAGTGTTGTTCCATCCAAAACAATCTTTTTCATGGGACCAAGAGAGGGATCTCATATGAAGGATGCCTTGGATATCTTGTCTTTGCCTTTCTGGGATTTGAATAGGCCGAGTCCTCAATAGGGATCCAATATCTACCAACCTTTGAATTACCGGTATGGTACCGACGAGTAATTAGCCACCTTTATCCAATTAGCTCGGTGAAGCTCCTCCATCCAAGGCCTCCAATCGGGAAGCCGAGTTATCAAAGGCTTGTGACCATCCCAAGAATCTATCCAAAAATTTGCATGTTGACCATTATGAATGATCCAAAATAATTTTTTCTTTATCAAATCCTCACCGAGTCTTAAGAGCTGCTAAAATGGGAGAACCTTTGGTAGGAAGTTGATAGCGAACAAGGTCTTCGGGACTTTTGTTCTCAACATATTTAGCACGAAGATTATTGGCCCAAAGAGCATTGGGGTTATGCAACATCCTCCAATATAATTTAGCAGCTAAAGCTTTGTTGTTATTAATTGAAGACCGGAATCCTAACCCCCCTTCACTCTTAGGAAGACATAAAGTATCCCATTTCACCAAGGCCCATTTTCTTTTCTCCTTAGTACCACTCCAAAGGAAACGATGAGCTGATTTGATCCAATTCTCGAAGAACAACCTTTGGGATATTCAAAATGGAAGAAACATAAATAGGAATAGCTTGAAGGACTGATTTTACCAAGGTGATTCTACCCCCAGAAGAAAGCCACTTGTTGGTCCACTTTCCAATTTTCTTCTTGACTTTGTCCAACAACCAATTCCAATCTTTATTTTTTTGCCTTTGAATATTTATGGGAATACCTAAATAAGTGATTGGAAGAGAGGTCTTCTTATATCTTAATTTATCCAAGACCATGGATTCCTGTCTAGCAGAGCGGTGAAAGAAAATAACTTTAGATTTGTCTTCATTGATCAAGCTGCCTGATAGCCTTAGAAAAACAACTAATGATTTGCTTAATATTAGAAGCTTCCTTAGCTGTAGCTTTACCTAAAAGGGTAGAGTCATCCACAAATTGAAGATGAGAGATAGGTCTAGCTCCATGAGCAATGGTAACTCCCTCAAGGGTTTTGTTTTCCCTCTTTTTGGTTATAGTCCTACCCAAGCATTCAACAAGAATGATGAATAAATAAGGGGATAGCGGGTCACCTTGCCTAATACCTCTGGAAGCTGGGAAAGACCGAGAAGGCCTGCCATTGATAAGAACTAAGTAGGAAACTAAAGAGATACATCCCATAATCCAATCCATCCAATCCTTAGAGAAACCAAATTGCCTCAAAACTTTGATAAGGAAGTGCCAATCCACTCTGTCATAAGCTTTGGATAAGTCTAACCAGATGAACATAGAAGGAGAATTTTGCATATCCATGGAATGGATGGCTTCCTGAGCAAGAACTATCTCATCTACTATTTGACGTCCTTCCACATATCCCCCTTGCTGCGGGAAATAACCTTATACAAAAGAGGCTTCAACCTTTACTGCCATGATTTTAGTAATAATTTTGAGAAGAACATTACATAAAGCAATAGGTCTAAAAGCTGAGATATGATCAACCTCTTGAGATTTTGGAACAAGAGTAATATAAGTTTTATTGATAACCTTCAAAATTTCTTTGGATTTCCTGGCTTCTTCCACCACCTCTAATAAATCAACATGAAGGATATCCCAGAACTCTTGGTAGAACTCAATAGGAAAACCATCAGGACAAGGGGTTTTCCCTTTTTGCATTTTAAAAACTACTTGTTGAAGCTCATTGATAGTAACAGGAGCAGTAAAAATAGAGTTCTCCTCAAAAGTGATAAGAGAAGGGATTGCTTGAAGAACATTTTGTTGTGAATATGAGTCAAGAGGAGTAGCGACAAAAATATTGGAAAAGTAATCAACAACAATAGAGTTCATGCCATCCCAAGTATAAACAACATCTCCAGAATCTGATTTTAAGGAAGGAATAAAGTTGTGAGATCTTCGAGCTAGAAGATATTTGTGGAAGAAATTTGTGTTTCGATCTCCTTCTTTGAGCCATTGAATTCTAGATTTTTGCTTCCATAATATTTCTTCTCTTTTTTCCCATTCCTCTAAGCGAGTTGTGAGTTTAATTTCATCTGCACTTCTCTTCTCTGTGAGGCCATCTAAACGGATTTTCTTATTCAAATTTTCAAGATGAGCAATAACTTCATGTTTTTTTTTTATGAACATCCCCAAACTCTTTCCAGTTCCAAGTCTTGATTTTGGATTTAATGTATTGCAGTCTTTTGTCAAAACAGAACATCTTAGTCCCATGCCTAGGATTACCTTCCTTCCACCATTGTTGCACACGAGGTATGAAGGAAATGTCTCTAAGCCACATTAATTGAAAATGAAAAGGAAAGAAACTCACATTGGTTTTCCACATTTCCACCATGACTGGCCAATGATCCGAACCAACATTATTAAGAGTCTTCACTTTAGGAATGTGACCATGGATTAAGAAATTTTCAGAGAGCAAAAACCTATCCAATCTCTCCATTATACAAGCTAAGCCTTGAATTCTGTTAGACCAAGTCATAAGGCCATTATCCGGTTGGATATCCACAAGATGGAGGTTTGCAATATATTCTCTCATGAGGTCAGTACTTTTGTCCAAATTTCTATTTCCCCCCCTTTTCTCATTCAGAGAGAGGATGGTATTGAAATCTCCTCCGATCAAGATCCAAGCTTTAGGAAAATGAGAGATAATATTGTTGAGCAAGGTGTAGGAACAATATTGTCATTGTTGTCAACACAGTCAGACAAATTGGTTGATGCAGTGGATAGGAGTTAAGATGTTCTTCAGAGTATGTACAGTGATTCTCCAAAAGATCAAAGTGGCCCAAATGCTAAAAATCAAAGAAAATCACAAGTAAGAAAATTTTCGTGATATCGCGACATGTTGAGCAAGAAAGAAAAACTGTCGCGATATCACGACATGTTGAGAAGAAAGAAAAACTATCGCGATATTGCGACATGTTGAGAAGAAAGAAAAACTGTCGCGATTTCGTGACATGTTCGAAAAGAAAGCGCAAGCAAGCAAAACTATCACGATTTTGCGACATGTTCGGAGAGAAAGCGCAAGCAAGCAAAACTATCTCGATTTCGTGACATGTTCAGAGAGAAAGTGCAAGCAAGCAAAACTATCACGATTTCGTGACATGTTCGGAGAGAAAGCGCAAGCAAGAAAAACTGTCACAATTTTGTGACATGTTCGGAGAGAAAGCACAAGCAAGAAAAACTGTCACGATTTCGTGACATGTTCGGAGAGAAAGCGCAAGCAAGCAAAACTGTCGTGATTTCGTGACATGTTCGGAGAGAAAGCGCAAGCAAGAAAAACTGTCACGATTTCACGACATGTTGGAAGAGAGAAAGGCAAGTAGAAAAAGTGTCGCGATTTTGCGACATATTGCAGGAGAGAGAGTCCGAAAGAAAAAGTGTCGTGATTTCACGACATATTGCAAGAGAGATTGTACGAAAGAAAAAGTGTCGCGATTTCGCGACATATTGCAGGAGAGAGAGTCCGAAAGAAAAAGTGTCGCGATTTCGTGACATATTGCAGGAGAGAGAGTCCGAAAGAAAAAGTGTCACGATTTCACGACATATTGCAAGAGAGATTGTACGAAAGAAAAAGTGTCGCGATTTCATGACATATTGCAAGAGAGAGAGTCCGAAAGAAAAAGTTTCACGATATTGTGACATGTCGGGTTTTCGTGACCCGAAGGCAAGAGAAAGAGGAAAGGAGGAAAAGTGTCACGATATCGCGACATGTCGGGTTTTCATGACCCGAAGGCAAGAGAAAGAGCAAAGGAGAAAAAGTGTCACGATATCATGACATGTCGGGTTTTCACGACTCGAAGGCAAGAGAAAGAGCAAAGGAGAAAAAGTGTTGCGATATCGCGACAAAAGTAAAGAGGAAGAGTAAGGAGGCAAAAGTGTCATGATATCGCGACATGTGTTTTTGTGGGTTCAAACCAAGTAAAGTAGTAAGAAGGCGAAAGTGTCGCGATATCATGACATGTGTTTTCGTGGGTTCAAACCAAGTAAAGTAGTAAGGAGGCGAAGGTGTCGCGATATCACGACATGTGTTTTCGTGGGTTCAAACCAAGTAAAGTAGCAAGGAGGTGAAAGTGTCATGATATCGCAACATGTGTTTTCGAGGGTACAAGTCCGAGAAGAGGACAAAGAGGTAGAAGTGTCACGATTTTGTGACAGGTCATTTTGGCGCGAGCTAAGAAGAGAACCTAGCCAAAATAAGATATGTGATAGTTAACTAAATTTATACGACAGTTACAGGGGCCGTTGCAGAAGAAAATCATGTAGCTAAAATAAGAAGAGTTAACTAAAGTCAGTACATCAGTTACAGGTGCAGTTATAGAGAAAAATCATGCAGCTAAAATAAGAACAATGAACTAAAGTCAGAACGACAGTTACAGGGCCAGTTACGAAGTGAAAGCATCGAGCGACGGTTAAATTGAAAGTCATCAGTCGAAGACCAAACAAAGATCCGTAACTATTAATAGGATGCATGAGAGAATACTGTGTGATAAAGGAGTTACATATAGAATTTTCTATTAATAAGTTGCATGCGAAAATATGGAAGTTAAAAATAGAATCAAAACTTTGTTATAAAAGGAGGTCTGCGTGGAGAATTAAAGTGCTGCTGAATAGAGTGAAAGAGCTGCAAAAAGGAGGGTAGGAAGAGTGCCGTAAGAAAGCATTAAGTAGAGCCGTGAGAGCCATAAGAATGTAGTAAGAAGCATAGCAAGAGGGCTGTAAGAGGGCCATAAAAGTGCAGTAAGCAGAGCCGTAAGAGTGTGTGGTGTTTTGGTGAATAGCGAGAGAGGTTGGGTTAGCAATAGACCAGTCAGGGTCTTGTACAAGCGAAGGCATTTTTATGTCAAACTTATAGTTTCAAAATTGCAGTCTAAGTTGGTGCTTGGAATTAGGGGTTGGTGCTCCTTTCTGTTGGTGCAGATAAATTAGGGATTGGTGCAAATAAATTAGGGGTTGGTGCTCCTTTCTGTTGGTGCAGATAAATCAGGGGTTGGTGCTCCTTCCAGTGGGTGCTGGTAAATTGATTGTAAAATTGATATTTTGCAAAGGCTGGATTTGGATGGGAGTCCAAACAGTCAATTTTTTAGGAGTAGCCAAAACTGGTGAACCTCGATATATCTTGTGTTGTGTGATGCTCTCTTGTTATATTTGCTTTATGTGGTTTTAAGCTTTCATTGTTTTGTCTTTAAGAGTTGAAGTTTTTAAGTTTTAAAGAACCACACTGATTCACCCCCCCTCTCAGTGTCATTGTGAGACTAACAAATATGAGTAATATCCTTCCACTGTCTTCTTTTTTCCTCCAAAGAAGTCGAGGCATAAACAGTAATGTAGAGCATAATCTGGTTGGAATGTCTCCTTTGAATAACTATAGCCAACAAACCCCAAATGCCAACCATATGGTGAATAACTACCTCTTTTGGGTCCCAAAGACAAGCAATGCCACCCAAAGTCCCTTGGGAACTGAGGGAAACCACTTTTCCACCTGGCCAAATTTTATTGGCAATTAAGTCCATATCCTCCATTGACATCTTTGTTTCTTGAAGGAAAATAAGATGTGGATGATTTATCTGAATCATTCTTCTAATTTCATTTTGTTTTGAAAGACTCCCTTTGAGTCCTCTAATATTCCAAGTGATGATCTTCATTAATACCAGGTCTAAAAATGTTGGGAAGGGCATTAATCTTACCTTCCTCTACAAGCTTTTCACCTTCTTTTACCATATGATATTGATTGGTCTTGCGACCTACTTTTTGATTAGAATCCATCTTCAATTTTTTTTTCCCTATTTCTTGACTTATTCCAATTGAATCCGAGATGGCTTCTAACCTTGAAGAATGCTCATACACAGCCAAAATTTTAATAGATGGTTCAATGGAGTCTATATTGGAACCTACATTATTTGAAGTTTTGATATTTGAAATATTGTTTTTCTTGTGTACATTTTCTCCTTTTTTTTTTCTATTGAAAACCTTTGATTTGTTGGTTTGTCTCTGAGTTATTTCCTTCATATTTAAATTGTGTTTCTAAGATTTTAGTTTCCATTATTTCTTCTTCCTCACTTGGGACATCATTTGTGGAAAGGATTTCAAACATATTAGCAAATGACTTTGATTGATCCTTCATTACTGGTTCTTTCCGAGTGTTCTTCTTCTTAGGCATTTGGAAACCTCGTTGAGTTTATATCTTCTTTCTTTTGATCGGGAATTTTATTTGGGCAAGCACTGGCCAAATGACCATATTCTAGGCAAATTCTACAACGAAAAGGAATGTTCTCATTGTCCACTACTTGCTCCCAAGTGTCTTCCCCAAATTGTAATGTGATCTTTTTAGGTAGGGGTTTGTCAAGATCCATTAAAACACAAATTCGAGCATAAATAATATGTTCAAAATTTTGAGTACAATCAGCAGTCATCATAAAAGTTCCTAAAGAGTTTCCAATTGAAGAAAAAACAGTAGGATTCCAAAATTCAATAGGAAGGCCAAAGAGTCTAACCCACACGGGAGCTATAGAAGGCATATCTTCTTCGGCTTTAATTTAGTATGCCAGGGCTTCATGAAAAGCCCTGCCCTTCCAAAAAACCAAGGACCCCCTTGAAAAGTTTTCTCTCTATCTTCATTATTAGCAAATAAAACAAGAAAATAACCATTTGGATTAATAGATATTTGTAACTCACCTTTACTTTTCCAGATTTTTGCAACCCAGAATTTGAAAGCAGATAGACTCGGACGAAAACCCACAAACCGATAAATTAGTCCTCTTTTTTCCAAATCTTCAATGCCAATCTGAATGTTACCCATATCAAGCTTAACAATAGGAGTTCCATCAGTTGCTTTAAGACATCCTAACTCCATTTTCCTAGGATCAATCTTAGGCATTCTTAGAGGTTTATGAGAAGCCCTAATATTGATATTAGCATTGGGCTGAGGCTGTCCACCACGAAGGGCATCCCTAAAATTCAATTTTGGGACTGAGTCTTCAAAATTCTTACCCTTGAAAGGGTTTTTCACAATAGAATTATTTTGTGGGTGCACCTTAGCACCAGATTCACTTGAGATATGAGCCATTTTTTGATCAACTACTTGAACTTATTTTGTGGTCTCTTTAATACTTGCCCTAGACGCCGTGGAAAGGTATGGTTTTCATTTTTCTTTTGTGCAACAAATTGGAAGTCGTTGTCACTCAAGTTCATGGTATGATCTATTGAAAGACAAATTTCTAGCCCATCTTGTATCCCCTGCAACATTTCTTGCTAAAATATTGAGCATAAACCATAAAAATATTGGCCGCTAGGGCCCGAAGGCCCTAAAAACCAACCTCTGGAGCTGCTTGCACTCAACCCAGATGAAACCCTCGCATAGACGCTTGCCAAATATATCGTTCACACATAGGGATGCGCTAGGATCTGTGTTGTTCCAAATGATATGAAAATTGGTGGGGACATTCTAGGGTTTTTCAGGCATCTACCCTCAAAATTTCAGCTCAATACGAGTTCGGATGAGTGAGATATGGCCAAAACAAGCTCAAAATTTTGGGCAGTCCTGCTAAAAACGTCTAATCCTAGAAATTCCCAAAAGAAGATTTGAACCTATAGATATTATCAAGATTTTTAAGTTCAATTTTGGACTGTTGAACATATATCAATAAAGTATAGGTTCATCTCTTACCAAAAGAAGAAAGAACAAAAGAAGAAAGAACCTATAGATATTATCAAGCAAAGGCTAAAGGTTTGATGTCTAAATAGACTAGTTTATTCGATCGTATTAAAGTAGAAAACACAATCCTAGTTGAATCAAAGACCCATCCCATGCAAGCTTCTTTGATACTATTTTAAAGGTATCTAATACATTTCATATATAAGAAAACTTTAACTTGAAAGTGCTAAACAATAAGTAATTTGTTCGAATGACTAACCTTTACCCAAAAGCTATCTATAATAGCTTCCTCCAACTTCTACGAAAAGAAGATTTTTAATGGTTCATCATTAGTAAGAACTTGAAAGCCCATGGACACAAAATACAAATCTTTCTTATGTCCAAGGGGTTAAGGATACCACAAAATAAAAATCTCCCTTATGTCCAAGGGGTTAAGGATGCCAAGATCATATTTTCTATGACCTAACAAATTAACCATAAAATAAGGTTGAAATAGCAAAATAATAATCATATTTAAACTAGGAATTGCTTAATAATTTTTTGTTACATAGGGGAATTGGTAGCACCTTTTCGTGATATGAGGTAGGACACTAGATCAAACTTGGATTTCACCGCTATGAATCCTAGAATTTTGGATAAGATGAAGTCAATGGGACCCTGACCCTCCTAGGAATCAAATTGGGGCATCCAACTTGCAAACACTCAATCACTACCAACCTAGCCTATCCCCTTCTAGGTATGTTGTGGTTTGAAACTGGGTCTTCCTAAAGAGAGACCAAAGCCCTTACCACTACACTGTCCTTGCAAACATAAATCATGTAAACTTTAAGTAATAGGATTTTAAGGACAACCAATAAGAAGAATAATATATATGATTTGTAAAAATAACCTTGTTTATGACTTGAATTTTTTAGTGACAATAACTTATTTTTCTAATTATCAAAATTTTAAAATCAAATTAAGAACACTTATTTCTTAACCTATGGGGTTTAAGGCAAGTGATCATAAGTAAGGAGTCTCACACCATAGATAAAGGTTTCAATCCTATTAAAATTGAATTAAGAACACATTTTTTGTAAACCCATGGGGTTTAAGGCAAGTGGTCAAGAGTGAGGAGTCCCACACCATAGATCAAGATTCCAATCCCATGGGTGAACCTTAATGCTTTAACCCATGGGATTTTGATCAATTAGTTGGAATTAAAGAGTTTCACACCGTAAAGCAAGGTTCCAATCCTGTCGGTGAAGCTTAGTATGAAAGCTTAAGGGACCTAGGGTAAGTCAAGAGAAATAAAGAGTTTCATATAAACCAAGGTTCTAATATTATGGGTGAACCTTATAAAATAAAATAAAATGATATGAGATTAACTAATTAAATGCATTGACTTTTAAGACAAGATCAAAGTTAAAATTTTATCAAGCAATATATTTTTTTATTAGATTAAGAAGAGGGGTTTTGAAAGGGACCCCACAACCTTTTACATTAAAAGTCAAACATAACTCATAAAGTTGTCCCACCCAGAGACAACATTCAATAACCCATGACAACCCATAAAATCAAAAGAAACAATATCTCAGAACAAGCAACATCCCCACAATTCAACCACCTGTTAACTCAAGTCTTTCTCTTTAACGAAAAGGAAACAAAATACTGGCTTGAAGAAAGGAAAAAGATAATCCATCACAAGAAAAGAGAGACAATCACCGATCAAAAAAGACAATCACTCTAGGAAGCATAGAATCTCTCGAAGACCTAACACAGATTTCAAAGAGTAAAAAAAACTAGATATAAAAAAAAAAATAACTCAAATTTTGAATCCGACATCAAAACCAAAAAGACTATTGTCGAAATCCAACTAACCAAAAATTAAAAAGTCACAAAGAACATTAAAAACTTGGTCAGAAAAGCCACTATCCTTCTTAAGGACAAACCAATATATTCATAGTAGCTAAAATATTGTAATCTACCACATAGTTTGTTGAAATAGCATGGTAGCACAATTGTGATGCAACATGAGTGGGCCTATTATAATCCCATGTAACTAATGTTAAAAAGAAGAACTAATTTAAGTTTCATTAATAAATACATGGATCCAAGTGAAATATATAAATTATTTGTAATGATATATTTTTTTTGATATATAGAAGCAATGGTTACAATCACAATTTTTAGTAACTACCAGCACAACTGGTAGGGTTCAAACTATCTACGAAGGCTCCCAGTACTTCCACCATCTTGATACATGGTAACCCGGCATGAGATGGGGACTGCCGAACGCACAGGGGTTGCACCGTCGTCATCAATCTGGCGCACCACTTAGAGGAATCGGATTCGAGCTACTGTCTGTGCATGGGCAAGCCCATGGGATTGGAACCTAGGTCTCCTCTCGATAAACGCCCCAACTTACCAATCCACCTAGACCCACGAACTTATTTGTAATGATATTGTGTGAGACAAGTTTTCACTTAGCTTGCATCTAACTAGAAGTAAGAAAATGGTTGATTTTTTTTTTTTAAATAAACTAAAATCCTTAAAAAATATTTGGTTTGTTGAAATAGAATGATAACACAACCATGATCTAATATGAATGGGTTTATTTCAATTTCATATGATTAGTTAAAAAAATGGAATTAATAACTAATTTCAAGTTTCATTAATAAAGAGATAGATTCAAATGAAATATATAAATTTTTAATGATATTATGTTGGATGAGTTTCCCCTTAACTACCATGAATCCTCCCGATAAAGTGTGATTTTTATTTTAAATTAAATTAAACTCCTTTAAAAAGGTTTATATATAGAAAGAGGAATCTGCTACATCCACAGTCCTTTTCTACTACCAAGTCCTTTTCTACTACCAAGCAGGGTTCAAGTCTTGGGGCTGCTCTCTATAACCCCTATTCCACCTCGTTGTTGTTGACTTGGCATAAATGGGAGACCACCAATCGCTTGGGATTGGTATTGTTGTCGTTCATACTACTACTTTTATAAACAATCATACCCTTAGAGTTTGAATATAGGTACTACTACTTTTATAAACAAGCATACCCTTAGAGTTTGAATATAGGTATATTCTTGGTAAGTACCTCGACTTATCGATCCACTTAGCCTCTAGAGACAAAAAAAAAAAAAAAAAAATGTTTAAATATGGATAATATAAAATTTTAATTAGTTATATGGGATTGAAACAAGCCTTATGTTGCATCATAACTACATAGTGGTATATTTTGGCAAGATTTGAACCTTGTGGGACATAGTAGTGGTATGGTTTTGGGCTCTCATATGAGAAACCCAAGTTTAAACCAGTTAAGTATATGTGTTTTAAAAATAAAATAAAAATTTAACCTTAAACTCTTCAAAAATAAAAAAAATTAACTAATTAAACTAATATCATTTAATTTTATATCAATATTTTTAATCACTCCTATAAATATTATTTTTTAAACTTATTAATTAAAGTGATATCATTTAATTATATATCAATAATTTTAATCATGCTTTAAACATATTACCATGAAAAATAAACTAAACAGTTTTAAAAAAATAATAATTGTAAAACTTTATATTTCAATGTCATTTTTCATGTCTCAACCATCAAGAATAAAATTCGCTCAATTTTAATTACATCTTAAATTATAATCATTTACTAGCATGGTATATTAGTTTTAGTTTCCCTCCAATTAATAACATTTTTTTTTTTGTTTAAGTAATATACTTATACACATTCATCATGGGGATTGAATCCGAATCGCATCAACGACAATGCAAGTGGCATCCTCGGTAGACCTCGGTAGACCACACCCACGGGATAATAAATAACAATATTGTGGCATTTAAAAAAGTTTGTGGCATTGTGTTGTATTATAAAGTGATTTTTTTCAACTTAATTAGGTCCCGTGAGTATATATTGTAATGATATATCTTTGGATTTTTATTTTATAAATTAAATTTTGGTACAAAAGGATTAGAGTCTTTTTTTAAAAAACTTATGTTTTATCCTAAAATTTTATCTCCATTTGATAGCGTGAAGTGTTTGTTGTTGGGTTGCTTTGAATTCTTTGGATAGTCGGGGTTTATTGACTTCGTTTTTATCCAACAGTCTATGGTTTATAGAGGTTTCTTATGGAAAAAACAGTTGATAGTGGTTGAGTGCTTGCTGGTAGGTTGTCTTCGTATGATTTTTTTAGACGGTTGAGGTACCATTGACTTTGCATGTATCTAACGGCTTAAGATTTATAAAGGTTAAAAAAATAATAATAAAGTGATTATGCTTGTCTATTATTTTTTAATATTATATTATTTTTTATACATAGAGAAGTTGGTTACAATCACACTATTTTTAGTAATTGCTAAGTGTAGGGTTCAAACCACAAGGGCTGCCCCTAACAAGCTTATACCATCTCGTTATTTTATAACCCGACGTGAAGAGGACCACCAGTCACTTATGATTTGTATTGTCGTCATCGATTTGACATGAAAAGAAAAATAAAGCATATGCTAAACAAACACAAAATAAAAGCTGCAAAAATATGAACAATAGATAAAAAGGACTCAATAAACATATATTTATTCAGAGGAACTCTCCAATGCTATGTTACATACATGCAACTCTATTTTTATAATCACAAAATGGGAGGGTTTTCTAATTTTCCCACCCAAACAATCTTCTGGAATTTTCCAGGGCTTACTAGTCTTCTGGAATCTTCCAGGTCATACCAAAAAACATAAAGTCTCCAAAAAAGGGGTTTTCATGAACTTTCCAGAAGATTCCATCATTAAACAGGAAAATCATGCAACACTTGCACATTGTAACAAACTCCCACTTGATGCAGGATTTTTCTGCAATCTTTTATCCCAATCTCATTGTTGCAAAATTGGTGCTTTTGAGTTGTGATAACCTTAGTAAGTGCATCTACTGCATTCTCTTGAGTTTTGCATTTGATCAGGTTGATCATTCCACTCTCCACCATATCACGCACAAAATGATATTTCACTGCAATGTGTTTTGTCCTTTCATGGAATGATGAAGAATATGCAAGTGCTATTGCACTTTGGCTGTCACATTTTATTCCAACATATTCTTGGTTCAAATGCAAACCTTTGCACAACCTCATCAACCAAACAACTTCTTTTGCAGCATCAGTTGCAACGATATATTCAGCTTCAACACTTGACAAAGCTACAACAATTTGCTTTTTACTCCTCTAGCTCATTGCACCACCATACAAAGTGAAGATATATCCTCTTGTTGACTTACGGTTGTCCAAGTCACCTGCCCAATCTACATCTACATGTCCTTGCAAACAAAACTCTTCATTCTTCTTGGGTTGATAACACAAAACATGATCTTTAGTACCCTATAAATATCTAAAAATTCTTTTTACAACAGTCCAATGTTCCTTTCTAGGATTGGACATATATCTGCTGACCATACCAACAACATGAGCAATATCAGGCCTAGTACATACCATTGCATACATCAATGAGCCCACAGCCTCTGCATATGGAATTTTCTTCATCCTCTCCTTTTCTTCAGTTGTGGTTGGACATATTTTTGCAGATAATTTAACTCCAGGTTGCATAGGAGTTTTGGCAGGTTTACTATCCTGCATTCCAAATTCTTTCAAAATTTGGTTAATGTAATCCTTTTGGGAAAGCCATAATTGTCTGCTCTTGTGATCTCTGACAATATCAATGCCCAAGCAATGGCGTGCCTGACCCAAGTCCTTCATATCAAAGTTCTTTGACAATAACTCCTTAGTTTTTGAAATCAATTGTTTATTATTTCCAATCAAGAGGATGTCATCCACATACAAAACCAAAATTACAAAACTTTTACTTTTTATTTTGTAATACACACATGGATCTGCAGGGTTATAAAAAAATCCAATCTGCAACATGTAATTGTCAAACTTTTGGTACCATTCTCTAGGATATTGCTTCAATCCATAGAGGGATTTCTTCAACCTACAGACAACACCTGCACCTCCTACTTCAAAACCTTTAGGCTGTTGCATGTATATTTCCTCCTTCAAATATCCATGTAGGAATGCAGTTTTAACATCCATTTGTTCAACTTCTAAATCAAAAGCAACA
The DNA here is from genome assembly GCA_028583015.1 of Wollemia nobilis. Taxonomy (NCBI): domain Eukaryota; kingdom Viridiplantae; phylum Streptophyta; class Pinopsida; order Araucariales; family Araucariaceae; genus Wollemia; species Wollemia nobilis. The sequence continues at coordinate 3,921,493 of JAQPPZ010002399.1, forward strand.
ACATATGCAAGCAAAAGTCTAATAGAAGATAACTTCATAGTGGGAGCATAAGTTTGATGAAAATCAATACCTGGGATCTGAGAGAACCCTTTTGCAACCAATCTGGCCTTGTATCTTTCCATAGACCCATCAAGCCTTAACTTATTTCTGAACACCCATTTGTTGCCTACTATCTTTCTCCCAGCAGGTTGTTGAACTAAATCCCATGCATGGTTCTTCTTCATTGAATCCATTTCTTCCTGCATGACCTTCTTCCAATGCTCTTTCTCTGGACTATTCATGGCATCTTCAAATGTGAGAGGATCATCACCAGTAGTTGTAAATCCACAAAAATAATCTTGAAACCTATTGGGAAGATGTCTCTCCCTTCTAGTTCTTCTAGACTACTCCACTGATTCTTGGACCTCTTCTATGCAAGGTGGAGAATCAGGCTGCATAATTTGTTGATCCTCTTGATGCACCTCTTCAGGCACATAAGAAGGTAAATCTTCACCAGGTCTTTGTAGGCTGGAAACTCTATCTAAAATGTCAAAATATATTGTTTCTTGAGGCTGATAGGGTTGAGCATGTGCTTCACTTGAAGGTTGACCTGACATAGTGCATTCATGCACACTAACCTTCTCTTTCAACTATTGTTGTAATTCCTGTTGTTGAATATCTCCAGCTATCTTAATTTCTTTGAAAATCACATCTCTACTGAAAACACTTCTATGTTCATCCGAAATCCATAATTTATATCCTTTTGTTCCAACAACTTCTCCATAACCAACAAGAATGCATTTCTTAGATTTTTCATCCAACTTTTTCCTCTTTTTAGTAGGAATGTGCATAAAGGCCTCACAACCAAAAACCCTCAGGTGAGAGATTGATGGTTTTCTCCCACTCTAGGCCTCTTCTAGTGTCTTGTCATTCAAAGCAGTGCATGGTGATAAATTAACCAAATAGCTGGTAGTTGAAATTGCTTCAGCCCAAAACCCTTTACTGAGCTTTGCATCTGACAACATGCTCCTCATCTTCTCCAACAATGTTCTATTCATTCTCTCTGCTACTCCATTCTGCTGAGGAGAATAAGGTGTAGTCTTTTGTCTAGAGATGCCTTTCTGCTTGCAAAACTCTTCAAATTTAGTAGAACAATATTCTCCTCCATTGTCACTACGCAATATCTTAAGTTGCTTGCATGTCTGCCTTTCTACATTAGCAACAAACCTTTTAAAATGATCAAGTATGTCACTCTTTTTCTTCAAAAATATAGTCCATACTTTTTTGCTATGATCATCAATAAAAGTGGTAAAATATAATGCACCACCAATAGATGGAGTATCCATAGGACCACAAATGTCTGAATGAACAAGATCCAAAGTAGATTTAGCTCTATGTGGGTGATAAGAGAAGCTTACCCTTTTTTGTTTGCCCATCACACATGATTCACAAAAGCTGAGAGTGTTGGAGCTGATATCCTTGAGGCCATGCACCATGCCTTTGCTGACCAACTACTTCAAGCTGGTTTCTCCCAGATGGCCAAGTCTTCTATGCCAAAGAAGACAATCTCCAACATCTGCTTCATCATTTTTCTCAGTTGCATTAGCTTCCTTTACAGAGGAAACATTGCAATGACTTTTCTCACAAGGGCTGACATCCAATTTGAACAAAGTGCCTTTCTTATTTCCTTTTGCAAGCACTAGTGCACCTCTGGTGAGCTTGCATCCTTCATCTGAGAAGGTAACTGTTACTCCTTTTTCAGCCAATTGTCCAACTAAGAGAAGATTTCTTCTCAACTGAGGGACATATCTAACTTTTTGCAAATACTTGACTTTTCCACTTGAATCCTTCACAAGAATTGTACCTTCTCCTTCTACATCACAAAATGCATTATCACCCATATAAAATTTTACACCATTTACCTCTTTATAATTGACAAACCACTCATGGTGTGGTGTCATGTGGAAAGAAGCTCCTGAATCTATAATCCAATCTTCAGGACACACTTCAGTTGATAGACAAGAAGAAGCAAGAAACATGGAGGAGTTTTCATCTACAACTTTATCAATTGTCTCTTCTTCTGTTACCTTTTCATTCTTCTTCTTCAACAAGGGACAATGAAACTTGATATACCCCTTTTTGTGATAGTAGTAGCATTCCACATTGCTAAAATTTTTCTTTCCTATGTTGGACGATCTACCTCTACCTCTAGACTTGCTTCTCCCACTAGATCTATCTTTTCCTCTTTCCTTTGAGCATCCATGTGCTAAATAGACCTCTGAAGTGGATGCTTCACCAACAAATATCCTTCTTGTCTCCTCATTCAATAGCTGGCTAACCACTGACTCCATCTGCAACTTGTCAGAAGCAACACTTATGGCAGTAATAAGATTCTCCCATGAGTCTGGCATGCTGATCAACAGTGCCAGACATTGATCTTCATCACTCCATTTATCACCAATGGAGTTTAGCTGCTTCATTAGCATATTAAAATCATTCAAGTGGTCTGAGAACTTACCATTCTCCTTCATCTTGAGATTTTCTAGCTTCTTCCACAACATTAACTTGTTCACTATTGACTTGGAAGCGTAGATGCTCTCCAACTTTTTCCACATATCTTGAGCAGACTGTGCTTCTATCACATTTAAAATCATAGAGTCTGCTAAAATCAGTCTAATAAGGGCCATTGCTTTTCTATCCATCTTATTAAACTCCTCTTGTGCCATCCCAGTGGGCTTTCCAATGACTGCAACCCACAAGTCCCTTTCCACCAATAAGTCCTCCATTTTGATCTTCCACAATGTGAAGTTCGATCCATTGAACTTCTCAATCTCTAGTTTGTTGCTCATTTTTTGTGAATCGTTCTCTTCTCCCACTCAAACTGTGAACCAATGCACTAGCCCTCAGGAGCACTCCAAAATAAAGACACAACAACCAATGTTGTAGAGAGGGAGAGCACGATTCACTACCAAAGCATATACAACTGCCTCTCTTCTACTATAGTGCTCTGATACCATGAAAAGAAAAAATAGAGCATATGCTAAAACAAACACAGAATAAAAACTACAAGCAAAAATATGAACAACAGATAAAAAGAGGACTCAATAAACATATATTTATTCAGAGGAACTCTACAATGCTATGTTACATACATGCAACTCTATTTTTATAATCACAAAATGGGAGGGTTTTCTAATTTTCCCACCCAAACAATCTTCTGGAATTTTCTAGGGCTTACTAGTCTTCTAGAATCTTCTAGGTCATACCAAAAAACATAAAGTCTTCAAAAAAAGGGTTTTCATGAACTTTCCAGAAGATTCCATCATTAAACAGGAAAATCATGCAACACTTGCACATTATAACTGGCATGCACTCAGAGGATTCAAAGTAGACTACTACCTTTGCAAATAGGCATACCCTGAAGGTTTGAACTTAGGTTTCTTTTAGATAAGTGTTTGGCTAGACAAACAATTACCAATCCACCTAGCAGCGAAGTGGTTAGGACTTTGAAGAGGTTCAAGGTTCAAACCATAGCATACCCAAAATGGGATAGGTTGGATGGTAGCCACAAAGTGTTTGTTGGCTAGCTGCCCCAGTTCAATACCCTTGAGGGTCGAGGTCCTATTGACTACATCTAACGACGGGCAAAGGTTTATAGTGGCAACACCCAATGGTGTTATCAATTCCTGTATGTATTAAAAAAATATTATTAGTCAATTATAAATTTTAAACTTTTATAATATGATGGAGATGTCGTTGATTTCCTGTATAACAAAAAAAATTATAAATGTTAATAATTTTCTTTAATATAACTTTATAAAAGTAATAATTAATTTAATTTTAAAAATAAATTAAAATATAAAATATATATTTAATTAGTTATATAAGATTGAAAGAAGTCCCACTTGTATATTATATGATCACATAGTAGTATTATAACAACTTGAAAACTATGTGTATATTACCTAATGATATTTAAACTTGAACCCCTTTTTAAAACTCAAAAAATTAAAGTAATGCCATTAAATTTAAACCTCACAATTTATAATTTTATTATTTTTAAATAAGTTATATATAACTTTTCTTGAGGGCCACTCACATTAAAAAAGAAGAGGGCCACTCACATTAAAAAAGAAAACATTATATTATTCTTATTACATCACTATCCAACTTGTATTTTTATCAAAATATTCTTTATTCGCCTTTTTATCAAAGATATTCGTCATCTTCCTCAAACTATGGCATCTTCCACAAACTATTACGTTTTTGCAATCAATTCCTTGATATTGGTTTTACAAGAGAGAAAAGTCTCCCTTATTTAATTGTCTTATAAAATTTGAATTTGGTCAAAATGAAAATCAACACTACTAATGGCTAAAATATTTGCTATCAGATTTCTCTCTCTCTCTCTCTCTATATATATATATATATATATATATATATATATATATATATATATCTTGGTTAGTGTGAGAAACTCTTATGACTGACACTCAGGGTAGGGCATCCCCATCCCTACCATGACCTCTCATAAGGACGAGAGCTAAACTTATCAATAGGGGTCAAACACACAACCATCACACACCCACCCCCTCACACACTTGCCCATATGAGGGTTTGAACCTTGGACCTCTTGAAAAAAAGCTAAAGCTAGAGCCATTGTGTTATCCCCTGGGGACTATAGTATTTCCATATTTATAAATATGATGGCTATAACAACCTATCAATGCCATAACACCTCATTTTTTAGGGGTCTTATTCACGTCTTTAATATTCTAAGAGATCATTTTCATCATCACTTTTTGTTTTTATTTATGGGATTAGCCCCACTTCTTGATAAAACTTGTGATATGTACTTTTCTTTTCTCATATCAATATCCCTATAAATTTCCTTTTCAATTTGTTTTTTCTTCTTAGATCTTCCTCTTTTTTTTTTTCATTCCCACCAACACTTCATCTTCATCAATCTCTTCGAATTTTTCACATTGTTCATAGTGAGACTTATCATCTATAGTTTTGTCTTCCTTTGAAGGATTTGAAGTGAAAGGAATGACCTCAAACGCATTTATTCTTAATATTTCTTAGAAGCTAGGTCTGAGTCTTGGGCATTTTCGACGGAATGGATACCCCTGCCTCCTTGGGTCTTACCCGAAAGTGGCATCCCTGTTGGGATGTTTTCCACAATTTTTTTTTTTTTTTTGCCTTGAAAGCCATAAAGTGTAAGGATGCTTCTCCATAGCAATTATATTATTATGTTGTCCTAAAATTTCTAAATTGTCATGAATGTCCTCCATACTCATTTCTTTATTATCCTGCTCTTGAAACCCTAAGGTTTAAGGGATAACCTCTACACTAATTTAATTTCTATTGCCAAGAGAGGATTTTATACTACTTGAGGTAAACAAAGATGATTTACTTGGAATACATATGATCTCTTATTCCTCCTTAGTTTTAAAATTTTCTCCATATCTTCCTTTGTACCTTAAATTCCTTCTAAAGTTGAACTTTCACATAGTACTTTCTCATCTCTTGTATCCTTCTTTGTTTCTTCTAATGATTGATCCAAGTGAACTACGATGGCTTTTGCAATATGATGTTTCAAATATGATTTCTTTACCTCTTCTTTTGGAGTGAATATCCTTGATCTAATCAACTTCTACTACAATATACTTTTCTTGTTTCATCTTGAAGTTTATCTCATGACAAAAAAAATTGTATCTTTCTTCATTGTTTTTACTTTGCATTTTCTTTCTATGTGTCTAGTCTCAATAATTATGATATCAAAATGCAATGTTTTTGTAATTCACTTGTTGATCCCATTTTTTTGGTTCAAATTTAATCTTAAAGGATTATGGCTATATTTAGAAATATCCATAGCAACACATATCTAGGTATATATAGCATGCTTTCACTCCTTAGTAGTTGGTACTTCCTTAATTAATTCCCATAGGGTATTTCAAAATATTCTTATTGATAAGCTAATATAGAAATCCAAAAAGCCTAACCTATATTGGAATTTTTTTAATAGTTGTTATCCCAATAATTGTGGAGTATATTACATTATTTGGTACATGCTAATGTACCACTTTGGGTACATAACTAGAGTAAGGGTTTACCTTAGAGTAAGGTTTGAGTAGTTACTTTATGGAATGTAATAAATGCACAAATGTTAGAATGTGCAATGATGTAAATGTGCATGTAGTCCACATGTACATGAGTCATAGGTTAGGTAGATGAAAGGCCAAGGGACTTATCTCTATATATATATGCCTTTGAGAGAGTTGAGTGTAGTTTAATGAAGTAGCATTAGTAGCTAGTTAGTATAGTGAGTACAATGTAGATCCTTCATGTATTTTTGGAGTGTTCATGTCCTCCATTATATTATATTGTACTATTTTTGTGAGCTTTCATTAATGACATATTTATGAGTTATTGTAAAAGTTTCTTATATATATATTTTTTTCATATTATAGTGTCATTATCATATAGTTATCATTGATTGCTCATTTTACATCTTGTGGTTGCATTTCCTTTAATATATATCATCAAAAGCTAAAAGTGGTATCAGAGCACATGGTAGATCAATAGGAAATAGGGAGATCCACAAGAGATATTGAGAGGAGATAAGAAATATCATTTTCAAAATTTTTAAAATTGCATTTGGCTAGAGTCTTTCCACAGAGTTGTAGAAAAACTCATGAAGACTAGGACTCAACATTGATTCCACTAGATTGACAAATTAACTAGTGAAGATTCATTACCTCAAGATTTAAAGTTTTTTCCATTACAATTTCTAATATTTTGTAATAGAAAAAGGAGATTCAAATAAATTTAGGAAGCTTCCTACAAGAGCTAGGAAGAATATCTTCTCTAGAATCAATCCAGTACCTAAAGTAACAAGTTAGATATTGAAGATTTGGAGGCCTAAGGAAAAGGTCCCATTGCAAGATTTGTAGATTGAAGACTCCATAAATGAAGACTGAGAAAAAAGGAGGCTAAAGAAACCACATTGAAGACTGTAGATCAAGAAGGAGGTCCTAGAAAGAAGACCCCATTGAAGAAAGAAGAAACTCAAGGAAAAGAGTCCCAGAGAAGATTGAAGATTGAAAACTTCATGTTGAAGAAGTTGAAGAGATCCACAAAAGGTCCCATTGAAGAAATTTCAGATTTGGAATATTAGATATTGAGAAGGACTAGCAAATATTTCATAAGTTGCATATTTTAGATATCCAAGAAGGATATCTCATTGCAAAACTTCCATAGTTGAAGATTAGAGAGAGATCAAGGAAGGTCTCATTGAAGTTTTGAGAAGACTAAAGGTTGCATAAATTGAAGGCCCAATAGAATAGGTATCAAGGAAGAATTGAAAGGAGAAAGAAGGAGAAGGCTAGGAAAGCCTCATTGCAGATTTCGAAGAAGGCCATTGAAGGATATTTGGGAAGGCCATTAGAGGAGAATTTGGGGAGAACTCATTGGAAAAATTTACTATCAAGGAAAAGTTTTTGATAAAGGAGGTTTTGGGACAATTGTCACCATCTAACAACAAGACCAAAAGAAGAAGGATTTGGCAAGGAGTTTGCCAAATTTTGAAGGAGAATAGTGAAGACCTCAAGACATTCATATTCTTCATATGTTCCCTATATTAAATGTCATATATGTGCTCTATATTAAATGTCATATATGTGCTCTTCCATTTATCTCCAACTTGGGCATCCATACTTCCAACTATGGATTCATGACTTCCAATTAGGGCTTTCAAATATAGTTTTTCTTTTATGCTACTTGATGAGGCTCGCTCCTAGCTTGCCCTCACTCCATAATTATTTTTTATATTAAATTTTAAATAAAACTATTTACTAAATTAATACATTTTAAAAATGTTAACAAAAGAATCAAGTATGTTTGTAAAAATAGATATAAACAAAGTATATGATAGAGTTCCATAGAGCTTTTCTATATGATATTCATATAAAAAATAATTTTGATCAAGGATGGTTTGAATGGATCAAGTGTTGTTATAGCACTTCAAAATATTTTTTTTTATCAATGGATCTCCTATTGGATACTTTGACTCATCCAATGGTATTTATTAGAGTGACCCATAATCTCTTTATATTTTTATTATTCTTGTTAAGGATTTGGGAATAACTCTTCTAAAGAAAAATAGATAACATAATCAAAGATATTTAGGTTGCAACACATGGTCTCTTTGAATCTCATATCAAATTTATTGATAAAAGTTAACTTTTAAGGTTAATAAGCATTATACATATTAAACCACCATGTGCTCTTATGAGTCCACTATGCATAGGAGGAGGTACTTATGTTCTGTTATCTATCTATAGGGCATGCATAACCTTATCTCCTCAAATTTGAACCTTGGACCTCCTACCTAGAGTACCTAAGCCTTCACTATTAGGGACAATTGATTAATATGAAAAAATCTAGGTCTATTTTATCAACACTACTCTTGATTTACAATAGATTCTTGTAGATATTTTAGGGTTGAAAGTTAAACATTTAACATCAACATACGTAGGTATTCAATTGTCTAATAAAATAAAGGAGCTTTAGGATCCAATCTTGGATGGAACCAAATCTTACTTGGTTGGTTGGAAAGGTAAGTTCCTAATCATGGTTGGAATTTTCCAATCTATAAAGAGTATATTAGATTTTATCCCTATATAGATGATATCACTTTCAATATTACCAATAGGTATATCATATGAATTTAGTAATTTTTTTAATATTAAATAGGAATTTGGAAAAAGTCACAAAGATTTTCTTTAGAAATGATGTGAAGAGAAATTTAGTTTTCTTCTTTGGAAATGGGATAAGGTTTGTAGAAGAAATAATATTGGAGGGACATGCTTGAAAAATAGTTGACTTCTGAGTTTGGAATTAAGGAAAAACATGGTTGAAGATTATTTAAAGATTAAGGAAAGAGTTGGAAAAAAATCTTAATTCAAAATATGTAAGCTTCTATAGATGTAATAAAATTATTACGAAAAAAACCTTGGCTAGGGATTTGGCAACATGGAACTCAATATTAGAGAGTTTGTAATTACTATAAAATATATATTAAATAGTCTAAAAATGAGGTCAATTTATAACTTTTTGTTTTGATATTTGGTTGAAAATTAATACTATTATTTTGATCTAAAATGGAAACCTTTGGCTTAGGCTTGTTTGGATTGTAAAGGTTCAAGAGTAAAAAATTATATGAACGCGATTAATAATTTTAAATTTTGGATTTCTATTAGTAATTTAGTTGAGGGAAAAGATCTCATACAAGTACTAGATAGACTCCAAAGGATGATTTAGAAATTTTATTTTCCCATTTTCAATGGAAGGGTCAACTAATTTAGAATTTGTGAAAATATGGGGGATATTCAATCAAGTTGGGATATCTTTGGGGCAATTAAAATCCACTAATCCTAATAATTTCCCTTGTGTTTGGCCACTTGAGGTCCTCCCTAAACCGTTAATATATTTAGTAGTCCAAAGGAAAATTCTGATAAAAGATAGTTTACAAAAAATATGATATAATAAACTTTTTAGGTATACCTTTTGTAAGGAGGAGCTAGAAACGTTATATTATCTATGTTGTCATTGTTCCTTTACTACACACACACTTATTAGGTTTCTCCATATACACTACAAGAGTTTGTGAAATATTTTATAGATTGTTTCAAAGCTAAAGAATGAAACATTCTATGGAGGATTGATCTTGACATTATTTGTTGGAATTTGTGGCATGAAAGGAATAATAGAATTTTCAATGATAAATATTAAAAGCACATCCAAGCATGAATTCATATTGTTTCTTCTCTTTTAAGATAGTTATATAGACATGGTGTTCATCACGGGAAGTATTAGGTGTGGAAAAAAGAAATATAAGCTACTTAACAAAAAAATGAATAAATATGCAATGGTGATATGTGACAATGGAATTAATAAAAAGGATTTGCATGTCAATGTGATATGTGACAATGGAATTAATGAAAAGGATTTGCATGTCAAGTAAAATAGAAATATCTAAAGTTGGGTTTATTTATTTTTTGCTGGATAATAAGGGGTTGTACTTAGGTTCCCCACCCTTGAAAAATTACATCTCTCTTCTTTAGAGCTTGAGAGTTTAAAAATAGATACACTTCTCATATCAATTGAGATGCTATAGCTAGAAATCTACATGATTTTACATAAAATGTTTGAATTATTGCTTTTCATTTTTTGGATCTTTTAAAATTTCTGTATGAATACGATTACTCCAGAATTTAGCATCTTTCTTAACATTTTCCTATAGCAACCTTCACAATGCCAAAAATTTACCTCTACTATCTATGCATTACATCTTAGTAGAGTAATATTTCCAAAACATCGCACTATCATAGTCCGCTTTACCAAATATGGATTGCTAGTTTCCTTCCTGAAACACAATTGCAACCACAAAAATTATAATAAATAGTATAAATGAAAACACATTAATATTACAAAATAAAGTAGATATTACCAATGGAAAACATTAAAGTAAATCTTAATCATAAATTGATTTAGGCAATCAACATTTTTTGTCAGCTTCAACTAAACTTTCTACTTCCTCTAACCATGGAAAGGAGAATTTAACTTCACAATCCTTAATCAAAACCCCTCTATTGGCTAGATTTTCTACACATTTGTTTAATTATATTAATATATGTGTAAACCTGAATTCTTCAAACTCTTTAGCAAGATCTTGAATTTCCACAATTATCTCTTGTATGTTCCATGGAGCCTTTGCTTTCCTCAAAATTGCATTTATTACTATGAGAGAATCACCTTCCATCTATACTCTATTCCATTTCATTTTTTTACATATTTTAAATCCTTCTAAAGATGCCCAAGCTTCAACTTCATTATTTGTCTTAAAACCACTATTGAAAGCATAATGAGACAAAATATCTCCTATATTATTTCTAATTATTCCTCCTCCTCCTGCTGGTCTTGGATTTCCTTTAGATGCTCCATAAAAATTTGATTTAACCCTCCACATCTGGTGGTTTCCACTTTATATTTTTACCTTCTTTTTGCTTCTCTTGTATCCAACATCATAATTCCATGTAATGATTTGACTCCATCTATCAAGACTCTCTGCTTCCAAATTAGGGACTGAGTGAGTTGATAGGGTTCGTTTAGACTCCTCTATGGCTAAACATATATTCTTTTTCATTACCTCTAAATTGCTTTCCTTTCCTTTAAATATTGTTCTATTTATTTCTATCCATATAGTCCAAAGTATTGTATCTTTTGATATATACCATATTGTTTGTAAATCCTCACTTTTATAAGTGCTTTGCCATTGCTTTAACCAATATTCAATTCTACTATTCATCACCATGCATTTACCAAACATATTAAGAATCCATTGCCATAGATTCCAAACTATTGAGCAATGTACCAAGAGATGGTCTATACTCTCATCCTCCTTATTATATAAAACACATTGAGAGGGGCCATGAAAACCCCTTTTCATAAGGTTATTACAAGATAAAATTCTTCTATGACCTACTAGCCAAATAAATATTTTAACTTTAGGAATGCTTGTGCTATCCCAAATATCTCTTCATATTCTAGTGACATTATTATTATGTTGGTGTTGAAAATTATATCCACTTCTAGTTGTGTATTCTCCTGAGCTATTCAACTCCCAAATCAATTTATCCTTAGCACCCTCAGAATAATCATAGTTATCTTTTTTCTACTCAATTGCCTCCTAACATCAAATCTTGTATACTTGTAAAAAATATTCTTTCCATTTGTATCTTCCTTCTCGATCCTTGTACAAAATGTTTGAAACCCTATCATCGTATTTATATTGAAGCAATCTCATCCAAGGTTTCAAAACTGGATTTAAGTTGAGTGGTTTTTTATCACACAAAGTATCCATCAAAATAGAATTTTTTTCTCCAGTTTCCAACACCCATATTAAACCTTTAATCATAAGATCAATAGGTTTTTTTAAACCATTCCAAAGAAAAGAACCATTTGGAAGAGAGAATGTTGTAAATATTAAACTTGGGTCATTGGGATCAACATACTTAGAAGAATTCTTGCTTATTGTCTTTTAATCTCTTTGTACAATCTCCAAATAACTTCCCCCCTAAGATCTAAATTTGCATCTGTAAGAACTCTTAAACCAAGACCTCCCCTAGTTTTGTCATCACACAACTTGCTTCATTTCACCAAAGGAAATTCCTTTTATCATGTAAACCTAACCATAAAAAGGATCACATAATATAGATTAAATTTTTTTCAACTAATCTTGGCATAGAATGCAATGACATATAATATGTTGGAATGACTTGTAAGACTGACTTAATTAACTGCACTCTTCCTACTAATGATAACCATCTACCTTTCCAAGTTGGAAGTTTATTTTGAACTTTACTAATAACTGGATTCCATAAATCTATCCTCATTCTCCCCTCAAATAAAGGCATCCCTAGATAATTTGTTGGTAAATTTGCCTCCTCCATTTGAAGCAATCCAAAGTTGGATTTATTAAACTTATGTTTGATGGTCTTTTCAAATGGAACCTTGCAAAAGCTAACAAAGGTGGTGTTTTGGGATAGTGAAGGAAAATTACCCTCACTTGCTCAGAATCATATAGAACTACAACAAACAACTATGTAAAGTTTAGGGCACTTCTTATAAATATCAACATAACCATGGGAAATGGATGGATAACTATTCCTATTAAGGGGGTTCATATATTATTATTAATGTTGTCCAAAAAAAGATGCAAGCGTTGGATTAAAAATATCATTATTTTGGTTGTACATCATTTATTAATGAAGGTAATATAGTAAAAGTGTCAACATATCTAAAAAAATAAAATAAAGTGGTAGATAATTTAGCCAATCATATTGTTAATATTCATCTTAGTGAAATTCAAATTTAGAAATCAATTGACCAACAAATATTTTATCTCTTAATGAAAAATATATAAAAAATTTGATAAAGCAAAGTTAATGGTTTGGGAGAGATAAAATATATATTTGATAGCAAGGCAAGATATTTATGGTCTAATAAATCCAATTACATATGTAATATTTTGATTATTTGATGAGAGTGACCTCCAATAAAATCCACATATAGCTTATTAGTGTCTCTATGTGTGTTTGTTGTGTTCATACCTATGTGTCTAAATGGATATTTTTTTTTTGTTGCTTGAGAACAAGGGGTTGTACTCAGGTCCCCCACCCTTGAAAAATCACAAATATCCACTTTAGATCTTGAGAGTTTACAAATAGATTCAATTCTCATCTCAATTGAGTTGCTATAGCTAGATACCTAAATCATTTTTCATAAAAAGGTCTGAATTCTTGATTTTTATTTTTTGGATCTTCTTTAATTTTTTGTAAGAATACAAATATTCCAAAATTCAAAATCCTTCTTGTTAACATTTTTCTACAACAACCTTCACAATACTAAAACTCAACCTCAATTGTCTATGCATTACATCTTAGTAGAGTAAAATTTCCAAAACTTTGCACTATCATAGTTCGTTTTGCCAAATTCGGATTGCTAGTTTCCTTTCTTAATAATAGGTGCAACAACAAGAATTGTAATAAATAGTTTATATGAAAACACATTAATGTTATAATATAAAGCAAACATTAACAGTAAAAAACATTAAAATAAATCTTAATTATTTTTTATTCAGGCTATCGACATATTCTTGTTAGCTTCAGCTAAAATGACTACTTCCTCTATTCATGGAGAAGAGAATTTAAGTTCATGATACTTTCTTAATACCCCTCTATTGGCTAACCTATCTACACATTTGTTTTCTTCCTTTAATGCATGTGTAAATATGATTTCTTCAAACTTTGTAGCAAGGTCTTGTATTTCCATAGTCATCTATTGTATGCTCCATAGAGCCTTTGCTTTCCTCAAAATTGTATTTATTACTATTAGTGAATCACCTTCCATCCATACTTTATTCCATTTCATTTGTCTGCATATTTTTAACCCTTCCAAAGCTACCAAAGCTTCAACTTCATTATTTTTCTTAAATCCACTATTGAAAGTGTAATGAAACAAATTTTCTCCCTTATTATTTCTAATTATTCCTCCTCCTCTTTCTAGTCCTGGTTTTCCTTTAGAAGCTCCATAAAAATTCAATTTGACCAACTCCACTTTTGGTGGTTTCCACTTTATATTATTTTCCTTATTTTTTTTTCTCATGTACCCAACATCATAATTCCTTTTGATGTGCTAATTCCATCTATCAAGGCTCTCTACTTCAACATTAGGGATTGTATGAGTTTATAGGGTCAGTTTAAACTCCTCAATGATTAAAAAAATATTTATTCTCATTACCTCTAAATTACTTTCCTTTCCTTTAAATATTTTTCTATTCCTTTCAAGCCATACAGTCCAAAGTATTGTGTCTTTTGATATATCCTATATTGTCTATAAAGAATCATTTTTAAAAGTTTTCTATTGTTGTTACCCTTCTTCAATTCTACCATTCATTGCCATGAATTTACCAAACATATTAAGAATTTATTGCCATAGTTTCTAGACTATTGAGTAGTGTCCCAAGAGATGGTCTATACTATCCTCCTCCTTTTTACATAGAACACATGTGAAAATCCTTTTTCATAAGGTTATCCCAAGATAGAATTCTTCTATGACCTACTAGCCAAACAAACATTCTGACTTTAGAAATGTTCAGGCTATCCCAATTATTTCTCCATATTCTTGTGCTATTCCTATTTTAATAGTGCTTTACATTATATTTGATTCTTATTGTGTATTCTCCTAAGCTATTGGACTCCCAAATTAGCTTATTATTGGATCCACTTAGAATAATCATTGTTGTTATCTTTCTTCTCAACTGCCTCCTGACATCAATGTCTTATATATTTGTAAAACAATATTATTTCCATTTGTATCTTCTTTTCTCATCCTTGTACATGATGTTTGAAACCCTATCACCATATTTTTTTGAAGCAGTCTCATCCATGGTTTCAAAATTGGATTTATATTGAGTGGTTTTTTATCACAATAAGTATTCATCCAAATAGAATTTTTTCTCTAGTTACCATCACCCATCTTAGATATTTAATCACTAGATCAATTGATTTTTTAAAACCATTCCATACTACAGAACCACTAGTAGTGAGAATGTAGTAAATATTAAGCTTAGGTTATTGGGCTCAACATACTTAGAAAAATGATTGTCCATTGTCTTTGACTCTCTTTGTATAATCTCCAAATCACTCTTCCTCTAAGAGCTAAACTTGCATCTGCAAGAAATCTTAAACTGAGATCTCTCTTAGTTTTTATCATCTCACACCTTTCTCCATTTCACCAAGGAAAATTTCCTTTTATCATGTAATCCTAACCAAAAAATGACCGTATAATATAGATTAAACTTTTTTCTATCAATTTTGGCATAGTATACAAGGACATGTAATATGTTGGAATGGCTTGCAAGACTGATTTAGTTAATAACTATCTATCTTTCCA
This sequence comes from Wollemia nobilis, assembly GCA_028583015.1. NCBI lineage: Eukaryota > Viridiplantae > Streptophyta > Pinopsida > Araucariales > Araucariaceae > Wollemia > Wollemia nobilis. The sequence goes on from JAQPPZ010002399.1 coordinate 3,936,991, forward strand.
TGATGATAGTTTATTTTAAACTTTAATTATAATTGGATTTCATAATTCTATCCTCATTCTTCCCTCAAATAAGGGCATCCCTAGATAAGTTGTTGGTAAATTTGCCTCCATTTGAAGTAATCTGCATATCCTTACTTTGATTTTAGCTAGGGTGTTTAGAAAGTAAAATTTGGATTTTGTCCTATTAACTTTTTGCCCTGATGCTCCTTTTTATTCCTTTAATAATTTATTCAAATCTTTGGCCTCGCTTATCCTTGCCATCCCAAAAGGGTTGTATCATCTACAAACTATTGATGGGTGATGTTGTCGATGTTATTACTAGCCTTAAGTCTACTTATAAGCCTATCTTTGTTAGGCTTCTTAAATTTTCTACCTAAAACTTCTGTCATAATAATGAACAAATATGGTGATGATAATCTCCTTGAATAAGACCTCTTTTGGCTTTAAATTATTCTATTACTAACCCATTGACCAACACTAAATATGAAACTGTAGAGACACAAGATTTAATCCATCTAACCCATTTATTTCCAAATCTAATTTTTTTTAAAATTGTAAAAAGAAAACCCCATTTAACCCTATCATAGTCTATACTCATATCAAGTTTTAATATCATTGCTTTCTCTTTTCTTGAATTTGTTGAAAGCATAACTTCATGAGCTACTATGATCTTGATGGAGAATATTACAATATTTGGTACATGCCAATGTATCACCTTGGTATATTATTAGATTAACTGTGTATTAGATTAGAGTGTGAATTTATATTTCATGTAATGTAATAATGTGCAGGAAATGCACAAGTGTCATGTAATTAAGTGTGCAAGTGTTGTGAGTGTAAATGTGCACAAGTGTCCATTATGTAAGAGTGCACATGTGTATTTAGATTAGAAAAGTAAAGAGTTACAAATAAGAGTGAATGCCAAGAGTGCACCATATGAGGAGTCACATACTATTATATATTTGTGATAAAGCATTTTAATTGGTATAAAAATGCATTGCACGTAGCATGCATTAGTAGACCTTTATTCTATATTATTTTCAATATTTTCATGAGCATTTCCATGTGATTATTCTATGAGTATTTCTGAGTTATTCTTGTTATTATTATCATCTTTATTGAGTTTATTATATTGCAACTTTATTATATTTGATTATGTGGTTATTTACATTAAGTATTAGGCTTCAAAAGCTATCAGTGGTATTAGAGCCACAACAAGGTTACTTGCACATGTTTTTAAAAGTTGCAAATAATCTAAGGACATTTCCAAAGGCTAAGGAAAGACCAATGAAGTTAAGGACAATTCCACTAGATAAGAAAAACCAGTGAAGACAAGTATTTCTACTAAGTTGAAGAAAAACCAGTGAAGGCAAGAATTAATATAAATAGGTTGAAGGACAACCAATGAATATTAAGGTTACAAAATTTATAAAACCAAGTCAAGAAGAAAAATTGGTCATTACTATCTTACTTTATATATTGAAAAGCTTCAGATAGATTGAGTTTACCTATTCTAAGAATATATTTGAAATAGAAGGCAATCTAAAATATAGTTTTAGGTCTTGGAGATAGACCTTGATATTGGTAGAGAAAGGAGACTTGAAAAAAGTCCCATTGGAAATAGAAGAATTCCAACAAAGGTGTTTACATAAGGTTTGGGACAATCATCACCATTTGATGACAAGCCCATAAGATATAGAGGAGACCCATTGAAGGAGGCCCTAGTGAAGATTAGACAAGCAAGGAAAACTTGAAGGTAGAAGAAGACTTCAAGACAACAAAAGATCTTGAGGATAGTCCAAGTTAAAGGATAATGAGAAGACAACAATATTACAAGATTAAGTTATTACAAGTCCACATTGGACAACAAGCTCAAGTATTCAAGTAAGAAAAACCACAAGGGTGTAATAGTTATTCAACAAAAGAAAGAAGTTACAATAGACCACAAGGGTGAAATAAAGATTTAAGAGTTTTTTATGAATGCCATTCTTCTTAGGAACATTGGAATCTTTTGCAAGCTTGATATTTGCACCTACAAAAGAAAGAGAATTTAGAACAACCAATGTTTGAAGCATTAGATAAAGAAGAAGAACAAAAGAGATAAATAATAAGAACAAAAGAGATAAAGAAGAGGATCGTTTGGAGTCATCCGAATGTAGTAGCATATCATGGCAAGATGTAAAGTAGCACAACTCTGAAAGGAGTACAATAGCACTAGCAATATACAAGGGGATATCATTATTATGAGTACCCTGCATAAGAGTCATCCACACTTACACTTGCAAAGGAGATTAGCAAGAAGATAAGCAACAAAGTTATAATACCAAGAGTCAAGAGTGAACTAGACTAAGCAAAAGAGCAAGCTGGTATTTTGGAGAAGTGAATGCCACAAGGGCAATATTGAAAAGTTTGAAAGCAAAAAGGGCAATATCAAAGAGAAAGATAGTGTAGTAAATGCCACAAGGGCAGTAGTAAAGATAAGAGATCCTATAGCAAGAATTTTATTAAGAAATATAAATTTGAATATTGAAAAGTGATAGACTAAGATTCTTAAAGGAAGAAAGTAAGCTAACAACAACAAAGAAGAAGGCAATGTATGAAAAGAATGGATGACTAGTTAGTATTTAAAAAAGTTTTTAAGAATGCAGTATTAGAGGTTGAAGTGTAAGTTCCCTACATCCTAGAATAGATGCATCATCTGTTAGGGTAAAATAGGTAGTATATTGCATTATACTACATAGATTATTACATTTACTTTTTACTGCATACCATGAGATATTTACTGTTCTAAATATCTACTGGTTAACCTAGAGTAAATACCTAAATATCCTAAGTCAGATATTTAGGTTAGTTGTTTAGTTAGAACTCTCTACTTAGGTTAATAGTTAGCTACACGTTTCTCCTAACGTGTATTGTTAGCGTATTATATGCTAAAGCAGTTGTTATGTAATCTATATAACTAGCTTAATTTTTCTAAGCTAAGTTAGTTGATATTAATCAAAGCTTATTTCCTTTGCATTATTCGGAGAGTTCTGCTAACTACATTGGCATCAGAGCCAGAGGGAGTAGGAGAGAGGAAGAGTGAGCATCGGGATACCTTCGTTCCATTGGAGAAGGCGAAGGCACACCTTCGTTCCGTTGGAGAAGGCGAAGGCAACTGGTGACTTTAATTATTTTTTTCTCCTATAGTTTGATGCATTGTTTTGATTAAATTGCCCGGAGGCAGAGGAGGTGGGATATTCCCAATTTTTTTGGGCCACCTCTGTCTCGGGAGGACTATCCCCGTAGAGGCTAGAGCCCGCAGCACCGGGCATGGATCCCGAGGTAGGGGATATTAATTCCCCGACCGTGATCGCGAACACCGGAGGGCTCCAATACCCCCATCGGTGATCCCAACAAGTGGGTCCACCAACAGCCCATGGGAGCGCCTCGAGGGTAGGAGCGCCCTCACGCTTCCCGCGGCATGGGGACAGTCTCTGACGATGATCGACCGACCATCTCAAGAGGGCAGGCGTGCCCTCGGACGGCCGACCGTCGGAGACATTCTTCGGTGATGGTGACTGGCCCATCACCATGAGAGGGCAGGAGCGCCCTCCATGGTAGGAAACTAGATGGCACAAAAACCAAGGTGACACATGGATGGCTCAATTTTTGAGACCCTATTGACTAGACCTATTGACGTGGCACAACCACCTAGACGTTGAGTTGGTAGTTGACTAGGATCTGACAGGACACGTGGTAGGGTGACATGGTGCATCGAGGGTAGGACACATGGTAGGGTAAAGGTTCTCTCCATCGAGCGATAAAATAATGGTTTTTTGACTGCCCGAAGGTAGTCGCTAGAAAGGGGGAGTATTGGGTTTCTTAAACCCTACATCCTGCACCCATAGGATAAATGTGGGACAAAAGTCCCCATTTTACAAAAAAATTCATGGAGCCCACATTGAAACATAAGGCGGACCCTCCTTCTCCCTTCCCGTCCGCACCCCGGAGCGTAGTGGCAAGAGTTCTTTGTTGCGGCACGCGTGATCGGGGGATCGAACCCCACGCGCACCGCTTTGAAGAGATTTGTTAATTTTTTTTGACACTCCGTTCGAAAGGATTATTCAAATACGAGGTAATACCTCCTTGGTTTCAAAGTCGTTGTGCAGCCTACTAGTTTGTTCGGTCATTCGAGCCCGCGAGGTCCTGTGTTCGAAGTCGGGCACATAATTTTTTTCGAATGCGAAAAGACTCTCCAACAAAAAGGTGCAACTTTTATTATTCTAAGGTTTATTCAATATTTAAAAAATATATATATATATATTTATTTTTTTTTTATATAATTTAGTGTGTTTGGATAAATTAAATCATTTTTTTTCAAAAATAATTAGATGATTTTATTTTCCCCAAATACCTTTATTATATAAAGTTTTAATCATTAAAATATTTTTTTTAGTATTCAAACCTAGAAATTTGCCATCTCAAAATCAAGCAAAACCATTTCTTTAGTTTTCTTCACAAATTGGAGATAAAGAGACAAAGAGATTAAGACTTTGGTTGCATCACATAGAGGTTTTTCTTCCAACCTTTTTGCAATAAATTACTCAAAATTCCTATAGTTTTCTCCCAATTTTTTTTTGGAGATAAAGAGACATAGGAACTTTATATTCTATTGCAAAACCAAAACACTTCAAAATTGGGCAAGGACAAAGGTCATTTTTTTTGCAACAAAACCAAATATTTGCTTTTGTTTTCTCCTTCAAAAAGGAGATATAAGACATAAAATTGCAAATTTTTGTTGTAAACTTGAAAAGAATTTTTGAACCTATTCTTTGCTCCTCATGCTTGAGTGTTGAAGACAAAAACCAAAGTCGTGTGTCGACTGGTCTGGAAGCCTTTCAAACGCGGGTCGTGTGTCGACTTGTCTTGAAAGGAGTGCTCGAATTTTCAATTTTGTAAAAATTAAGGGGGGATAGAAGTCATATTTTGTGATTCTATTTTTTTGCAAAATTGTAAAGAGAAAAGGGGGGATATTTCAAAGCAAGAAAGGTGCATTCTCGATTGTACTCGACACCTTTTCTTAAAAAAAAATTGACTATACTAGGTGCATTTTCGGTTGCATCCGACACCTAGAGTGATAATAATTTGGGTTGCTCTCTTGTTTTGATTATTGCACTAACAATCATGCTTTTTGTGTGCAATTAAACAATCAGATAGAACATTGAAGAAGCATTTCACAAAACCCAAACTTCACTCAAAATCGTGCTACACCTTGCACAGGTTAAAACAAAGTCAATTTTTTTTTGCTCCCCATCAAAGGTCAAAATCCAAACACCTTGATTAACTCTCTTTGTTTGGCTTAATTTCCTCAAACTTTCCATCCTTCTTGAAGGGTGTTAAGGCAGGTGCCATTAAATATCCTAGAGAGCACAATCAGAAGTCTTTCAAAACCTACCCCTTTAATTTGCTCTATTTTGTTTGGCTTAATTTCCTCAAACTTTTCATCCCTTGTTAAGGGTGTTAAGGCAAGTGCCATTAAATATCTTAAAGAGCAAATTAAAAATCTTCCATATACTCTTTTGAGGGTATACTGCAAGATAAAGTCATCTTAGTCATATCAATTTGAAACCTTCACCATGGCCATGATCAACAAGTATCTCAATGAGAGCCAACTGCTCAAAGGTTCAAATTATTCTGCCTGGAAAACTAAGATGAAAGCCATTTTAACTGTAGAGGAGATGTGGGGAATAGTGGATGGCACTGATTCTAGACCCACATCAGCAAGAGCAGATCAGACAACTTATGATAAAAAGGATAAAAGACTTTCCTTATTGATCTTGCTAGCTATTACTGATGACATACAACCTCATATAAGTGAAGCTAAAAATGGTAAGGAGGCATGGAATGCCTTAGCTACCATTTTTGAAGGAAAGAATCAATCAACAATTCTTAACCTTCAAACACAACTTCATACTCTTCATATGAAATCTGGAGAGACAGTAGAGCTATTCCTCTACAGAGTCGCAGATATAAAAACAAAACTGCAAGCCTTAGGAGAAAAAGTGGAAGACAATGTCCTGACCTCAATCATTTTAAGGGCTCTTCCAGACTCCTATAGAATGTTGATCACTTCACTACAAGTCTCTGGAAGGACAATGACTTTTGTAGAGTTGGTAAATTTGCTTCAAACTGAAGAAGCTAATCAACTCCAAAGAGATGAGGCATCCAACAATGCACTTTTCTCAAACAAGCAAAGTGGAAAGAAAAAGTGGAATCAACAGAAAGGATCTTCTTCTAACAAAGACAAGGGTAAAGGCAAAGAGATTCAGAAGAAGAAGCAGTATTGTAAAATTTGTGATAAGGACACTCATGAAACCAAAAGATGTTGGTTTAAGAACAAACCGCCCAATGAACAAGGACAAAATAAGGGCAAAGGCAAACCAAAGAACAAGAACAAACAACAACAAGGACATGTTGTTGTAGCTGAAGATTCTAGTTTGGACTCTGAACGAGCACACAAAGTGCTCATGACACATACAGATTCCCCTCAAAAGGATACTATTTGGTACATAGATTCAGGTGCTAGTAAACATATGACTGGCGATAAGTCCTGGTTTGAAACATTTGAGGCTCGAGAAGGTAGACCGGTAACCATTGCTGATGATCAGACCTATCGAGTTCAGGGAGAAGGAAATGTTTTTGTCTCCCTTCCAGATGGAGAATGTAAGATTCAAAAAGTTCTTTATGTACCAAGATTGAAAAATAATCTCTTGTCAGTTCCACAAATCCTGGACAATAACATGAATGTCAATTTCAAAGTGGACAAAGAAAAGAAACGTTGCTTTATCACTCAGAAAGGAAAACAGATAGCAACAGGTTCATACAAACATGGTTTGTTTGTCTTAGATGCAATTACCTCCACACATACTGCAATGGCAGTAACCACAAAAGAGGCCACTTCTCTATGGCATAAGATATTTGGGCATCTAAGTTCAGGGTATTTACTAGAACTCAGTAAATATCAAATGGTGAAAGGACTGCCTACTCTTTCATCTACTTTGCCAGTGTGCTCAGATTGCTTGTCAGGAAAGCAACATAGAGTACCTTTTGAACCTAGCTCTTTTCGAGCTAAAGTACCTTTGGAGTTAGTTCACACAGATTTGTGTGGTCCTATGTCTACTAGTTGTGGAGGAAAAAGGTATTTTCAATTGTTTGTAGATGATCACTCACGAAAAATGTGGGTCTTCTTCTTACAGTTGAAGTCTGAAGCATTTGACTATTTTTAGCAGTTCAAGAAGCTTGTTGAGAAAGAATCAGGATGTTTCATAAAGACCCTCCATTCAGATCGAGGGGGAATACACATCAAAATAATTTTCCTCATTTTTATAGAAACATGGGATAAAAATATAGTTAACAACAACCTATTCTCCTCAGTCAAATGGAGTTGTTGAGAGAAGAAATCGTTCCATTATGGAAATGGTTCGATGTATGCTTAAGGGAGCCAATCTTGAGCACATTTACTTGGGTTGAAGCTGTAACAACTATAGTATATCTTCTAAATAGGGCACCCACATGGGCTCTTGAAGGTATGACTCCTCAAGAAGCATGGAGTGGAAGGAAACCCTCCATATCTCATCTACGAGTATTTGGGTGTAAGGCTTTTATGCATATACCTAAGGAGAAAAGAAAGAAGTTAGATGAGAAGACCCTACAATGTGTTTTTCTTGGATATGATGAATTCTCAAAAGGCTATCGATTGATAGATCCATTCACCAAGAAAATACATGTTAGTAGAGATGTAGTGTTTGATGAAGCTTTCACACCTAACACTACATCAGTATACCTGGATGATGAGGAGCAACAACCACTTCCTCCTCCACAATAGAAAAAGCCTCCTAAATGGTATACAAGTACTATGAGAGATTCCAAACTCACTTCACCACCAGATCTCACTCTCAATCATCCAAAGACACGAAGCATGTCTCGACAGAGAACGACAGAAGCATCTACTTCAGTTGATGATCTTTGTGCAGATTTTCAAGAGCTTTCTATTGATAGAGATTTAGAAAGTGGAAATGATATGGAAATTGATGAGGAGAGGGTTTACATGTCTTCATATGATGAAAATGAACCTTCTACAGTTGATGAAGCACTTAGTCAGCCTCAGTGGAAGGCAGCTATGGATGCTGAACATAAATCCCTCATTAAAAACAAAACATGGAAGCTGGTCGATTTGCCTAAAGGAAAGAAGCCCATAGGCTGCAAATGGGTTTACAAAGTCAAATATAAGGCAGATGGTACCATAGACAAGCATAAGGCCCATCTTGTGGCAAAGGGCTATGCTCAAAAGGAAGGCCTTGATTATGAGGAAACCTTTGCACCCACTGCAAGGATGACCACCATTCGAGTTCTTTGTGCTATGGCAGCACAGTTCGGATGGAAATTACATCAGATGGATGTAAAAAGTGCCTTTCTAAATGGTGACTTAAAAGAAGAGGTATACATGACTCAACCTCCAAGATTTTCTGAGGAAGGCCATGAGCAACAAGTTTGCAAATTGGTCAAATCATTATACGGGCTAAAACAAGCCCCAAGAGCATGGTACATCAAAATGGATAGTCACCTACTGCAGCATGGATTTAAGAGAAGTCCATCAGATGCAAATCTCTATATCAAGAACACAGGTTCTGAAATAGTGATTCTTGTACTGTATGTAGATGATCTAATCATCACTGGCAATTCAGAGAAATTGATTAACATCATGAAAGATGACTTGAAAGAGTCATTTGATATGACAGATCTTGGACTTCTCCACTACTATCTTGGCCTTGAGATAGAACAGAAGAAGAATCATCTTAGGGTGACTCAAAAAAAGTATGCCAAGACTTTAGTAGAAAAATATCGTATGACTGATTGTAAGCCCAAAGCAACACCGATGGAATCAGGGCTTCAATTATCATGGTATGATGACTCACCACAGGTAGATGGCACGCTATATCGACAGATGATTGGAAGCCTCATCTATCTGACCAATACTAGACCAGACATTACTTATGTTGTAAACTATCTTTCTCGGTTCATGCAGGAACCAAAGGTCTCACACTGGAAAGCAGCTAAAAGGGTTCTTCACTACATTCAGGGTAGTGTAGATTATGGTCTAGAGTATAAGAAGAATAACTCATTCTTCTTATAGAGTTACACTGACTCTGACTATGTTGGATCCCTAGATGACAGAAAATCAACATCAGGATATGTATTTCATCTTGGATCTGGTCCTGTCTCATGGCATAGTAAAAAGCAACAGGTGGTTGCTTTATCTTCAACTGAGGCAGAATATCGCGTTGCACGTGGAGCTGTGTGTGAAGCGATATGGTTAAGTCGCATCTTGGCTACCATGGGCCTACCAAAGAAACTTCCTATTCACATGTTTTGCGACAACTCGGGTGTTTTGAACTTGGTCAAGAATCCAGTCCATCATGAACGCACAAAGCATATTGACACAGATTGTCATTTCATTCGTGATGAAGTTCCTAAACACAGGATCAAGCTCCAATACATTCCCACCGACGAACAAGTTGCTGACATCTTCACAAAGGCACTTGGACGTGTCAAATTTGAGTTGTTTCGAAGTAGACTTTGTATATCAAAGTAATGTAATAAAGGGGGGATGTTAGGGTAAAATAGGTAGTATATTGCATTATACTACATAGATTATTACATTTACTTTTTACTGCATACCATGAGATATTTATTGTTCTAAATATCTATTGGTTAACCTAGAGTAAATACCTAAATATCCTAAGTCAGATATTTAGGTTAGTTGTTTAGTTAGAACTCTCTACTTAGGTTAATAGTTAGCTACACGTTTCTCCTAACGTGTATTGTTAGCGTATTATATGCTAAAGCAGTTGTTATGTAATCTATATAACTAGCTTAATTTTTCTAAGCTAAGTTAGTTGATATTAATCAAAGCTTATTTCCTTTGCATTATTCGGAGAGTTCTGCTAACTACATCATCTACACCTAAATAACAAGGTAAAATTAGAGTCAAATTAAAGAGCATCAAAGTTGGACACCAAAGAAAGAATGCTAAGCTAAGACAAGTAGTTAAAGGAAGGTAAAATATTAAGCAACATAGTCTTTATTATAAATACATAGGAAAAACAACATTAAATGTTGCATGCACAAAGCCATTGTAGAGCACCTCAACCTTTCAAGAGCACCTAAGCCAAAGAAGAACATATTTATAGTAGTCAACACCAAGTTGCACTAGTCTGAGTCAAGCAATATCAAACAAAGGAGGAACCAAGTCCATATTGCAACAGAAGCAACCAAGAATCAGAAAGTCATAACCATTGCAAGGGAAATTATACAAAGTATTGGATGGTATAATAGTTTTATGTGTTTGAAATATTGAATATTGAGCAACACACCTGAACATGCATAAATAGAGCAAGCATAATTAATGAAACAATTATAGCAAGCTTTGATAAAAGTGTAGTCTAGGAAGATCAAAGCTCAGTCAGAATCAAGCTGAGCACAGGGGGCAATCAAAGTGTCAAGTAGCCCTAGCCAAAAAGAGCTAGCGCTATTCAAGAGCTATGAAAAAACAAGTGCTATGAGTAAATAATAGCCAACAAGGAGCCATCGAGATGCTATGAGTCATTCAAATACCAAGCATCGATAAGACAATGTCCATCTAAGCAACCAACATGAACATCTAAGAGCTACCTAGGTATCTTAGATTAGTGCCACAAGTGAGCAAGATTTTACAAGAAACTAAAGCACCATTAGCATCACCATAACACCATTAGGGAGTGAAGCATTGCAATAATTGAAGCACCAAGGTCATTCTACTATTGAAGAACCAAAGACGATATTTAGTAAAGTGCCATCAAAATATTAAAGAGCAAAATATGAAGCACCGCTCTAAGCATCACCTAAAGGGAGACTCTAAGCAAAGATTTCAAGCACCAAGGAGAAGTACAAGCATCACTTAGGAATGCTTGCACCATACACAAGGGAAATCAAATGTTTGAAGTGCATTCAAGTATTGAAATAGGTATTCAAAGAGCCAAGCTTGTACAATGAAATACTTGAATGATAGCACCAAGGAGAAAGTGCCAAATATCAAAGTGAAACGTTTGGAATGAGCAATCAAATTTCATACCTCACCACTTTTCCAAAGTTCACTTAATGTAACGAAAGGTTTGAATAGAATGTTTGAGTTCAATCTAAAACACTTGAATATGAAACACTCGATGAAGTGATTAAAGAAGCACATGCATGTAGAACAACACAATATATTCTATTTGTTAGCAGAGGTTATTGAAGCATACAAACAGAGGGCAAGAGGTTAGAAAGGAGAAGAAGTGAGCATCTATTCTCACACACTTGAAGATAAGAAAGGCATAGTGAAACACAATACTAGAGAATGCATTTCTAGCAAGACACGCCATTAAGGAGGTAATTAGGGTTTCAAAATATTTATTTAAATTTTTGCTAAGGTTAAAAGGAGGAATAAGGAGTTTATAATGTTAATTATTATTGCTAAGGTTTATTGAGTTTAATGGAGAGATAAGTAGGTTAATTACCATAATTGCTTGTTAAAGTTTTGGAGTGATAAGTAGGCTTTAGTATATTTAATTTGAAGTTTTTAAGAGTTAATTAATACTTGAAAGCTTTATTGGTTTATTATTTTTTGAAATTCAAAAGCCATAGAATATTTGCAAAATTCTTAGTTTTATAGCTTCTATTTGACTATGGAGCCTTAAGGTATTCAACTACAAAGTCTTTGAAAAATATATAAATTTGAAATTACTACCATTCAAAACTAGGGTGATACAAGGTAGTTTACATCAAAAGAAAAATGGATAAAATCATTAAGAATACATTTAACAAGGAAAGAGAAGATATTTTGCATGAACTTAAATCTTATTATCAAAGACTAAATGAAGAGAATAAAAAACCAATATGCTTTAGAAATACAATTGAGAAAATAATAAGGTTTTATGATAATCAGGTAGACATACCATTGGAATCCATTACTACAAAGTCCATCTAAAAAATGGAGTGTACCAAAAAGATTGAATACCTTTATCATCTACAACATATATATAAAGAAAATAAAGATAGAATAGTTTCAGTTGTACACAAATGGTTTTATTGTTTTATCAAGAAAATAGATGAACTTGAAATTTCAAAAGAGATTAACAAGGAAGTGAAGATATCTTCAAAATGTACTTATTGCAATAAGATTGGTCATGAGAAAGCAAATTGTTGGAGTCTACACCCATGTAAATATATGGAGGGAAAATCTCCCTCATGTATTTTTTGCTATTATAAGGACAAGTACTAAAGAATATTTGAAAAGATATTAATATTTAAATTAGATTGTATTTTTCAAGATCTTATTTCTGAAGCCTCCATTAACAATAGATTCAAGTTTGAAATTTTGAAAAACAGACAGGAGAGTCATCTAAAGATTCAGGAAAATAAATTGGATTAATTCTGATCCCTTTTTGACTTGTAAGATAATGATATCTCCAGTTCAGAGTCAAGGACAATGATCATATCAAAGACATCAAAATATAGAAAGACAAAAAGCTAAATAAAGCAAGAAAGGACAACACAAGTTCTAGGATAAAGATAAGGACAATATTGAAGACTAAAGTCTTTAATAACCAAATAATGTAATACAAGGGGGTGTTGGAGAATATTAAATTATTTGGTACATGCCAATATACCACCTTGGTACATTATTAGATTAGGTGTATATCTTATATTAGAGTGTGAGTTTATATTTCATGTAATGTAATAATGTGTAGGAAATGCACAAGTGTCATGTAATTAAGTGTGCAAGTGTTGTGAGTGTAAATGTGCACAAGTGTCCATTATGTAAGAGTGCACATGTGTCATTAGAATAAGAAAGTGAAGAGTTAAAAAGAAGAGTGAAGGTCAAGAGTGCACCATATGAGGAGTCACATGCTATTATATATTTGTGACAAAACATTGTAATTGTTATCGAAAATGCATAACACATAACATGCATTAGTAGATATTTATTCTATATCATTTTCAATATTTCCGTGAGCATTTTCATGTGATTATTCTATGAGTATTTTTGAGTTATTCTTGTTATCATTATCATATTTATTGAGTTCATTATATTGCAACTTTATTATATTTGATTTTGTGGTTATTTACATTAAGTATTAGGCTCCAAAACCTATCAGATCCCATCCGAAATATGTCTCCCTTTCACAAATTCTCCTTGTTCTTTTGAAATAATTTTGTCTAAAAATGTTCTTAAGTGGATTTTTAGATATTATCTTATATGCCATATTACATAGGCTTGTGGGCATAAATGAATCAAATAATTCTACATACTTCTTTCTTGAAATTGGGGTAGGATATGTTACATTTATTTTATAAGGTATGTACCATTTTACCCTAGATTGTTCCATTGCCAACAATAAAGGATGCATTAAATATTAAAAAAATTCATAATTTAATTGATATTACTTTAAATAAAACTTATTATTTAATTTATACATGAGTAGGGAGCAACAAGAGCAAGAAGCGAGACTCATATTTTCTTATTTTATATCCTTAGGGAAGAACAAGAAGTGCAAGTAGGAAGTGAGTATGAGCCTTGCTATTTATTAGTCCAATTATTTGAAAAAAATTACAAATAAAGAATTTTTATGAGGAAATGTAGGTAGCATGAAGGAAAATAATTTTGGAAAGCCCTAACTGAAAGTAAGGATGTCCTAGCTAAAAGTATGGATGACTCAGTTGGGGATAAAATTACATTGAATCTATGACAAGCCTTACCTCGGTAACACATGTTACACCATAAGTGATTACTAAGAATGAGATGATTGAGCATGACAATGATTCTAAAAAGCATATGGTTCATATTTAGGTTCCAAGCATATTGGTCACATTTTTCAAAGAATTAAAATTAGAACAAGTGAAAGTGGTGATTGAATTCATAATATCCCATGGCTTTTCTTTCGAAAATATTTTTTCTCATCAGCTTCTCTAGTTTGAAAATCATTGATAAAATAATATCTAGTGGCCTATGGTTTAGGGGGAGATATGCCCTATATTTAATATGGTGGATTGAGAATTTTTTGGTGGAGACAAAAACTATTAAATGCTTCTAGTATAGGTTAGGATTTTTAGGCTTCCATATCATCTTATCAATAAAAAGGTTTTGAAGAATATTGATGATACTATAGGGGAGTTCATCAAGGAGGGACCAACTATTAAGGATTGAAGGTATGCTATATATACTTGGATATGTATTACCATGGATATATCAAAATGTTTTCATAGTCTATTAAGCTTAAATGTAAAATCAAAAGAATGGGATCAATAAGTGGATTATGAAAAATTTACATTTTGACGCCACAAATATTATAAGAATTAAAAAAGGTAAGAGATTGAAAAGTGAAAATAATGGCGAAAGAGAAAAAAATGATCATAAGATAAATCTCAAGATGGATGAAGGAGATAAGCTACAAGCTTACTGCAGTGGTAAGGGCTTTGACCTCTCTTTGAAAGGTCCAAAGTTCAAACACCACTCAGTGTAAGGGGATCAAGACTCCTCATAAAAACCTATAAAAAATTATTTTAAAAATATGAAGGAAGGAAATCATATTATAGTAGATGTTTGATTAGATCAAGGATTTTCCACTTCCCAAAAAGTGGTAAAGAAATACCCTTTGAATCATTATATGGTGAAGGTCATCATGGTTTACTTGGATTGAATGATAGAATAAATAAAGAAGGATTAAGGGATAAGGCATAAAAAAGGTGCAAGTTCAAATCCAAAAGAAATTAAACATGCAAAGAAAGACATAGAGGTAAATTTATAAATAAAGGAGGTGGAAGAAGTCAAGTTTAATCTATGTAAATTACCTTCATTTTTCAAGTAGTATAAAAATCCTCTTCTTGCAACAAAAATGAAAGTACTATAGAGTTTGTCTAAGAGCAACATAATAAAGACGTGTATAAAGGATATCCATGGCAATTTATGATTTTTAGGTTACCATAAGAATATAATTACTATGGAGGATTGTTATTGCACTTTAGGGTTTCTAGGGAATTATAAAGAGGAAAGAGTTTTTTAGATTTTTCCTTGCACTTCAAATTTATTAAGGTAGCATAATCCTATTAATGACAAGTCTCATTATGAACAATCTAGAAAAAATCGAAGAGATTGATGAAGAAAAAAGTATTGGTGGGAATGGAAAAATAAGGAAGACCCTTAAAGTAAGAAAATAGATAAAAGAAAATTTAGAGGGATATTAATGTGGGAAAAAAATAATAATATTAGAAGTGTTAACAAGAAGCATGGCTAAGACCACAAATAAAAATAAAAAGTGACGATGAAAATGATATCTTAGAATTTTATGGGTAGGAATAGGCATTTAGAAAAATAGTTATTAGAAAATTAAAGGTTATTATGGTCCCAAGTTTTTGTGAATACAAGAAATAAACATAAGTATTGAGGAATATAAGGATGCATTTTACAAGACGTGGAAGATGTTGTCTAACAAATTCTGCTATAAAATCTTAAAGATGTATTACAAGAATTTGGGACAAACACAAATGAGAGAGAAAATTGGTAGAAATAAAACTAATTGGTTTGTTAGTCTTTTTTGTGGGAAAGATAAAATAATAAAGTTAGGGTTATAAATGTATATGATCCAACTATAGATATTTCTTGTGAAAGATGTTGTAAGGACCTTAGTTTATTGATGTCAAATTCAATAACGGTTCATAATTGTGATCTATGGATTCTTTGAGGGACTTCAACATAATTCTATATCCTTCATAAAATAAAGGTGGTAGTCTTGTATGGTCTTAATTAATGAAATATTTTGCTTTGTTTGTCAATTTAAATATTCTTTGAGATGTTATTTATTCAGTATTTCAATAAATATAGGATAAACATTAGGAAAAATCATTAGCAAAAATATTGGACAAATTTTGTTATTGTAGACATGGTTGCAACCAAATTTCTTTAGATACATTAGTGTGAGTAATATCAAATCACAAACCCATTCTATTTTTTCAATTAGTTATATGGGATTAAAACCTGCCCCACCCATATTACTTCATCACCACATAGTGGTATTACAACGAAGCTTGGATATTATCCATGTATCGCTTGGCAATATTTGAACCTTAATATCCTCTTTAAATATTGAGGAATCTAACCAGTTGAGCTAATCCCACTTGATAACACACCCATTCTATTAAGATGTGATCTATTCAATAATATTCATCCAAATCTATTTTAATTTCAATTTATATGGCTTCAAGTCCGTAATTTCTTTTAGATGGTTGTATTGTAGGAGGATAAAAGTTGGTTTGAAGGATCATTTATGTAAAAGTATGTTCAAAATATGAAATATCTAAAGAGATAAATGAAGATATTTTTTTTGTGGAAATCATCCCAAAAGGGATGACACTTTCGGGTAAGACCCAAGGAGGTAGGGGTATCTCTTCCGCCAAAATCGCCCAGGGCTCGCACCTGGCCTACCACCTTTGACATACTCAAGGAGCAAACCTAAAATAACAAAAAACAAAAACACACAATAATATTTAAAAAACACATGCTCCTTGAGTGTGTCAAAAAGATAAAGCACAATCAAACACACACACAATAAGATTAAAAAAAACCCAACACGAACCACAAAAAAAACACAAGAACAACATAACAAAACACAAACATGACAAAAACAATAGAATGCTACAAAGACACAACCAACAAAAACATGAAAATAAAAACAACCAAAACCTAAAAAATAAAAATAAAATAAAAAACAACCAACAACAAACAATAAACAAAAACAAAAACATAGAAAACACTTACACACTTGTTGTGGCTGTTCCACAACGTACCCCAAAATTGGGGACCCACATTTTCATTTTGGTATCTGGATCTTTACATTTCATTTTTAGTGTCTAATGCTTTTTTTGTTTTTGAATTTGCATTTATCTTTAGTTTTGGTCAGTAACTTTTTATTGTCGACGACTTTTTGTCGTGAAGTTGTTGTCGACGACCTTTTTGTCGTGAGTTTCTTGTCGACGACTTTTGTTGTCATCTTGTGGTTGACGATTTTTTATCATCATTGTTGTGTCGGCAATTTTTTCATCAATTTCGTTGTTAGTGTTTTCGTGGTTACTTTTTGGGTTTTCTTTCATTTGTGTATACCGAAAAAAAGAAAGAAAAAGAATCACGTGTGGTGGTTTTGTGTTAAATTCCCTATTGATAAGTATAGCAGTCAATTATAAGAGGGGTCATGAGTGGGAAAAGTTTACTCCGGCCTATATATCGGCCATAGGGATTTCTCACAATAACCAAATCTAAAAAAAAAAAAAAAACATACAAAAAAAGAAGAAAGAAAATATAAATATAAATATATTTTTATATATATTTATAATAAAAATTATAAAAGATAAAATAACTAAAAAAATAATAAAATAATATAATATAATGTATATTATATAGTATATAATATAATATATTATATATAATATGTATTATATTATATAAAAACAAAAATAAAAATGAAATATTGACATATGCCCACTCCGAAAAGAATCGCGTGATTCTACTGAGATGCATGGATATGAAGGTTTTTAGTTAAATTGACATTGAATTAATGTTTTATAATGTTCTTCGCAGGTGAGGTGAGCGATGGTACAACATAGGAGTGGGACCCATCAGGATCACGTGGCAGCCACGCGAGGAGGTGATTCACATCGAGTGCCTAGACGGTGGAGATTGTTGCAGAGTAGGACATCCATGTTTGGATGGCGAGGCTATGGGAAATTGCATAGGTGGGAGTTTTGGTTGGCCACATGACACGGCGGACATGGCAGTTTGGTGGACCGCGTAGTATTGTTGAGGCATTGAAGAATCAAATATTAACACAACAGATGTTATACTATGGATGATGTGGATTATACTATGTTTCAACGACAAATCGGAAAATTCGATGATGAAATGTATCTAACACAGCACATACGAAGCAGATAGCGATCGTTTTCTTCACAGTGATGACCAAAAATAGGGTGACAAGTGGGCCACATCGAGCTCGAAGGACTCCGAAGAAGCATTTTGGCTATACGAGTAGTACATCAAAGGATAGGGACGTGGACTTGTCGATGCAGGCAACATGCGGATTGAGTGTAGATGTAAATCGACAAATCCCAACATGTTGAACACATCAAAGGAAAGGGTGCTGATGTGGCATCACATGGACAGAATCGATGGATGCCTAGGCGACGAGCTATGCCTTGGATGCGCTAGTGACGTGGTCATGTGATAGGCTGTCGATGCGGCAATGGTAGAACGATACAAGGGAAACAGCTTGGCACAGGCGTGGACCTGCACAAATTCGACGCAGGTGGTTTGATCAACTTGTAGGCCCATCACACTCTGACGTGGATGCGATAAGAATTCAAGAAGGGAACCTTCGAGGATAGTGCAAAGGATGGACTACCAAGCTCAGTATAGTAATTTCCTTTTGAAAGCAATGATGCCAGAATTAGTCGACATGGTGGTAAGAGTGGACATGTTGATATGAGGAGGCCTTAGCCTAGTGGACATTGATCGTCGGTTCGAACCATGTGGAGTCACCGAGCTACATTTATGATGAAGATAATGTGATGGTGATAACCAAATACACACAAGGACATATACACAAGGCCAATGAACTGGATAGCCAAATAGGACAATTTTGCTGGAAGCATCGCGATCAAAATGTATAGAAAAGAGCAGTACGTAGAATTTACAAAGGACGAACCATAGGATTATGCAGATATCAAGTGTGTGCAAACGTACGTAGAGTTTACAGGCTCATGGACACCGCATGTATTAAGATGGTGAGAAATTGTATGATCGACACAAGAGTCGCCGATTACAACAACGGGGTTTGGCACAACTTTCATAACATAAAAGAAATCAAGTATTTTCAAAAGCATTATTTAGAGAGTGATTGTTTTTACCCGAAGACAGATAAATTATTATTTAGAGACGAATAATGAACGAACGGAATAAGAGATGGTAAAAGCTTATTCATACATTGACCTCATATTCATAATTTCATTTAGGTGATTTAAATGTATGGATGCGAGTAATATGGTCATTTAACACCATAGTGTGGAGGTAGGGAATGTAACGTATTATAAAGAAATGTGTTATGAAGACCAACAATGATTGAATAGAATGGCGTTACATACCATTTGGCTAAGCGAAAGAAAACATAAAACGTAAAGAAAACGAAGAGATTGAGGAAAAAATTATAAAAGTGAATCGAAGCTGCATTTTAGAGGGGTTGGAAACTTTTCAGAGAAGATTGCAGGAATGAAGGCAAGGCCTTGGCACTGGGTTTTTCTGGATATTTTTCCTTCCACATTGGACTGGTTCTTTGAGAAAACCAGATTTCTGCCATGTACAAGGACATATTTTTAATGCAGAAAATTTCAGAAAGTTGCATCTTATGGGCAAGAAAGGAGGAGTCATTTTCTGCATGCAAGGATTAAATGTCTATTTTTTTTCCCCTTTTCAGATTTTAGGCTTGTAAATGGAGTTTATGCAAGTTTCTTGGTTGCTTCATGCGAATGTTTAAATCTGAAAAATCTCATTTAAAACCCTAGAAGCCAACACTTAGCTTATCCGGATTGTGCTTGTTTTGCAAGTCCAATAGGTTAGGTTGCATGCATGAAAACCTCACATCTTCGGTTTTTCCGGAATAGGATAGCATCAAACCGAATGTATCTTGTGTTCCATTTTCTGCATTTCATTTTCATTTTTCTCGCATTTTATTTTTCCAGAAATTTTAACTTTTTTTTTAATTTTCGGGCATTAAAATAAACATTTAAAAATTTCAAAATCCAAAAATAATTTCACCATTGCGTAGGTTATACTTCAGACTTCCAATACGCACTTTGAAATTTCATTTTCGGAGTTGTTTAGTATTTTTAAAAATTCATCGAAGTTGCTGTTTTATTACAGATTTTAAAAAATCCGAAAATAGAAAATTTCCATTTTAGGGTCAAATTTCATTTTTTCAGTTTTGTTTTGCACTCATGAGCCTATGATGACATTCCCTTCATGAAAATTCCAATTTCATTGAAGGAGTTATGTTTTATGGCATTTTCACAAATTTCCATTTTTTGAGCCTAAAATTGCCCTCTCTTCATAAAAAATTCTAATTTTACGAAAGAGGGGTAATTTGAGTATTACATTGAAGGTCATTTCTTCAAAGCACTTAATTGTTCATCTTGATGAAAATTTGATTTCATTTAAGAGGGATAAGTTAAAGTGACATTTAAAGCCCTTAATTTAAGGCCATAAATTATTGCCTCTTTGTGAAAACCTATTTCACCAAAGAGGGATAGTTTATCGATCACATTGAAAGCTATCTTCATCTTCATGATAAGAAGCCATATTTGGACTTAATGCAAGATAAAATCTACCTTAAAACTCTCAAGATAAAAGGAATTAAGGCACTACATCGTGGTCATATGAGGGCCAACTCACATTTGCTTTATTTTGGTTCAATGAACAATCACTAAAGTTTCATGGTAAAATAAACCAACATTGCCCCTTGTTTACGGTTACTTGCAATCACTAAGGTGTTCCAAGCATTTAAATTGAATATCTTTATTTGAGATTACTAATATACATATGCAAATGCTAATATAGCGGAGACCTTGGAGAAGTTGTTTGTTTAACTTCTTTGCAAGAGGGGATTTGGAACCCAAATCCTAAGGGAGAGTGTACTTTCACAATTGGGTGAAAATACCACTCAACAGATTGGCGCTAGAAGGAGGGCCTGAATTGGTTTATTTCAGTGTGATTTAAATGCTATAGGGATTTAAATTTTGAATATTTCATGCCCTATTGATTATTATCTTTAGCCCTCTTTTAACAATACAACCTTGTAGTGTTAAAAGGAGGACATGAATTGCTATGCATTGTTCTAACGCTTTTGATTGTTCATACAGGAATAATGTGTTTTGATTTGATTTTGAAAAATTTTGGTCTTGACTAACGAGGTTGTCTCCATGCAATTACTTTCATTTGATTTTAATGGATACATCTCTTGGTTGATGCTAACATGATTATTCATACGTTACATGTTTGATATTTGCTAGTCATTTCATGCTTATTTGTAAGGAATTATTTTGTCTAAAATGTATTTGTTGTCGGTATTATGCTCTTCACTTGCGTGTAATGCGATCTTGTGAATCCGAAAGCCTACAACACTAGGAGTATGCTCTTCACTTGCGCATATGCGATCTCGGTGAATCAGAAACTAATTTACATTTTTAGAATATTGCTTTGTCATGGTTCCTTCTTTTATTCATGACTAACAAATTGGTTCTAAAGTTATATTTTGAGTTTTACTAATGACGACATACAATATAAGAGCTGAAGTAGCATCTCTAAGAGAAAGAATGGTATCTACGATGGAGGATCATTATAAGGGTTTGTCTATACATGGGATACCCTATCAAATTCCTAAAATGTTATTGGAGTTTCTACGACATTTTAATCAAGAGGTGCCACTAGGATACTTGCAAAAATTGTATGTCTACAAGAATACATTATGTCAATTCCAAATTTTCTATGAGGAGGTGGCTTGTAAGTTATTTGCATACATTTTGGATGATAGACCATTCTTTTGGTATGGCCAACTACCCATGGAGGTTAGGACTTCTTGGATACAACTAGAAGCAACCTATATTTATCATTTTGGTAATCAAGTTGACTTAGAGATGTTGAAAAATTAGTTTACCTCCATACGTAATGAGCCTAATGAATCCTTGAGTCAATTCAATGGAAGATTTCGTGAGTTGCACTCCCAAATGTGGGAAAATTTTAACACATCAGAAGAGGAAGCTATTCAAGTATACATGGGAGCCATACACCCCAAACTTGCTACATCTTTAAAGAAAAACTTGGATGACCTGTCTCTAGAGACAATCTATGAGATCTTGGAAAAGGTAGAACAAGTTTTTGAAGAAGAAAAGGCACAACATGTTCACATGAGAGATTGTTCTTTTGGAGTTAGTGATGCCAACTGACACCAACCATTAAATATAGCACCCTCCACTCCAATGATACCTAAGGTAAATGATCAAGGGGATGAATTTGAAGGTCCAAATGTTACAACCACCTTAGATGTAGTCCAAGAGGAGGTGCAAATTGCTAAGCCAACATCCACCAGTGAGGATTATGCAGAAATGATCTCATTCATAGAGATACATGATTATTCGGATAAAGGGGTCCTAAATTCAACAAGGTTTGAGATAGGTGATAGGACAAAACCTACCATAGAATTGAATGAAGTGGTTGAAAGTGAAATTGGAAGAAAATCAATAAATGAATTTGAAGATATGATAGAATTTCACCACTTGTTCTTGGAAGACACTCTCGATGAGAAGCTTGGAACTAATGATCAAAAAATTCTTCACCCTCCAAATTGTGATAAAATCGAATCATGGGTTACTAATTTGGACGATGATAGCCTTACAAATTTGAATTCAAGAAATAACCCACTTTTGAAAGTTATTGAACCATCTAAAGAAGGTGAAGGTGAATTTGATGAGAAACACATTGATGAATTGGAAGATGTTGAAGAAGTAGTTGAACGTCACCACTTGACTTTGGAAGATGATTATTATGATGCTTGGAAGAAGTGGGAAGACTACACTCACTCCAAAACTGCTAATGAAACTTGTGTGCCAATTGATATACAGGACAACATAATCGCCTACTCAAAGGAAGATATTACAACTCCTGTACAATTTGAGGATGTTTTGGAAGAGGGTTTCAAATCTCATCAAATTTTGGAAGATTATAATGATCCTACTACCAAGGACAAAGAAGAAAGAGAATTGATGAATGAATCAAAAGATCATGTCACAAATACCATGGAGTTTCATCCCACAAATTTGGAAGATAATTTTTACAATGGTTGGGGAAGATATGAAGATGTGTTATTTCCTCACACCCCTATTGATGAAGCCTCTATTCCAATTTATATGCAGGATGTTGAAACTTCTACTTCATACGAAGATCTCACATTCACAAGATTTGAGAAGGTTACAAAATTTGATCATGTTGAATATAAATTCATTGAAGATTCGGATACAAGTTTGCATGATTATGTTGAGGATTCAAATGAAGAGATACCATGGATAGTGAACAAAGAATTGGAATTAAATGACAAAGTGGTTGATCTATTAGAAGCAACGCAAGTGATTGATCATGAAGATGAGTTACTTGACATACACTTTGACCAAGAATATTTGAGGGTTGAAAAGGATGGGCATGTTTTCAATTGGGTGCCCAATTTTGGTATGTTTGATGAACAAGTAATCAATGAAGAATATGAAGACCATGAGGTAAAAGAGGGAATTGCAAATCCTCACCAAGTTTTGGTAAATGAAAATGTGAAAAAGGTAAAATCTAAACCTTTGTGTCCAAACATCCAAGATTTAGGTGAAGATTTGTATAATTCAAATGATATTTATGATGAAATGCCATTGAAGGTGAATGAAGAACAAGGATTAATTTCTAACCACACCTTTGATAACATTACTTTAATGAATGAAAAGGAGCTTGATGCACTTAAATTGCTAAATCAAATTCATCAACAATTAATTCTTGAACCTAGGATAAAAACTTCTAATGATCCCCATTTAGTAAATATCCTAGATGCTTGTAAATTGTTGCACAATTTTGATTGGCCTAAGAACATGGAAAATGAATTAGCTTTGAAATTTTTAGAAATAGGCTCTTGCTTACAAAATTTCATTTTGAATAAAGAAAGCCTAGTTCTAAATCATGAATGGAATTATGAAATTTACACCTTAAAGAATAGACAAGAAAGAATTGAAAATCAACCATTGTCTAATCAATTTGGTAATTTGAATCTCACCTATGAGAATACTAATGGAACTAAATCTAATTGGTGGGGTGAGAGAGGAAAGTTGAAGTTGGTTGCATTGTTTGGTCTAGTCTTGTTTTTGTTTGATTCCTTCCACATTTGGCATGTGTATCACATTATATGTCTTTTAAAGAATGCTCAAATCAGGTTTGGGATCCGGGAAAATGATAATCCAAACTTTGCACCATCTTGTATTATATTGTACATTTGTATATACTTTTGGTTTTCGTGTTTTGGTTTTGGGTTGGATCTCATTTTGGTTTTAAGTTTTGTGTGTTGGTCCTTTGGACACTTTTGGTTTGTCTTGAAAAAAAAAGAAAAGCGAGATGTCAACTTATGTCCTTATGAATGTTGACTAAGACTAAGAGAATATGAAACATCGGAATTGTATTGCAGAAAGCTCCACGAGTATCGCAAACACATTAAAGAATATCGTTTGGAACTTGTGATGCATGAAGTTGTCAGTTTTACAAATTATGGCAAAGTAGGTGGTATACTCCATCCGCATTTCAAAAAGAGCAATGCATTCATCCATATCTCATGTTACATTCCACATTGCATATACATTTCATCTCAGTTGCATCTTCATTTCAAATACAATCATTGAAAAGGTGTCGAATCCTCTTAGGGTTATTACATAACATATATTAAAAGGATCCTAAGGTTGGGAACTGATGCCCGAACTATCTTGAACCAAGCACGTTCTACACATATTAAAGAGGATCTTGAGAAAAATGGTCAAAACCATACTTGGAAGAAAAGGTGAGGCGAAAGGAGTATTTCGTGTCTGTCCTATCATGCAACATAATCCTTAAAATAGTGGTTTTTACCACTCCCATAGTGCTTAAAGCCTAAAATCAGAGTAGTAAGGATAGGGTTAAATCCCCATCGAACTTAGGTTGAGGATCCAACTCCCCAAAGCTCTGATTTGACCTTCATGGAGTAGTAAGGATAGGGTCTAATTCTCATCTCGCTTAGGTTGAGAATCCGATTCCCCAAAGCTTCTATTTTGCCTCCATCATGCTTTAAGAAATTAAAAGCGTGATCTACACTCAAGAACTTGAAATTCCAAAGCAAATATTTTTCATTCTACTTTCATTTCATCATTAATATTGGATTGGAAGGATCGTACTACATGTCCCTTGCAAGGATGGGTAGTCATCCCCAAGGTTCAAGAAATCAAAAGTAAAGCCAAATCCTGGATTATGGGGTTAATCTCCACCGGGGCTATAGACGCCTGACTGGCAGTGGAGTATGCTCATGTGTGGCAACATGTCTTGTCTAAAAGCAAGACCACTGACTGCTCAAATGGACAGGCTAGCTCTGACAGTTTCATCCATAACAGGTTAAATCATTTTGTTCAAGATGAGGTAATGAACTCCAAATCAGAGTAGTAAGGATAGGGTTAAATTCCCATCTCGCTTAGGTTGGGAATCCTATTCCCCAAAGCTCTGATTTCACTTACACTTGCACATGGGTTCAAGATGGTAGTGACACATAACCAACTTTGGGATCTAGTAAATTAATTCAGTATACACATATTTGGTCCTAAGAGGGTTTGACAGTTTTAATATGTTTGTTCATGGTACTAGAAAGTTTGAGCCTTTGCAAAGTGGGTTGTTATATCTCTAGCATCTTCACCATACATTAAATCCTACAGAATCATCCATAACTTCTCATATGCACGAATCATAAGTGAAACAGATGATGGAATGTTGATCAATTTCAAACGATAAGGAATGAATCACACCGCACACATTGAGCTGACGCTGAATAATTCTAATGCTTCATGTATTTCTCATCTAGTTTCATTCTTTGGATATTTGTTGACGCTTGTGTTTGAGTTTTGAAGGTTTTTAGGTTGGGTTCTCACCGAAATGCTCAGGAGCATTTCCCAAAAGAGTCGCCATTTGTTGTGGCTGCTCCACAACGTACCCCAAAATTGGGGACCCACCTTTTTATTTTTGGTATTTGGGTGTTTGCATGTTGGTTTCGAGTGTCTAATGCTCGGTTTGTTTTGAATTTGCATTTATCATTAGTTTTTGTCAGTAACTTTTTCTTGTCGATGATATTTTATTGTCGATGACTTTTTCTTGTCGATGATATTTTATTGTCGACGACTTTTTCTTGTCGATGATTTTCTTGTCGATGACTTTTGTTGTCATCTTGTGGTTGACGATTTTTATCATCATTGTTGTGTCGGCAAGTTTTTCATCGATTTTGTGGTTAGTGTTTTCGTGGTTACTTTTTGGGTTTTCTTTCATTTGTGTATACCGAAAAAAAAAAAAAAAAGAATCATGTGTGGTGGTTTTGTGTTAAATTCCCTATTGATAAGTATAGCAGTCAACTATAAGAGGGGTCATGAGTGGGAAAAGTCTACTCCGGCCTATATATCGGTCATGGGGATTTCTCACAATAACCAAATCTAAAAAAAAAAACATAAAAAAAGAAGAAAGAAAATATAAATATAAATATATGTTTATATATATATTTATAATAAAAATTATAAAAGATAAAATAACTAAAAAAATAATGAAAGAATATAATATAATGTATATTATATAGTATATAATATAATATATTATATATAATATGTATTATATTATATAAAAACAAAAATAAAAATGAAATATTGACATATGCCCACTCCGAAAAGAATCGCGTGATTCTACCGAGATGAATGGATATGAAAGTTTTTAGTTAAATTGACATTGAATTAATGTTTTATAATGTTCTTCGCAGGTGAGGTGAGCGATGGTACAACATAGGAGTGGGACCCACAGGGATCACGTGGCAGCCACGCGAGGAGGTGATTCACATCGAGTGCCCAGACGGTGGAGATTTTTGTAGAGTAGGACGTCCACGTTTGGATGACGAGGCTATGGGAAATTGCATACGTGGGAGTTCTGGTTGGCCACATGACATGGCGGACATGGCAGTTTGGTGGACCGCATAGTATTGTTGAGGCATTGAAGAATCCAATATTAACACAACAGATGTTATACTATGGATGATGTGGATTATACTATGTTTCAACAACGACAAATAGGGAAATTCGATGATGAAATGTATCTAACACAGCACATACGAAGCAGATAGCGACCATTTTCTTCACAGTGATGACCAAAAATAGGGTGACAAGTGGGCCACATCGAGCTCGAAGGACTTCAAAGAAGCGTTTTGACTATACGAGTAGTACATTAAAGGATAGAGACGTGGACTTGTCGATGTAGGAAGCACGCGGATTGAGTGCAGATGTAAATCGACGAATCCCAACATGGCGAACACAACAAAGGAAAGGGTGATGATGTGGCATGGCATGGACAGACTCGATGGATGCCTAGGTGACGAGCTATGCCTTGGATGTGCTAGTGACGTGGTCATGTGATAGGTTGTTGATGCGGTAACGATAGAACGATACAAGGGAAACAACTTGGCGCAGGCGTGGACCTGCACAAATTCGATGCAGGTGGTTTGATCAACTTGTAGGCCCATCGCACTTTGACGTGGATGTGATAAGGATTGAAGAAGGGAACCTTCGAGGACAGTGCAAAGGATGGACTACCAAGCTTAGTATAGTAATTTCCTTTTGAAAGCAACGACGCCAGAATTAGTCGACATGGTGGTAAGAGTGGACATGTTGATATGAGGAGGCTTTAGCCCAGTGGACACTGATCTTCGGTTTGAACCATGTGGAGTCACCGGGCTACGTTTATGATGAAGATAATGTGATGGCGATAACCAAATACACACAAGGACATATACATAAGGCCAATGAACTGGATAGCCAAATAGGACAGTTTTGCTGGAAGCATCGCGATCAAAATGTATAGAAAAGAGCAGCACATAGAATTTACAAATGACGAACCATAGGATTATGTAGATATCAAGTGTGTGCAAACGTATGTAGAGTTTACAGGGTCACGGACACCGCATGTATTAATATGGTGAGAAATTGTACGATCGACACAAGAGTCACCGATTACAATGACAGGGTTTGGCACAACTTTTTTTTTTAAGCGAAAAACCCCTTGCGGAGCCGCCTTGGTCTGAGAGACCACGAACAAGGGATTCTACATCGTCAAAGTCACCCGGGGGTCGCACCCGACCCTGCCCGTACCAACATTATCAATTGGATTTTGGATACCCAATTCAACTTTTTGGTAGGGTGGAGATTTGAACCTGGGACCTCCCATGAAGGATTGCCCTCTCCTCTCCAACTCACCTACAACACCTGGGTTTGGCACAACTTTCATAACATAAAAGAAATCAAGTATTTTCAAAAGCATTATTTAGAGAGTGATTGTTTTTACCCGAAGACAGAGATAAATTATTATTTAGAGACGGCTAATGAACGAACGGAATAAGAGATGGTAAAATCTTATTCATACATTGACCTCATATTCATAATTTCATTCAGGTGATTTAAATGTATGGATGCGAGTACTATGATCATTTAACACCATAGTGTGGAGGTAGGGAATGTAACGTATTATAAAGAAATGTGTTATGAAGACCAACAATGATTGAATAGAATGGCGTTACATACCATTTGGCTAAGCGAAAGAAAACATAAAACGTAAAGAAAACGAAGAGATTGAGGAAAAAATTATAAAAGTGAATCGAAGCTGCATTTTAGAGGGGTTGGAAACTTTTCAGAGAAGATTGCAGGAATGAAGGCAAGGCCTTGGCACTGGGTTTTTCTGGATATTTTTCCTTCCACATTGGACTGGTTCCTTGAGAAAACCAGATTTCTGTCATGTTAAGCACATATTTTTAATACAAAAAATTTCAGAAAGTTGCATTTTATGGGCAAGAAAGGAGTCGTCATTTTCTGCATGCAAGATTAAATGTCTATTTTTTTCCCCTTTTCAGATTTTAGGCTTGTAAATGGAGTTTATGCAAGTTTCTTGGTTGCTTCATGCTAATGTTTAAATTTGAAAAATCTCATTTAAAACCCTAGAAGTCAACACTTAGCTTATCCGGATTGTGCTTGTTTTGCAAGTCCAATAGGTTAGGTTGCATGCATGAAAACCTCACATCTTCGGTTTTACCAGAATAGAATAGCATCAAACTGAATGTATCTTGTGTTCCATTTTCTGCATTTCATTTTCATTTTTCTGCATTTTATTTTTCCAGAGATTTTAACTTTTTTTTTAAAATTTTCAGGCATTAAAATAAACATTTAAAAATTTTCAAAATCCAAAAATAATTTCACCATTGCGTAGGTTATACTTCAGAATTTCAATACGCATTTTGAAATTTCATTTTTGGAGTTGTTTAGTATTTTTAAAAATTCACCGAAGTTGCTGTTTTATTACAGATTTTAAAAAATCCGAAAATAGAAAATTTCCATTTTTGGGCCGAATTTCATTTTTTCAGTTTTTTTTTGCACTCATGAGCCTATGATGACATTCCCTTCATGAAAATTCCAATTTCATTGAAGGAGTTATGTTTTATGGCATTTCACAAATTTCCATTTTTTTGGGCCTAAAATTTCCATTTCATAAAAAATTCTAATTTTACGAAAGAGGGGTAATTTGAGTATTACATTGAAGGTTATTTCTTCAAAGCACTTAATTGTTCATCTTAATGAAAATTTGATTTCATTTAAGAGGGATAAGTTAAAGTGACATTTAAAGCCCTTACTTTAAGGCCATAAATTATTGCCTCTTTGTGAAAACCTATTTCACCAAAGAGGGATAGTTTATCGATCACATTGAAAGCTATCTTCATCTTCATGATAAGAAGCCATATTTGGACTTAATAAAGAAGATAAAATCTACCTTAAAACTCTTAAGATAAAAGGAATTAAGGCACTACATCGTGGTCATATGAGGGCCAACTCACATTTGGTTTATTTTTGTTCAATGAACAATCATTAAAGTTTCATGGTAAAATAAACCAACATTGCCCCTTGTTTACAGTAACTTGCAATCACTAAGGTGTTCCAAGCATTTAAATTGAATATCTTTATTTGAGATTACTAATACACATATGCAAATGCTAATATAGCGGAGACCTTGGAGAAGTTGTTTGTTTAACTTTTTTGCAAGAGGGGATTTGGAACCCAAATCCTAAGGGAGAGTGTACTTTCACAATTGGATGAAAATACCACTCAACAACACAAAAACACAAAAACATAAAAACACCAATTAACACAAACATACAGAAACACAAGAACAAGAACAAAAAAAACACAAGAACAATAACAAAAAACACAAGAACAAAAAAAAAACAACACAAAAAACATAAAAAAAAAACAAAACACACACACACACACACCTAAAAAAACTAAAAGAAAAAGAAAAAAAAAATTGAACACAACAATGACCTTTCTAGACCAAAAGACTTTAAAGGCAAGAATCAACAAAGGAAATAAAATAAATATTAGTTTGAGCTAGAGAACTGAAATACCCTGACCAAACCAAAGAGAAGCAAAAATAAAGCAAGAAGAAACTAGGTACCTCCAGAACTAGAGCCATCCAAAGAAATGATAGAAAGAAGAGCTTCCCTTATTTGTGAAGCCCACCATCTAGGAGGGTGTCCGTAGTAAGTAAGATCACCTTTGTCCAAAGTCCAATTAGCTAAAGCATAAACACTCTTGTTCTGATCTCTAACCACATGATTGTAATTAACTTTCAAAAATCCCATATGGATTAACTGAATATTCTCAATAATTCTTTTTATTCTCCAATCAACCTTATGATTCTTAGGAGTCTTCAAAATATTAATCATGAGTTGAGAGTCAGACTCAACTAGCACCTTTTCCCATACAACCTTAGTAGCCTCTTGAAGGCCTCTGAGGATACCATACCCCTTTAGCAAGGTTATTGGATAGAATACCCAAATTCTCAACAAAAGTAAAAACCATGGAACCATATGAAAGTCTACCAATTCCTCCCACACTAGATTTTCTAGGGTTCCATCTAGAGGCTCCATCAATATTGAATTTTCAAAATTCCTTAGGAGGAGGTTGCCAATTCCTTGTTCTATCCACATTGTAATTACTCACATTCCCTTTAACCTGGTTGCCCTTAGAAGAGTTAATCTTCAATCTTTGCATCACTTGATACCATATTTGGTGGGAGTTTTGGGGGTGATTAAGGAGTTGTTGGACTGATTCAACTAAGTTGGCAATGGTATTTTGCTAGATATAGTCAATATCCTTCCTATCTTGATTAAAAATTTGGTTGTTCCTTTCATTCTAGATATTCCAAAGAAGAATGGTACAACCCATCCAAACTAACTACCTAATAAAATGATCAACACTCTCTTGTTTAGGCCAATCCCTCCAAAGTTGTTCAAAAGTAAAAAATTGGACCACTGTAAGCCAAGTAAAATGATCATTCTCCTCCATAGC
Source organism: Wollemia nobilis (assembly GCA_028583015.1). NCBI lineage: Eukaryota > Viridiplantae > Streptophyta > Pinopsida > Araucariales > Araucariaceae > Wollemia > Wollemia nobilis. The sequence continues at coordinate 3,968,323 of JAQPPZ010002399.1, forward strand.
TTAGAGGCTAAAGTACACTCAATAAAAATATGGTTAAGAGTTTCCACATTCTCTCCACACATTTCACATCTAAAAGGGCCATGAAAACCATGCTTCATAAGTTGCTCACCAGTAAGCACCCTACGATGCAATAAAATCCAAGTAAATAACCTCACCTTAGGCCAGAGCTTTTGAGCCCACAAATGAGAAAATATTTCAGAAGATTGGTTGGGATTATTATGGCATAAGGCCAAATAACCTTCAGCAATTGAATACTCACCCTTAGTAGTGTTGTTCCATACAAAACAATATTTTTCATGGGATCAAGAGAGATATCTCATATAAAGGATGCATTGGATATCTTGTCTTTGCCTTCATGGGATTTGAATAGGCTAGTCCTCAATAGGGATCCAATATCTACCAACCTCTGAATTACTAGTATGGTACCGATAGTAATTAGCCACCTTTATCCAGTTAGCTCGGTGAAGCTCCTCCATCCAAGGCTTCCAATCGGGAAACTAAGTTATCAAAGGATTGTGACCATCCCAAGAATCTATCCAAAAATTTTCCCGTTGACCATTATGAATGATCCAAAATAATTTTTTCTTTATCAAATCCTCACAAGTCTTATGAACTGCTAAAATGGAAGAACCTTTGGTAGGTAATTGATAGCGACCAAGGTCTTCAGGACTTTGGTTCTTAGCATATTTAGCACAAATATTATTGGCCCAAAGAGCATTGGGATTATGCAAAATCCTCCAATATAATTTAGCAGCTAAAGATTTATTGTTATTAATAGTAGATTGGAATCCTAACCCCCCTTCATTCTTAGAAAGATATAAAGTGTCCCATTTCACCAAGGCCCATTTTATTTTCTCCTTAGTACCAATCCAAAGGTACCAATGATTGATTTGATATAGTTCTTGAAGAACAACCTTTGGGATATTCAACACGGTAGAAACATAAGTAGGAATATCTTGAAGGACTAATTTTACCAAGTTGATTCTACCCCCAGAAGAAAGCCATCTATTGGTCCACTTTCAGTTTTCTTCTTGACTCTGTCCAACAACCAATTCCACTATTTTTTTATTGTATTTTAATATTGATAAGAATACCTAAATAAGTGATAGGAAGGGAGGTCTTCTTATATCTTAATTTATTTAAATACCATGGATCCCTGTCCAGTAGAGTAGTGAAAGAAAATGACTTTAGATTTATCTTCATTGATCGATTACCCAGTAGCCTTAGAAAAATACCTAATGCTTTGCTTAACATTAGTAGCTTCATTAATTGTAGTGTTACCTAAAAGAGTAGAGTCATCAAAAATTTGAAGATGAGAGATAGGTCTAGCTCCATGAGTAATGGTAACTCCCTCAAGGGTTTTGTTTTCTTTCTTTTTGGTTATAGTACTACCTAGGCTTTCAGCAAGAATGATGAATAAATAAGGGGATAGGGGGTCACCTTGCATAATATCTCCAAAAACTGGGACATCTGAGAAGGCTTGCCATTGATAAGAACTAAGTAGGAAACTAAAGAGATCCATCCCATAGTCCAATCCATCCAATCCTAAGAGAAACCAAATTGCCTCAAAATTTTGATAAAGAAGTGTCAATCCACTCTATCATAATATTTGGATAAGTCTAATCGAATAAACGTGGAAGGATATTTCTGCACATCCATGGAATGGATGTCTTCCTAAGCAAGAACTATCTCATCCATTATTTGATGCCCTTCCACATAACCCCCTTGTTCAGGGAAAATAATATTATGCAAAAGAGGCTTCAAATTTTTTGCCATGATCTTAGTAATGATTTTGATAAGAACATTACATAAATAAATAGGTCTAAAGTTGAGATATGATCAGCCTACTCAGCTTTTGTAACAAGATTACTATAAGTTTTATTGATAACCTTTAAAATTTCTTTGGCTTTCCTGGCTTCTTCCACCACCTCTAATAAATCAGCATGAAGGATATCCCAGAACTCTTGGTAGAACTCAATGGGAAAACCATAAAGACCTTGGGGTTTCCATTTTTGTATTTTAAAAACTACCTATTGAAGCTCATTGATAGTAACAGGAGCAGTCAAAATAAAGTTATCCTCAGAAGTGATAAGAGAAGGGATTGCTTGAAGAATTTTTTTTTGAGAATCCGAGTCAAGAGGAGTATGGAAAAGTAATTGACAATAATAGAGTTCATGCCATCCTAAGTGTAGATAACATCTCTAGATCCTGATTTCAAGGAAGAAATAAAGTTGTGAGATATTCGAGCTAGAAGAGATTTGTCAAAGAAATTTGTGTTTCAATCTCCTTCTTTGAGCCATTGAATTCTAGATTTTTGCTTGTGTAAGAGTTATCTTTTTTTCCATTCCTCTAATTGAGCCGTGAGATTAATTTCATCTATACTTCTACTCTCTGTGAGGCCATCTAAATGGATTTTATTATTTAAATTTTCAAGCTGAGCAATAACTTCATGTTTTTTTTATGAACATCCCTAAATTACTTCCAGTTCCAAGTCTTGATTTTATATTTAATATATTGTAATATTTTAGCAAAATAGAACATCTTAGTCCCATACCTAGGTTTACCTTACTTCCACCATTGTTGCACTCGATGTCTAAAGGAACTGTCTCTAAGCCACATTAATTAAAATAAAAAAGGAGAGAAACTCACATTGGTTTTCCACATTTCCACCATGACTGGCCAGTAATTCGAACCAACATTGTTAAGAGTCTTCACTTTAGGAATGTGACCATGGATTAAGAAATTTTCAAAGAGTAAGAACCTACCAAATCTCTCCATTATACAAGCTAAGCCTTAAATTTTGTTATACCAAGTCATAAGGCCATTATCTAGTTGGATTTCCACAAGATGAAGGTTTGCAATATATTCACTCATGAGTCAATGTTCCTGTCCAAATTTCTATTTCCCCCCATTTTCTCATCTAGAGAGAGAATGGTATTGAATTCTCCTCCGATCAAGATCCAAGATTCAATAAAATGAGAGATAATATAAGTTATATCCTTCCACTGTCTTATTTTTTCCTCCAAAGTAGTTGGAGCATAAACAATAATGCAGAGCATAATTTGGTTGGAATGTCTACTTTGAATAGCTATAGCCAAAAGACCTGCCTTTTGATTAGAATCCATCTTCAGTTTTTTTCCCTATTTCTTGACTTACTCCAATTGAATCTGAGATAGCTTCTAACCTTGAATAATGCATGTACATAGCCAAAGTGTTACCAGAAGGTTCAACAGATTCTATATTGGAACCTGTATTATTGAAGTTATAACATATAAAAGATTGTTTTTCTTTGTATATTTTCTCCCTTTTTTTCTGTTGAAAATCTTGGATTTGTTGGTTTATCTTTGAGTTCTTCCCTTCATATTTAAATTGTGTTTCTAAGATTTTCATTTCCATTATTTTCTCTTCGTCACTTGGGACATCATTTGTGGAAATAATTTCAAACATATTAGCATATAACTTAGATTGATCCTTCATAACTGGTTTTTTCTCAGTGTTGTTCTTCTTAAACATTTGGAAACCTGTTGAGTTTATATCTTCTTTCTTTTGATTTGGAATTTTATTTGGGTAAACACTAGCCAAATGACCATATTCATGGTAAATTCTACAACAAAAAGGAATGTTCTCATAGTCCACTACTTGCTCCCAAGTGTCCTCCTCAAATTGTAATGTGATCTTTTTAGGTAGGGATTTTTCAAAATACATCAAAACACAAATCTGAGCATAAATAATGTGTTCAAATTTTTGAGTACAATCAATAGTCATCATAAAATTTTCTAAAGAGTTTCCATTTGAAGAAAAAATAGTCGGATTCTAGAATTTAATTGGGAGACCAAAGAGTCTAACCCACACGAGACCTATAGAAGGCATCTCTTCTTCAACTTTAAATTTAGTATGCTTGGGATTCATGAAAAGTCCTGCCCTTCCAAAGAACTAGGGAACCCCTTGAAATGTTTTCTCTCTATCTTCATTATTAGAAAATAAAACAAGAAAATAACCATTTGGATAAATAAATATTTGTAACTCACCCTTAGTTTTCTAGCTTTTTGCAGCCCACAATTTGAAAGCAGATAGGCTCGAATGAAAACCCACAAAATGATAAATTAGTCCTCTTTTTTCTGGATCTTCAATGCCAGTTTGAATGTTACCCATATCATGCTTAACAATAGGAGTTCCATAAGATGCTTTAAGACATCCCGACTCCATTTCACTAGGATCCATCTTAGGCATTCTTAGAGGTTTACGGGAAGCCCTAAGATTAATATTAGCATTAGGCTGAGGCTTTCCACCATGAAGGGCATCCCTAGAATTTATTTTTGGGGCTAAGCCTAAAAAATTCTTACCCTTGACAGGGGTTTCCACAGTGGATTTATTTTGTGGGTGCATCTTAGCACCATATTCACTTGAGATCTAAGCTATTTTTTCATCAGTTGCTTGAAACTTGTTTCATGATCTCTTTAATACATGCCCTAGATGTTGTGGAAAGGTATGATTTTTAATTTTCTTTTGTGCCGCAAATTGGAAGTCGTTGTCAATCAAATTTCCCGCATCAAGATCTATTGAAAGATATATTTCTAACCCATCTTGGATCCCCTACAAGATATCCTACTAAACTCTTGAGCATAAAACACAAGGTCGCTACGGTATTAAGGCCCTGAAAACCAACCTTTGGAGCTGCTTACACTCAACCCAGATGAAACCCTTGCATAGTCGCTTACCAAAAATATCGTTCACACATAGGGATGCACTAGGATATGTTTTGATCCAAATTATCTGAAAATAGGTGGAGATGTTCTAGAATTTGTCAGGCATCTACCCTCAAAATTTCAGCTCAATATGAGTTTGGATGAGTGAAATATGGTCAAAACAAGTTTGGCTATTTGGGCAGTCCTATGAAAAATGTCCTCTCATTTCTCAATCAAATGAAGATTTGGAATTCTAAATCTTTTGGTATATTTAAAACAAATGAAGAAATTAAATTCAAGCTTAACAATTTACAAGAGAGAGTAGAAATCAATGGAATGGACCAAGATACTTATGTGTAAGAAAAATAATTACTTTTTGATTGTCATAATTTATTGAAAAGAGGAGTCATATTAGTCCCCAAAATCCAAGAAAATATGGCTCAAGGAGGGGGACCATAATACCAAAATTTCATGCTACAGCTAAAATGGATTTTTTTTTTTATCAAACTAAAGATATTTAAACTTTGGACGGAATTGAGGAAGAAAAAGAAGATATTTGAAAGGAAGTAATTAATTATTTCAAAGATATTATGTCAGAAGTTGGGCAATATATGGAGGCTAAATGTAAGCTTTTGTAAAATATTCCATCAAATACTACACAAAAGTAGAATGAGAGATAATGAGGAAGATATCTATAAAGGAGCTATAGGAGACACTTTTCTCATTCCACCCTCAAAGGGAAACTAGATCTAATGGATTTCCTATAATTTTCTTTGATTTTTTATTTTATTTTATGGAAGTTTGATATCTTGACTACAATTAAAGAGGCTAAGAAAAAGAAGGCTAAAATAAATGAGATCAATACATCTTTATTGATTTTTTTTTATTTGTGGAAAACACCCCAATTGGGATGCTACTTTCAGGTAAGTCCCAAGGAGGTAGGGGCATCTATTCTATTAAAATTTCCCAGGGCTCACACTTGGCCTGATCCCTCTGGCACACTCAAAGAGAATACCTAAAAAATAAATATTTATAGCATTGGTTCCCAAGAAAGACAAGACAAACTATTTTGATAAATGTTTTGAATAAGCCTCTTTAATATGATTAATAAGATCATTTAAAAATTATGGAAAACAAATCGAAAACTATTCTAAGTCATGTTATCTCAAAGTAAGAAGATGGATTTACTCATGATAATTTTTTTTTGATAGTGCAATCATTACACAAGAAGTTATAAATTCTCTTCATTCCATGAAAAATCTAGGTATGCTTAGAGAATTAGACATGAACAAATCATATGAAAGGGTTTGCCATAGTTTTCTACATGATATTCTCCAAAAATTTGGTTTTGATCAAGGCTAGTGTGAATTATTAGATGCCATTACAATACTCCAAAGCATTCCATTTTGGTCAATGGATCTCCCATGGTATACTTTGAATCATCCCATGGAATTCACTATGTTGACCTACTATCTCATTATCTATTTATTATTATTTTTAAGGTGTTAGCAATAGCTTTCTTAAGAGCAAAAATAGAAGGATAAAAGCAAATATCTTTAGGTTACAAAAAATATTCCCTTAGAATCACTTCTTCAATTTTTTGTTGATGCTTTTATTTTAGGCCATCCTATAGTCAACATGGACATGGAGTTTAAATCAATATTATCATGCTATGAGAAGGTTCCATGATAGATGGTTAATATTAAAAAATATAAGATCCTTTTTGTTAACTCTGCTCTAAAATTACATGTTGGACCAACAAGTGCTGAACAAGTTGTATTGATCAATATTGTGTATATGTACAAAAATGTATATTTGGCTAGTTTGAATAATGAACTATTGACCACCTCTTTGGATACAACTCAAAAAAAACCTAACTCTAGCTATATTACATGATGTGATATATTCCTAATGGTCTCCCGTTATTACATCATACTTCAAAATGGGGCAATAATCAACAACTAATATAGTTCAAAAAGATCATGGCCTAGTACACATACATTAGTCCATGATTTACATCATTATGAACAGGGAAATATTTAACTGCTTACCTTAGTGGGATTGACAAAACTCGACTCAATAAAGTATAGATATAAAAACAACCATCCAAGATTTTACATCATAAGTAGATATGAACACATACACTGTCCATATATATAGTTACAAATATGGACATATTCATCTATCTACAAACCTCTATGATTAGGGATACACTTAAATAGACATTAGTACAATAGTTTGATTATGAATACACAAGATCATATACAAATAGGGATATAATCTACTATTTGTAAAACATGGGGTCTCCACTTTCTCAAATGGATCATTATCTCTAGTAGACAATGCAATCTAATTTGATCTTCAAAATGGATCGTATTTGGATCAACAATGTGGCATCCTCAAACTGAACAAAGTTTGATCATATAATATTCAAAATAAGATAGCTACATCAAGGTTTTATCCAATCAAGTAAGAATTAATATTAGACAAATAAAAAATTTGTTAATCTACAGGTAAAATATCTTGCCAAACATTAGGGTTCAAACAACCAAGTGTGTTGTTTCCAAATTTTATTTGGAGAGGATAAGAGGAAGAGGGTTAGGGAGGCTATGAGGGTGTGGAAGGGTTCCCCTACTGTGGAGCTTTGGTTTCAATTTTTTTTTTGACGTAGTAGTAGGCTTGGAGCCTACATGGATTGGAGTGGTTCCAAATCCCTCAGTTCTAGTGGTTCCTGGGAAGTATCTCCTAGTTCTCCCATCCATGGATCCCATCATAGGCAAGAATTTTTTTCTCTCTTGGTCTAGTTTTTGAATGAGCTATTGTTTTTTGGTAGGGAATTTGCTATTTACAGATGCATTTCCCAATTTCTTAGTTTAGTTATGCACAAGATCTCAATTGATCCTAGTTTTTTTATGCCTAAGAACATGGATGCTATGTTTGTGGATCTTGAGATGTTCTTATAGGCTTTCCCTTCCATAGCCTTTGGGATAGGTAGGAAAAAAATTCAAAATTATAATGCTAACATAAGTAGGAGTCCAAATGATTGTAGTTTCTCTACGGGTCCTAGATTTATTCTACTTGAGAACATGGATTCTATTTTTATGGATCCTATGAGGTTCTTGTAGACAATATCCTTTGTGGACTTTGTGTTGGGATAGAGAAAGACTCAAATATTCAAAGTTGATGTGATTAGGGTCTTGGCTGTTGGACTTGATGATTCTTTGCCTGAGTTCATGGATCCAGATTTTATGGGTCCTATGTTTTTTCTTCGAGCAATCCCACATGCAACCTTTATGCCAGGAGGGAGAAAGTTTTAAATTATTTTGATAAATGAAAGAAGGATTCTAAAATGAGTTCCTATATTTTATATTCTAGCCTCGATGATGGTGTTGTTGGACCAAAAGATATGGGTCTTGCTATTTTAGGGATGGATCCTATTCCAACTGTCTATGAATCCTGGGTTGTCTTCTCTAGATATTCCCATCATGTTTTTCAACCAGGGAAAAAATTTGTTTTGGCTATCTGATTCAAGAGAGAGCAAGTTTTTGGATGGTAATGGGCTATCTGGCAGAAGTTTCCTCTCACCTATTTCCTAGCTTGGAGTGGGAATTTTAGTTATCTTAGTATCTAGGTTTGATAGATTTACTATTATGAAGGGATGGATCTATCTGGTTTTTGGGGAAATTTGATTCCCACTAAAATTATGGTTTTTGGAAAGACTAATCAGTTGATCCCTACTAGCTAGATGCATGTTTGCTCCTACTTGTCCTACATGATAAAGTCTTCCAATTTTTTTTTGATCAGTTGAAAAAGGGGTCGTGAAAGGACCGCCAAACCTTTTATAAAAGAGACCATCTCTTGGAGATAGTCTCTAGGAGACAAGCAAGGAATATTTAAAATAGGAAGATGATCTTCATAGGGAGATGATCTCCATATGACCAATTATAAATTTATTCAAATTTTAAACATAGGAACTTCAAATTGAAATGAAACACAACAAAAATGAAAAAAGTTGAAAAAGATTTTCTACCTAGGGAAACTAATGCACGTAGATCAAAACTTGGGAAGAGGTTTCCCACCCTAGAAAACTTTTGCTAACTAACGATATCAGAGGAACTAAGCCAGTAAGCCTAAAAAGTGAATAGAGGTTTCCTTCCTAGGGAAACCTTTACTAGTAGCTCAAGAGTTTGAAAAGAGGTTTCCCACCCAGGAAAACCTTGACTAGCTGAAAGAACCAAAGAAGTTGACAAAATTTTTGGTTGCAGATATTATATTGAAAATATGCAAACCACCGACACCACCACCCATCGGGGCCTCTCCAACCAACTGACCAAGAAGCCAAACCCAAAACCTCCCTCTATAGCTAGAGTGAAAGCACTAGGTCCCTCTCCCCAGACGTCAAAAAGTTGCAGAGAATAGAGCTCTCTTCAAAAGATGAAAATACCCCCAAAAATTCAAGGGTAAGCCTAGGAAGTCAACATTAAGACTTCTCAACTATGACCATCATGAAAGCACAATGTATCTCCTCATATGAGACAAAAAAACCATAGAGAGAGGTTCACTAAGACTTCCACACCAAACAAGCAAATGACCAATGCTATCAAACTAAAAGGAGATATTTGAAACCCCTTCTTTTTAGGCAATGAGAAAGCCCATAGTCCCCCATACAATACCACAAAAAACCACAAAGAAAGAGGTCCATCAAAATGCCTCTCAAGTAGACTGCACAGGCCACACAACCCTTTTCCATGAATGCTAGATCTAGAGATCATTCAAAAAGTCCTCCTCCACGATAAGAAAGTCTTGCAATTCTTTGTTTTAACTTTCAATAGGATTATGTAAATAGTGGTAGACAATTGGATGCAAACACTCTCTTGTTTGTACTAGGTGAGAAAGTCTTTCAACTTTAGAATTAAAAATGAGCAAGAACTTTTTTCAAATTTCAAATAGTAATTGAAGCAGGTTTTTTTGGATGTTTGGGTAGATCCCGAATCTTTCAGGATTCACATCTTATTTTGATTTAGATTTTTGAAGATTGATTTGGATATTAGGAGATCTAGAACTATCTTTAGATGCTCTGTTCTTGGATCTTGTCATTAAATCCTATTATATCTCGCTTCGCTCCTCTTCTATGTTTCTCTTGGGGCTATCTTTTTGAGGCCCTTTTTCTAATGTTAAAGGCTTGGGGACCCTCAAAACCCCTTATTTGATCTGTAAAATATTTGGGTCTCCTTTCAAAACCCCTTCTTCAAACTAATAAAAAGCAAAAAAACAATTAAGTGTTCCCACAAATCATATTTCTACCTCAAACATGGTGGCTCACACATCCTTCACAACCTGTGAGTACAATTTTAACATCAAATTTAGTCCACTATAAGAGCTATTTCCCTTATGATGTAATGACTATGGGATATTTGACTATTTTTATTTCAAAAATATCTTCAAAATTGTCACATCAACATGATATCAACTTCAAATGGTACAAATCAATCTAAAAAAACATGATTACAAGATCATAAATGCAACATTCAAATTGGTATGAAAACTGCACCACTAAGTTCAACACTTGATATTCACATCGTGACATAATTTTTTTTGAAATACCAATAAAATATTACTACCAAAGACAATATTCACCCTTTGCATATGGGATAAATGTATTAAGTGGGATCCAAAATAAATACGTACTCAACTAGTCAACTTGAACCAAACTGTTTCTTTATCATTAATTTTCAATTGAACGGTTCAAATTTTCATGAAAAAATTACATATTATCATGCTATTCATCAGTATAATAAAAAAACTATAAATACACCTTATATTTTATTCTCCAATTGTAAATTATTGTGTTTCCTTCTAAAATGGATATGTCATGACAAACATTGGTGCTTTAACTCAATGAAATCAATGTTCTAGTTTTGTTGTTGATTTTACACAAAAATACTATATATTTGGTTAGGGTTTGCTATAAGATATCTTTGAATGCATACATATTAGAAGTGTCCCCCTTTAATGGTGGCACATCATAGCTAGTATTTTGTACTATCCAATGTTGTTTATTTCATAGCAAAATAACTTAGATGACATCTCTAACGACTTCTTGAATGCATGATGTCAACCCTTTTTATTTGATCATTCATATAATATATCCACCATTGAATGATTGAGGGTAAATTTTACATGCAATTTTATTTGTCTTTCTTCATGGCATCTTCATGCAACCTGTAATTATGAATGTTTTCTCTTTGACACATCCATGACTAGTTTGAAATATTATTTGAATAAAACAACTCATCTATTGTCTCCATCATACATAATACTCATTGCTTTCTTGTTTGTGATTCTAAAACACAAACATTTATGCTTGAATTTTTTATCATACACAAATCAACTCTACACTTGATATTTGCACCTCACATGGTAACAAATTGAACTAGTAGCATTATCTTCAATGGATTTAGGGTTTACATGCAATGCTTGTATTGGTATTTATACTCATTCGTAGAAAGTAGTGCTCTCCCTTCAATGACTTAACACAAGCATTTTTAATTTTATGTAATTGATCTAAGATAGTTTAACAAAAAATGTAGATGACCCTTCATAACATAGCCTTGGATTATTCTACATGGAACTTAGATGACCTTTAATTGAAAATGGTCTTGGAAAACCCTTTGTAGAATCCAAGTGCATGATGGACTACATAGGATGACCTGGTCTCTTTAGATGACCCATGTATAACATTTTAAACTATATATATTAGACAACATCTTCCTAGGATGAAAGTCTTAGAATATTCAAATAACTCATATTAGACTAGAAAACCCAGTCAACTTTATTTAGATGATCTACTTTGAATCACTTGATAGCCCATCTACATTTAGATGATCAAATAAACTTGTATTTCTTGTAGACAATTACCTATCTGTAGATGGCCTATGCACGATATGTTCTTTCATAATATAAACTTGAAGCTCTTTGTCTCTAGTTTTCTTCAACATGCAATATAAATTCCATCGACAACCATGCCAACCAAAAAAAATGAACTTACACTCCCTTTTATGCTTTAATGCAAATGTTTTTTGTCGTTGTCTCTAATTTTACTAGTTGAAACAATTGCATCTTGCAAGAAGTAACACAATAGGGCCATAGTCAAGAGCACAGACTTTGTCTCAATTGGGGACCTCTCATAATTTTATAAGGTTGGCTCCTTGTTAATATTGAATATTTATGGCACACTTAGACTCAAAAGAGGAAAAGGGATGTGAGAGATAAAAAGTAAACAACTCAACAAAGAAAAAAGGGGTTGTGATGCACCAAAATATCCCTAAGATCCCTCTACATGATAGGCCTAAATGTTATGTGCCAATGGTGAACACTTCCTATCCCCAATACAATTAAGCATATATGAGAGTTGTTAACGTAGGAATGCATAAAGAGGTAAGTCCATAGGAATCCATAGATGGTTGATCCAAAAATTGACATAGGTCCCTCACACATACATTCATCAACAAAACCCAATGCAAGTAAAGACTACAAGCACACACACATACATATATAGAAATGGGTCCATAGGAATTCATAGATGACTGATCCAAAAATTGACGTAGACCTCTATATATATATGTTCAAATAGTATAATTATAGAGATTGTGTTGGGAGAAAGGGTTCGATTTACCCATAAGCTACTCAAGATCTAACTACTATACAAAAGGGAAGTGAAGGGGAAGCCTACATAAGAATACAACTGTAAACTTATTGATCCTGTATAAAGCTAACACTATTATTTATAATTTACAAAGAGGAGGGTTTCCATCAAAAACTCGTAGAGATTTCAAGATGATTATTGCTTCTGACACTAGGTCATATCTTGTCTAAGTTGTCAGTCCTCCCAAGGTTCTCTATATTTGGTATCTTAATGCTAAATGGTTTTGATCCTTTAGATGAGCAACTACCACCATAATTTCCAACTACCCCTTTTGGAAATCCTCATAATATGGATGTAAAGGATTTCTGATTTTAATGTTCTAGATTTGGGAGTGGCCTGATCATGGATTTCTAGCTATTGCTATCCTTTTTAAGAGTTATGCACCATTTATTTTATCGTAAAGGATAGTACTCTCTAGAATATTATGCACTTTAGAAAATATTAGATTTTTGAGATGTGGTGCATTTTCTTTGGAAGTTTTTCTCACCATTTGACCTTGAAATATTTCTTACCTCAAGACTTCTAACCATAAAATCTCCAATGTTGAAGATTTTCCTTTCCCCTTTTTGATTGAACCTAATAAAGGTCTAACCTTCAAAATTTTTCTTGACTGACCTTTCAATCCTTAAAAATTTTGATTGGAGGCTTCTTTTTAGTGCTAGTCTACTTCTTGCACTTTGTCTTTGTTGCCAAAGAAATGTGTAGTGAGAAATCATTATAGTTTCATGACTTATAAGGGATATTCAACTTGATGAAGATTAAGAACCCAAAAAGAAAAGTTGCTTTGTCCATTAGGCATGGAGTCAAGAAAAGTGGAAGACTTGGAGTAGTCTTTATACCTACAACCTTTACAAAATTGGGATTACTTCAGATTAATGGATGAGGCTTGCTCTTAAATGTTCTAGAAAATGTAAAATATTTTCAGCTATCTTTCTTGTCTTTGTATTAATAGAATGCCAAGGGTAAGATTTGATTGTGAGAGCTCATTATTAATTTATCTCATTTTATTCCACCTTCCCTAGAAAGCTTGCAATACTTCTTATTTAAGTAGAACTTATTGAACTATCTAGTGTATTTCCTAGAATATTTAGATCCACCTTTCTCCTCTATATGTTGCCATAACTTCATTGGATTTATTTATAAATGCCACTTATTTACATAAAATTTTGGCGTGTTTTCCACTTCAAGTATCCCATGTCAACTCATTTATCAAAATCTATAGCGTCCAAACCATAACCATCCAAATTTTTACCACTTCCATGTGTTCATTTTCTCGAACATATGATTTACCATTTCCAAAGGTATTTGGTTGGTTGGCCTTAGCAAGTGATGAGTCCCTATGTTAAAAATATCTTTGGAAATTGACATGGATGACTCATCATCTTTCTAGGTCTCCTCCATTAATTATTCTAGGTATTTCAAAGATTTTCCAACAATCCCTTGATGGATTTTGGGGTTGTAGCTAGCTGCTGCATGTGTGTTTGGGTCTCACATTGCTTGTTTTCTAATTTTCATTGTATTCTTTGGTCAATATTTTGGGCTAGCCATTTCGTCAGATACTGCAATGACTTCTTCATTTTGAGTGTTGGAGTTTAGGTCTAGGTCTAATATGGAAATGGTTGGTTAGGGATTTTCTCTATGAATAATGTCCAATATCTACATGTTTGGAGGTAGAGAATAATAGGTAATACGATCCTTCTCATTTTTATCCTAGGTGAGAGTAGCCTTCTCAGTAGGATCTATTGGATGAAGATGAGTTAGCACAAGGTTCATTTGTTGGTTTTGATCATGGGCTTGATCCATTTATTTATTGGTCTAGCCATCTACTTTGTTTACCTTTTCTTAAAATCCCTTCATTAGGAGGGTAGAAAATTATTCCCAACTAATGATGGATCATGAGGAAAGGAAATAATACCTTTGGTGAGATTTTTATTTTAATGAGGCCACTAGTAGTTTGAGGGCCATGTCTTACTCTATGACATAATGTGTTTTGTAGATGAAGACCATCTTCCATAGGTGCTCCAATGGGGTTAATAATCCTCATTAGTGTATTATGGCAAGATTCCCGGTATGAATCTAGAAGCTTTCCCCAAATAGTTAGTAGTTTTGGAGGTTGTGGTGGGATTTTTTCATCCTAGGTAGGGGATATTTTGGATGGTAGGGCAACCATTTTTAGGTTCGTGGGTGCTTTGGCTGTAGTGGATCCACTAGGAAAATATAGCTTTTGTTCTTATTTAAAGTAGGTAGATTGATGGCTTCACCAAAATCTTGATCTAGTGTCTTCAAATAACAACTTCTTCTAATGTTCATTTTGAAGTAGAGTCACTAGGTGAGTGAGAAGTGATTAAATAAGCAGGGGTAGTATCAAGCCCTAACCAAGTCTAGCCTAACTTGTTGTTGTGATTATAGGACCAATGATGTGTCATTGGAATCCCACCTAGTATACCATTAAACTATTATCATCTATGATTATCCTAGTTAGAACAATCATGCCTTGTAAGGAGCGATACAATAGGGATATAGCCAAGAGCACATGATTCAGTTAAATCAGGGGTCTCTGAGAGTTTTTACAAGGCCATATCCTTGTTAATATGTGATATTTATATTGCACTTAGACTCAAATTGGAAAAAGGGATGTGGAAGATAAAAAGAAAACAACTCAACAAAGAAAAAAGGGGTGGAAATGCACCAAAAGATTCACTAATATCCCTTTGAACAATAGGCCTAAATGCTATATTCTAGTAGTGAACGCTTCCTCTCCCCAACATATTTAATTGTAGATAATATTCATCAACATAGGAATGCATAAAGAGGTGGTTCTATAGGAAGCCACAAATGACTGATCTAAAAATTAATTTAGGCCCCTCACACATACATACATCAACAAAACCCAAAGTAGATAAATACTACATGCACACACACATATAGAAATGGGTTCACATGATATCATAGATGATTAATCCAAAAATTTATATAGGCTTCCATATATATATGAAAATAGTACAATTATAGATATTGTGTTAGGAGCGGGGGCTCAATTTACCCACAAGCTGCTCAGGATCTGATTGCTATACAAAAGGAAATTAAGGGAAATCCAATTAAATAATACAATTAAAAACTTGCTGATCCTTTAGAAAGGTAACATTAATCCTATTTATAATTTTTAAAGAGCAAGTTTTCCCTCCAAAATTCATGCAAATATTTCAATATGACTGCAACTTTTGACACTAGGTCATATCTTGTCTGAGTTGTTATTCCTCCCAAGGTTCTCTAGATTTGGTTTCTTAAATACCAAATGGTTCTAAGCCTTCAAATGAGCATCTACCACCATTATTTACAACTACTCCATTTTGGGAATCCTCACAATCTATGCATGAAGGAGTTTCTCTTTTAATGTTCTAGATTTGAGAGTGGCCTTGTCAAGGCTTTCTAGATACTATTATCATTTTCAAGAGATATGAAACATTTATTTTGTAGTAAAGGATAGTACTCTCCAAAATATTGTGCACCTCAACAAATCATAGCTTTTTAGTATGTGGTGCTTTTTATTTGGATGTTTTCCTCACCATATAACCCCAAAACTTTTCTTGCCTCGAGACTTCTGACCATCGGACCTCCAATGTCAGAGCTTTTCCTTTCCCATTTTTGATTAGACCTAATAAAGGTTTGAACTTTGAAAATTTTCTTGAATGACCTTCCAATCCTAAAAAAATTTGATTAGAGGTTTCTCTTTAGTGCTAGTCTACTTCTTGCACTATTCCTTTGCTACCAAAGAATGGTGTAGTGAGAAATCACTACATTTTCAAAGCAACAAAATGGAAATCCAAGTTCATCTACATAACATTAACAAAATAAAAAACTTGTGCCTTCTCCTTTGTGTTTTCTTTCCAATATAATAATCAGTGTTGCTCCTTATGATTGCTTTCTCCTTGTTCTCACTCATTGTCTCTATGCTAGCAAATAACCTTCATGCTCCTCATTATTCTACCTCTAGTTGGTGTCCAAACTCTTGTATGATTCCTTTATTCAAACTTATGAAACAACACTTCTAACAATAAAAAAAACATTAGAACGCAAAAATTCCTTTAATATAGGTGCTTTTATCTTTGTAATAGCCTACAAAAATATTTGCAACTTCTATCAATATTGTGAGCTTATAACTCCTCTCAACCAATATGCTTGGTAATGCTTTTTATTTATTTAGTGCCTTCAACCATGATGGAAATTCTAAATCTTGACCTTGTTTTTCTCCAAGCAACATCTCACAAACTTAATATTTTATTTCACCTGCTCTAAGAACGATGAGAGCTTTGACACCATATATTAGAGTAGTAGGGTGATGGACAAGTTCTATTGATCAAAATTGTGTATAAATATAATGAAGGTGTAGGCGGTTGGTTTGAATAACAAACTATCAACCACTATTTAGGTACAAATCTAAAGAAGTAACCCTAACTATATGATATGATGTAAAAAATTTCTAACATTATAATGGATTATTATGGAGATTTTAAGGTTTACGTTTGGAAAATTCCCATCAATATATATATATATATATATATATATATTGTTGAGCAAGGTGCAGAAACAGTATTGTCATTGTTGTCAACACAGTCAGACAGATCGGTTGATGCAGTGGACAGGAGTTCAGTGATGAAGTGGACAGGAGTTAAGAGGTTCTTCGAGTATGTACAGTGGTTTTCCAAAAGATAGAAGTGGCCCATATACTAAAAATCAAAAGAAAATCACAAGGCAGAAAACTGTCGCGATATCGCGACATGTTGAGCAAGAAGGAAAAACTGTCGCGATTTCGCGACATGTTGGAAGAGAGAGAAGAAGAAAGAAAAATCTCGCGATTTTGCGACATGTTGGAAGAGAAAGAAGAAGAAAGAAAAACTGTCATGATATCGCGACATGTTGAGAAGAAAGAAAACTGTCGCGATATCACGACATGTTGAGAAGAAATAAAAACTGTCGCGATTTCGCGACATGTTTGGAGAGAAAGCGCAAGCAAGCAAAACTGTCACGATTTCACGACATGTTCGGGGAGAAGGCGCAAGCAAGAAAAACTGTCACGATTTCGTGACATGTTCGAAGAGAAAAAGGCAAGTAGAAAAAGTGTCGCGATTTCGTGACATATTGCAAGGAAGGCTGTACGGACGAAAAAGTGTCGCGATTTCATGACATATTGCAAGAGAAAGAGGAGAGAGAAAAAGGTGTCACGATTTCGCGACATGTTTCATTTTCGCGGTCCAAAGCGAAGAGAAAGAGGAGAGAGAAAAAGGTGTCGCGATTTCGTGACATGTTTCATTTTTGCGGTCCAAAGCGAAGAGAAAGAGGAGAGAGAAAAAGGTGTCGCGATTTCGTGACATGTTTCATTTTCGCGGTCCAAAGCGAAGAGAAAGAGGAGAGAGAAAAAGGTGTCGCGATTTCGTGACATGTTTCATTTTCACGGTCCAAAGCGAAGAGAAAGAGGAGAGAGAAAAAGGTGTCGCGATTTCGTGACATGTTTCATTTTCGTGGTCCAAAGCGAAGAGAAAGAGGAGAGAGAAAAAGGTGTCGTGATTTCGTGACATGTTGCATTTTCACGGCCAGAAGAGAAGAGAAAATGCAAGGAGAAAAAGTGTCGCGATATCGTGACATGTATTTTTGGAGGCCAAAGCAAAGAGAAAGTGCAAGGAGAAAAAGTGTAGCGATATCGCTACATGTTGTATTATCGCGGGCCGAAGCAAAGAAAAAGTGCAAGGAACAAAAGTGTAGCGATATCGCTACATGTTGTATTATCGCGGGCCGAAGCAGAGAAAAAGCGCAAGGAGCAAAAGTGTAGCGATATCGCTACATGTTGTATTTTCGTGACCCAAAGGCAAGAGAAAGAGTAAGGAGAAAAAGTGTCGCGATATCGCGACATGTCGCATTTTCATGACTCAAGGAGGAGAGAGAGTGTGAGAATGCAGAAGTGTCACGATATCGTGACATAAGTAAAAAGGAAGAAAAAGAAAAGGGAACGACAGAAAGACGAAAGAGGCGAAAGTGTCACGATATCGTGACATGTTGTGTTTTGGGGTATAAGAAAGAGAAGAAGGAGGCGAAAGTGTCACGATATCCGTGACATGTTGTGTTCGTGGGAAAGAAGAAAAGGAAAAGTTGTCATGATATCATAATGTTTGTAGGTACAAGCCGAGAAGAGGACAAAGAGGCAGAAGTGTCACGATTTCATGACAGGTCGCTTTGGCGCAAGCTAAAAATAGAACCCAACCAAAATAAGATATGTGACCGTTAACTGAAGTTATGCAACAGTTACAGGGGACGTTACAAAAGAAAATCATGCAACTAATTTAAGAACAGTCAAAGAAGGAGAAAACGAACAGTCGTATATATAGAATCGAATATGCATGCATGCACAGAAAAGAATACGAACAGTCATGATCGAGAAGACGAACAGTCATGGTAGGGTTATATGTGTAAATTCATAACATGCATCGTGTTTGACGAAAAGCCTACCCTATATATAGACAAAAGGATACAGTTAGAAAGCGTTACAACTGACAAGTGGCGCATGAGAAATGAAAGGAGTTACAATTGGAGTTACAAAGATTCAATATGGTTATAAAAGGAGGTCTACATGGAGAATTACGTGTGGCTGATATAGAGTGTGAGTGCGCTGCTGAAAGAGAGCGAAAGCGCTGCTCAAACTAGAGTGAAAGTGCTGCAAGAAGAGGGCTGGAAGAGTGTCGTAAGAGGGCGTTAAGTAGAGTCGTGAGAGCCGTAAGAGTGCAGTAAGAAGCGCAGCAAGAGGGCTGTAAGAGGGCCATAAAAGTGCAGCAAGCAGAGCCATAGGTATGTGTTGTGTGAACTATGGGCAATGTTGAGTGAGCAATAGACCAGTCAGGGTCTTGTAAAAGTGAAGGCATTTATATGTCAATATTCAAATTTTAGAATTGAAGTCCAAGTTGGTGCTTGGAATCAGGGGTTGGTGCTCCTTCCAGTTGGTGCTGGTAAATCAAGGGTTGGTGCTCCTTTCTATTGGTGCAGATAAATCAGGGGTTGGTGCTCCTTCCAGTTGGTGCTGGTAAATCAGGGGTTGGTGCTCCTTTCTGTTGGTGCAGATAAATCAGGGGTTGGTGCTCCTTCCAGTTGGTGCTGGTAAATCAGGGGTTGGTGCTCCTTCCAGTTGGTGCTGGTAAATTGATTGTAAAGTTGTTGCTTTGCAAAGGCTGGATTTGGATGGGAGTCCAAACAGTCTATTTTTGAGGAGTAGCCAAAATTGGTGAACCTCGGTACATCTTGTGTTGTGTGATGCTCTCTTGTTATATTTGCTTTATGTGGTTTTAAGCTTTCATTGTTTTGGCTTTAAGAGTTGAAGTTTTTAAGTTTTAAAGAGCCACACTGATTCACCCCCCCTCTCAGTGTCATTGTGAGACTAACAATTGGTATCAGAGCTAGCTTCCCTTATCAGGCTAAATCAGCTAGGGTTGATCTTGGATTAGTACGCAATGGGTAAGAAGAATAGATCCTCCTCAAATAAGGCATCTCAGTCAGTTTCAGTTCCTGTGGAAGAGAAAATTGAACTAGAAAATATAGAAGGAGTGAATTCTAAAAAGATAGGAGTGAACTCTGAAGTATGTGATGAAAATCTTGAGCTTGAAGTAGATCTAGAAGGTGAGTTGATCGCTGCACTTGAAGAGTTGAATAAAGAAAAGAAAAAGAACAGAAGACTGTCCAAGAAGTTGGAAGAATATGGGGATGAGATTGAAGATCTCTTCTTACAAATTCATAAAGCCAAGAAAATAGAAGAAGCCTTGAAGTCACAGCTGGATGATAAAGGTGATGTATGTAGCAAACGTAAAGAGGAATCTAACAAAGTTTTTAATGATCTAAAGCTGCAAGTAGAAGAGTCCAAGAGGATTGAAGAAACTCTCAGGTCACAGATCAATAAGAAAGAGATTGTTTGCTGCAAACAAGAAGAGGAGATTGTTTTATTGAGGAAACAACTAGAAGAGTCCAATACAAATCTCAAATTTGAGAAGAGCACAGAGTTGCTAGATAAAATGTTAAGGCAACAAAGAAGTCCCATGTGTAAGCTTGGTCTTGGATATGAAGCTGAACAACCTTCATCTTCTAAATCTGCAGAGAAGAAGAAATCCACTGCTGAAGGATCAAAGCAAGAAAAACCTGAAGCTGAATCCTCAAAAGGAAGAAAACCTCAAAGGAGATCTACAACAAAGCAACCACAACAAAAGAGGTTCTATCACTCTCACTTTATTCATAATAATGCTTTTAATGGCAATTGTTTTAGATGCAACCATTATGGTCACAAGGCAATTTATTGTGGATTGAATAAAAGATCAAAGAGTTATGCTGGTAGAAATACATCTGTTGAACACCATGTGCAATGTTTTAAATGTAATGGTCATGGGCACATAGCAAAGTTTTGTCCCAGAACTTCTGTATCTAATCTAAGACAAGACAGTAGATTTCATCAGACACAAAGAATGCAACACAGACAGGGAAGAAATCATGTGCATCAGAGAAAGGAAAATAATCATCCATCAAGGATGTACAAGAGACAACCATCCAAGAGAAATGTTCAAATTCACGAAAAGGTTCAAAATAGGGATGCAGTTGAAAACCTTCAGCCTAAGTTCAAGAAATACTGGAGAAAGAAAGAAGAGAGGAAATCGTGTCTCCTTGGACTAAAGGAGATTACTCCTCTATTGCACTAAGCAGCTACAGGTAGCACATCCTCAGGGGGAGCAATGTTAAAGTTTTATTTTAATGCTCCTGTGTATTGTGTGGATATCTGAGGATGAAAGGAAAGTAGTCGGGGAGTTGTTGTATAGTTGTCAAAATGTGTTTCAGTTCATGTAGTTGTTTGTGGAGTTAATAAGCAGGAGCATGAGACGTTGGCTTGACAGAGCCAATTTTTTATTATTGGGAAATCTCTCTGGTGATGGCGGTTACAATAGCAGATAGTGTCAAACTGATGTACTTCAGCAGAACAACATGGTGAACAGCTAGGTTTTCGATGCCGTAGCTGATAGGCATTATCTGAGATAGAACATGCAGCACAGGTTGTCGTGTCTTGGAAGCATAAGCTGGCAGGTGTTGGTTTTGAAGCCTGTAACATTCCCAATCTACAGATAACATAGAATCCGTGTTGTGAATATGTCTCAATTCATCTACCAATATCGATGGAGGACTATGGTAAAACTCTTCATGATAGTTATGAAAATTACTGCCAACGTGTAGGAGGAAAGCGTGAGGTTCTTAACCAAAAATACATCACATCGTTTGGTAAAAGAGAGCGTTAATTTTCTCTAAAGAAGTAGCCATGATCAAAGAGATGCCAGAGTCAAAGCAAACAGTTGCACTAGCACCCAGTTCGTCAAGAGTGCCAAGTGGCACATGCAAGGCAGAGACGTTGAGAGAATAGCGCCCAGGTAGTGAAGCGCCAAGGAGGACAAGATGCCTATGCACCTAAGAAAGTCTTGCATTATTTGAGGAATGCGAGATATTTCTCGAGGAATCCCTTGATCGCAGCAAGGAGAAATGCTCTCTGGAATCACGTGAAGAACGTTCGTCTAAGACATTGAGTAGCCCTGACATATGTCCTATCAAGAAGCAGAATGCCGAGAGTTGATGACTGCGCATAGATTGAGGTTCCAACGCTAAAGGTAACGGTCCACTGTAAATACCTACGTAGGCGATAAAAACATTCATGGCAGCCATTAGAAACCAGAGATATTGAGCTGCACAATGGACGCGAGGCAAAGTCGTTAGTCACGGAGGAGGTGGCAGTCAAGAGGCCAAAGAAAATTGTGGAGAGTGCCAATGATAAAGTCGATGAAGTGGATTTGATTTGTGATTGCCATTCATTGTTGAGTTCATGTTGAGTACTACTTGAGCATGATTGATTGAGCCTTTGAGAAGGCCTTTGGGAAATAGTTGTGGTACAGTGTTTGATGCTTACACAGAGTTGGTTGATACTTGCTTCGACTAGGGTCTGTGATAAAGGGATGTTCATTGAGGTGATTGGTTGAGTTGAGATTGGGATTTGAGTATAGAACATATTGAGTCTCTAACAATTCTCTTTATGCTTCTATGAGATCTAGTTGATATAATGATTGAGCATTAAGTATAGAACATATTGAGTCTCTAACAATTCTTTTTATGATTCTATAAGATTGGATAGATTCTGTGTGAGCCTATTGACAGGGTACAGAGGACAGAGTCTCAATGGATAGAGATCCAGTAGCCAACACAGTTGAAGATAGATCTGAGTGAGGGACCACATTCTCAGGGGGAGCATTTATATATTTGATTATCTTTTTTGCTCATGTTTGTAATTTTTGCTAACTGTATTAATTTGTGCCTGAGAATGCTGTGCATGGACTCAGGGGGAGTCTACAGCAGCCCTTTGGTATTATTGTCAAAGGGGGAGAAGAATTATAGGAAATTGCATGTGTGTTGCCAACAATTCCAAAGGGGGAGATTGTTGAGCAAGGTGCAGGAACAGTATTGTCATTGTTGTCAACACAGTCAGACAGATCGGTTGATGCAGTGGATAGGAGTTCAGTGATGCAGTGGATAGGAGTTAAGAGGTTCTTCAGAGTATGTACAGTGGTTTTCCAAAAGATAGAAGTGGCCCATATACTAAAAATCAAAAGAAAATCACAAGGAAGAAAACTGTCACGATATCGCGACATGTTGAGCAAGAAAAAACTGTCACGATATCACGACATGTTGAAAAGTCAAGAAAACTGTCATGATTTCATGACATGTTGGAAGGAAGAAAGAAAACTATCATGATTATCGTGACATGTTGAAAAGAAAGAAAAGAATAGAAGAAAGAAAACTGTCACGATTTCGAGACATGTTCGGAGAGAAAGCGCAAGCAAGCAAAACTGTCATGATTTCGTGACATGTTCGGGGAGAAGGCGCAAGCAAGAAAAACTGTCATGATTTCGTGACATGTTCGAAGAGAAAAGGCAAGTAGAAAAAGTGTCGCGATTTCACGACATATTGCAAGGAAGAAAGAAAAGTGTCGCGATTTCGCGACATATTGGAAGAGAAAGAGGAGAAAGAAAAGTGTCACGATTTCGTGACATGTTTCATTTTGGTCAAAGCGAAGAGAAAGAGGAGAGAGAAAAAGATGTCGTGATTTCATGACATGTTTCATTTTCACGGTCCAAAGCGAAGAGAAAGAGGAGAGAGAAAAAGGTGTCGCGATTTCGCGACATGTTTCATTTTTGTGGTCCAAAGCGAAGAGAAAGAGGAGAGAGAAAAAGGTGTCATGATTTCGTGACATGTTTCATTTTCGTGGTCCAAAGCGAAGAGAAAGAGGAGAGAGAAAAAGGTGTCGTGATTTCGTGACATGTTTCATTTTCGCGGTCCAAAGCGAAGAGAAAGAGGAGAGAGAAAAAGGTGTCACGATTTCGCGACATGTTGCATTTTCGCGGCCAGAAGAGAAGAGAAAATGCAAGGAGAAAAAGTGTCGTGATATCGTGACATGTATTTTCGGAGGCCAAAGCAAAGAGAAAGTGCAAGGAGAAAAAGTGTAGTGATATCGCTACATGTTGTATTATCGTGGGCCGAAGCAAAGAAAAAGTGCAAGGAACAAAAGTGTAGTGATATCGCTACATGTTGTATTATCGCGGGCCGAAAGCAGAGAAAAAGCGCAAGGAGCAAAAGTGTAGCGATATCGCTACATGTTGTATTTTCGTGACCCGAAGGCAAGAGAAAGCGAAGGAGAAAAAGTGTCGCGATATCGCGACATGTCGCATTTTCGTGACTCTAGGAGGAGAGAGAATGTAAGAAGGTAGAAGTGTCGCGATATCACGACAAAAGTAAAAAGGAAGAGTACGGAGGCGAAAGTGTCGCGATATCGCGACATGTTGTATTTTCGTGGGTACAAGCAAAAAGAAGTAGCAAGGAGGAAAAGTGTCACGATATCGTGACATGTTTTTTTCATGGGTATGAACCAAGTAAAGCTGCAAGGAGGCGAAAGTGTCACGATATCGCGACATGTTGTGTTTTCGCTGGTACAAGCAAACAAAAGCAGCAAGGAGGCGAACGTGTCGCGATATCGCGACATGTGTTTTCATGGGTATGAACCAAGTAAAGCTGCAAGGAGAAAGTGTCATGATATCGTGACATGTTGTGTTTTTATGGGTACAAGCCGAGAAGAGGACAAAGAGGCGAAAGTGTCACGATATCACGACATGTGTTTTTGCGGGTACAAGCCGAGAAGAGGACAAAGAGGCAAAAGTGTCACGATTTCGTGATAGGTCGCTTTGGCGCAAGCTAAAAATAGAACCCAGCCGAAATAAGATATGTGACCGTTAACTGAAGTTATGCAGCAGTTACAAGGGACGTTACAAAAGAAAATCATGTAGCTAATTTAAGAACAGTCGAAGAAGGAGAAAACGAACAGTCGTATATATAGAATCGAATATGCATGCATGCACAGAAAAGAATACGAACAGTCATGATCGAGAAGATGAACAGTCATGGTAGGGTTATATGTGTAAATTCGTAACATGCATCGTGTTTGACGAAAAGCCTACCCTATATATAGACAAAAGCAGTTACAGTTAGAAAGCGTTACAACTGACAAGTGGCGCATGAGAAATGAAAGGAGTTACAACTGGAGTTACAAAGATTCAATATGGTTATAAAAGGAGGTCTACGCGGAGGATTACGTGCGGCTGATATAGAGGGTGAGTGCGCTGCTGAAAGAGAGCGAAAGCGCTGCTCAAACTAGAGTGAAAGTGCTGCAAGAAGAGGGCTGGAAGAGTGCCGTAAGAGGGCGTTAAGCAGAGCCGTGAGAGCCGTAAGAGTGCAGTAAGAAGCGCAGCAAGAGGGCTGTAAGAGGGCCATAAAAGTGTAGCAAGCAGAGCCATAGGTATGTGTTGTGTGAACTGTGGGCAATGTTGAGTGAGCAATAGACCAGTCAGGGTCTTGTAAAAGTGAAGGCATTTATATGTCAATATTCAAATTTCAGAATTGAAGTCCAAGTTGGTGCTTGGAATCAGGGGTTGGTGCTCCTTCCAGTTGGTGCTGGTAAATCAGGGGTTGGTGCTCCTTTTTGTTGGTGCAGATAAATCAGGGGTTGGTGCTCCTTCCAATTGGTGCTGGTAAATCAGGGGTTGGTGCTCCTTTCTATTGGTGCAGATAAATCAGGGGTTGGTGCTCCTTCCAGTTGGTGCTGGTAAATCAGGGGTTGGTGCTCCTTCCAGTTGGTGCTGGTAAATTGATTGTAAAGTTGTTGCTTTGCAAAGGCTAGATTTGGATGGGAGTCCAAACAGTCTATTTTTGAGGAGTAGCCAAAACTGGTGAACCTCGATACATCTTGTGTTGTGTGATGCTCTCTTGTTATATTTGCTTTATGTGGTTTTAAGCTTTCATTGTTTTGGCTTTAAGAGTTGAAGTTTTTAAGTTTTAAAGAGCCACACTGATTCACCCCCCCTCTTAGTGTCATTGTGAGACTAACACACACACACACACACACACACACATATATATATATATATATATATATATATATATATATATATATATATATATATATATATATATATATATATATATATATTTCTTTGTCTAATAAAGGAAAGAGGATCTCTAGGGCTCAATTCTGGATAGAATTAAGCAATGTTTGGCAATTTGGAAAAGTAAGTTCTTAACCATGAATGGAAGTCTACAACTAAAAATACTACATTATAATTTATCCTTATCTATGATGTCACTTTCAAGATTGCTACAAAGTATAATATTCAATTGTAACAAATTCAAATAGTTTTTCTTCAAAAAGGATAGGAGTAAAAAATATGGGTTTCCTCTTTGTAAATAGGATAGAGTTTACAAAGGAAAGAATATATATTTTTTAATTAGGTGAAATAAGGGGTTTTGAAAGGGTCCCCAAATATTTTACAAGGAAAAAGAAATTGTGTTCCTAGGGGAGAACCCAGAGACTGTAGAGAGAAACATTAACTAGAAATGTGAGATAAGCCACCACACAAATTTACATCTTCCACAACAAGAAATAAAATAGCAAGATAAAAATAGAAAATAACCAGAGGAGGCCAAGGGCCAAAACACCATTGGGACCTAACAATTAAGAACAAGTGTCCATGTGAACTTAGATTCCTTTAGATCCAGATCCATTAACTCATTCTAGTTTACAAAGAAAGCAAATTCCTCCATTCCTTTTGAAAACATGGTATTTCCCCATTTTTTGATGGATTGATAAAGGGGTGAGTTAAAGTCCTTAACCAACACCCAAATCTTATTTTTAAAAAATTATCTCATAAAACTCAAAGAAGACCAAAATAAGTTTCTAATGGGGCTAGAATTTGGAGCATATGTATTTGAAAAGACCCATCTACATCTAGATTCCTTGTAACAGAACATAATATTGGTAACTCTATCAGATGTCAAAATAATTGACCCATTAAACTAACTAGAGTCCTAGAGACACAAGAGGCCCTTAGAGGTCCCATGAACTGGGCTAGTCGTAAAACCTGCATCTTTCCAAACAACTTTTTTGACTAAGTCAATATTACATTCCTCCACTTTGGTTTCCTAGAGGAGAATGGTATCAGATAAAAGGTATTTTCTAAGGGAAGCTAGCAATCTCTGTTTAGAAGGTCCATTAAGGCCTCTAATATTATAGGATACAAATTTCATTTATGGGGTTTGGGATGGGATCTCCTTTCCCTAGTGGAGGGCTAGGAATGTTGATAAAAAGAGTCTAGATTTAACTGCTTTTTCCATAATATTTTCCAACAACCATCTTCAACAAAGATTAAGAGCCATTAGCAACCATCTTAGGAAAGAATACTAGAGAGATAGGATTAAAAAATTATAGACTTATGAGTTTGGAATTAGGGGAAAATCATGGTTGGATATTATTTAAAGATCAAAGAAAGATAATATTTTACTTAAAAAATATATAGGTTTTATAGATGCAATGAAATTATTCAAGAAAAACCCTACTTAGAGGATTGACAACATGGAAATTTATATCAAATATTTTGTAATTGATCATAAAACATATTATATGGTCAAAAAATGATGGGTATTGTATAAATTTTTAGTGTATTTGGTTGAATCCTTAAGCACATTAATCTTGTAAAGGTTCAAAGTGTTATATTTCATAATAGTTTCTAGAAACTAAAGTTATGCAAAAATAACTCATAGAGAAGAAAGACATGATGTAAAAGGGTATATGTAGACACAAAAATATCTTACTAAAGGAAATATAATTACACTCCAACCAAGGAAAAAGTGGTTGGTATGAAGGGGTATTTATATCCAATTACAAAAGACCTTTAGGTCAAAGTTAAACAATCATCCTTTATGTTAAATAATAAAATATAACAAAATATTCACCTATACAAGGTGTACATGGGCCCAAAGGGCTTATACAAATAAGATAATATATAAGTTGATCATGGCCTCAAGTGAAGCTTAACTACCGCATATTCCAACATACCCCCTTAAGCTAAATGGGGTCCATAGAGAGACCCTTATTAGTCATCCCCCTTATGGGACACTCTCTAATGCCAAGATGCTCTTGCATGCACACAAATGAAACTTTGAATATGAGCTTAACTAGTATGCCTATTGCCTAATATACCAAAAATATAAAAACAATATCAAGTATCCCATGGGCATAAAACCATCGTAATTAATGCATTCAATCTCAAAATACTTGGGACATCGATGGAACACTAGATCATGAACAAGATTTATGATACTATAATTTTTAAAATAAAGAAGGATTGTAAAGGGTCAAGAGATATCTACTTGCTCTAAAATCAAAATCATCCATCAAAGGTGTTTGGCAGCCTGATTGGCAACATAGTATTCAAATTTTATAGAAGACTAAGAAATAGTGGAATGTGATCTACAATGCCAAGGATGGGGGCAAAACCAAGATAAAAGACAAACCTAGTAATGAAGCACTACTAATTACTAGCCTAATTTACATCTAAGAATATTGTTAATATTAAAGATGCAACAATTGAGTAGTGAATAACCGTATTATATGTACCTTTGATGTATTAAAGGATCTCCTTGGTCATTGTCTAATGGCTCTCCCAAGGTGATTGCATATAATAGGAACAATAGTTGACAAAAAATACAATATCTAGCTGAGTTTGAGTGAGATAAAAATACCTTCCATAAGGGAATGATATAAAGTAGCATCTGCTAAAGAAACATTACAATATGCTCAAAGCTTTAAGTTAAAAGCAAAGGTAGTTTGAATAGATTTGCAATTCTCCATACTAAAACACTATAAAAGGTCCAAGGCATACTTAGGCTATAAGAGGGTAATTCCTAAAGAATTTTGATCATTCTGAACACCCAAGAAATAGTGCAAAAGCCCCAAATATGCCATCTAAAAGGTATCACAAAGTCATGAATTTATCTCTTGAATCACAAAAGGTGAGCTACCTATGATGAGAAGGCAATAAACATATAAAAAAATCACCAAATTCTGACCATTATAACGGTTGATGTAAATATTATGCTCTACTTTTTGAAACTTTTATTTGAAAAATAAAGAATAAATTTTATCATACCAAACATGCGGAGCTTGCTTAAGCCTATACAAGGACTTGGTCGAATGACACACCCAAGGGGTTGAACCCTTAAGCTCAAAACTAAAATCCTATTGTATATAGATCTTCTCTAGATGCTCACCATGAAGGAAGGAACTCTTCACATCCATTTGATGTACCTTCTAACCATAGGAATCACCTATGGACATAATTATTTGAATAGAATCAATATGAGAAACTAGGGTAAGTATATTTGAGTAGTCAATACCTTCTATCCAAGAGAAACCTCTAGCAATAAATCATAACTTATGCTTCTCCACATAACCATCTAAAGTGTACTTGATACTTTAAACCATCTGCATCCAACATTCTTCCTTTCTATGATAGGAACAAGATCCCATGTCCAATTCTTCATCAAAGATTTATAGTAAATAATCATAACATATTCCTATTTCAATCAACCCTTGGCCTAGGAATATGCGAGAGGATATCCAAAATTATCAACATTTGAAAGGAGGTCTCAAGAAGAGGACTTTTGATGTCACTCCATAAAAATAACGGGTTGAGCATCTTGAAGGAGAGATTGAACACACTTAGGCATTGAACAAATAATGGTATATCTAAGCACATATTGAGAAGGAGAAACATAAAATGTCAAAACTAAAACATCCAAATCATATTCACCATATACCTCAAGATCTAGTATAATCATACATGGATTAGGATGATCAAGCTCATCACTCCTAGAGTAAAAAATTGATGTTGATGAAGAGGGTAATGCTTGAAGAAAAGACAAATAATTAGGCTTAGTTGTAGAATATACATTGAGGGATGAACATACAATATAAAATAGAATGACACCAATATGAATCTCTAAGGGAGTCTCTAGAACAATCAGAGAGACTAGAGGATCCTTTTCCAAGATAGTAAGGAGATGCTATAGAAACCTTATAAAAAATAATATATTACCAAATAAAAATCTCATGTCTCTCCAAATCATAGAATGACAGGCCTTGGAAGTCTTTGTA
Source organism: Wollemia nobilis (assembly GCA_028583015.1). NCBI lineage: Eukaryota > Viridiplantae > Streptophyta > Pinopsida > Araucariales > Araucariaceae > Wollemia > Wollemia nobilis. The sequence goes on from JAQPPZ010002399.1 coordinate 3,998,309, forward strand.
TTCCCCACAAAAGCACATCTATGACTCTTTGGTGCCTCTTTATTTTGAGTATATTTGGGCATTTGATCCCATGCTATGGATCCAAAGATATGAAAATGGGATACATTAGGCTTGTTGCTTGTCAATCTATAAAGAGAAGTCATTCCATGAAAAACTAGGGTAAAAATTTGGTTGATGATATGTGTTACACAAAATGTTTGCTTTATCCCAAAACTTGGGCTCCATCGCATACAACATACATCAAGCCATCTCCATAATCACCCTATTATTTTTATTATCTATCCCACTATGCTCTAGAGTATAATGTACATTCCTCTAAAAGGTATTATCATGAAGAGACAAGAAATATAAAAATGCATTTCTCACATACTCACCTCCTCCATCTATTATGAGGAACTTTATATTTCTTTCAAATTGATTCAACCATTAGTGCTTTGAATTACTTAAAAAATTTGTGAGCCTAATATTTGGTATGAATAGTATGCAATTGTACATACTAGGAGAAATAATCAATGAAAAGTAGAAATTACTTATTCTTTAAGAGATATAGTATACCCATTGGGTCCACAAATATCATTGTGAATGAGCTCCAAGGGTAGTATCACATGCCTAGCTATACATTTTGGAAACAAATCTTTAATGCTTCCTCAAAACACACCCCTCATAGGCATCACTAAAAGAGAAATTGAAGGAATCCTAATAACCAACTAATGTTGAATCATATAACCCAATGACCCATAGCTAAGATGCCCAAGTATATGATACCATTATTGACTAACATCATCTACCTATGTCAACATAGACAAAAAATCTATCTTTTGTGAGAAGGAAGTAGGAGGAATTAGTCTCTGATGGAAAGGAATCATTTTTATTCTTATACATTTGATTCAACTCATCCAATACCTTGAGGTAACTATCTTGAATCCATCATAAATATCCTTGAACACCCATTGATTTGTTGAGGAATATTACATTATTTGGTACATGCTAATGTACCCCCATGGTACCTTCATGGTACAATTGTAAATATGTAATAGATTAGGGTTGAGTCTTTAGTTTAGATGAGTGATTTATATTTCCCCTTTCATGTAAGTGTCAATGTGTAGGAAATGCACAAGTGTCATGTAAGAGTGCAATGTGTAGGAAATGCACAAGTGTCATGTAAGTTAGAGTGCAAGTGTAGATTGAGAGAATGTGTATAAGTGTCACATATGTAAGGATGTGCACAAGTGTCTTAGATTAGGAGTGTATGTAGAAGTGTAAGAGTCATGTAGATGTGTGCAAGTGTCTTAGAGTCAAGTGTCCATGTAAGAACTTGAAGAGTCAAGTATGCAAGTGGTAAGATAAATAAGCCAAAGATCATGGGAATTGTAATATGGAGAGCAATAGTCAAGTACTTGAAGAGTAACATTACCATGGCTATATTATGGAGATAATACTCCATGAGAAGGAAATTTAAATATCAGATTACAGATTTGTAAGAGGAAGAAAAGGAATACAACTTGTATACAAATTTTTGAGCAATTAATATTATAATTTTTTCTTCATGTATAGTTCATGAATGACTTAGGCCATTTATTCATATTTTATTATATAAGTGATTATTATTTCCTTTATTATATTGGCCTTGATATACATATTATTTTGCTCATATATTATTCCACTCTTATATTATTATTTTGACATTTAATATTATATCTATTTTATATTGGGACCTATGATATTTTGTGCTAGTAAGGCTTAAAAATCCAACAATGTTATCATAGCTACCACATGGATTTGTCCATTTTTATAGAGTAGCCATCATTATAAATACTTAAATTTGTCTACTTTTGATAAAGTTAATTTAGAGTCTGTCTACTTTGAAGTAATGAAGATTTGGACTCTATTTTTAAAGGTTTGATTGAGTAGAGTTTGAGGGGACAAGGAATAGTCACCCTAATTTGGATGCTAGGGTCTTTCCACTTGGTTGAAGAAAAACCAATGAAGACTAGGACTCAACTAGATTAATAGAAAGAGCCAACTTAGAAGAAAAGTTGGACATTTGATAGAGGAAGCCAACTCAAAAGAAAAGTTGGATATTGAAGATTGAGGAAGAACCAACTTAGGAGAAAGTTGGTCATTCGAGGATATTTAGAGTCACCTTAACATTGATATTAGATTCTATAGTAAGGAGGAGAATCATACTGGGTTCTTAGGTGTGACATAAGACATTAAAAAATATTTTAAACATTAGAGTTATACTATAGAGGATAGAGAAGCAATCAAAGCTTCCTACAAAGATTGAGAAGCATTCAAGCTTCCTACAAAGATTAAGTAGCATATTAAGAAGCATTCAAAGCTTCCTAAGTATTGATATAGAGAAGCAAAGTATATAGCAGTATACAAATATAAAGGAACAACAACACTAGAAGAAGAACTACAAGATTTTATATAGTAGATCAAGAGGTCTACATAAGAGAAAAGGCCAAAGAAGCCTACATTGAAGAAAATGCCCAAGCGGCCTACATTAGGAAAGAGGTCTAAGAGACTTACATTATTAAAGAGTACAAGAGGTCAACATCATAGAAAAGGTCCAAGAAGCCTTCATGTAAGAAGAATCATGAACTGCTTGTGTGAGAGCATATGTAAGGTGTTAGCGAGATCTTTTATAAGATGCTAGAGAAAGCATATATAATAAGAAGCTAGAGTAAGCATGCATAAGAAGATAAAAAGAATATACATAAGGTACTAGAGAAGGACTAAGGGCACTAATAGAGTGTCAAAGGACACACATATAAGTAAGTTGAATATCCAAAAAGTAAGGGTGAATCAATTATAAGGGACAATCTGCCTGAGAAATGGGGTGAACCAAAAATCTATTTATTTGAGAAAAGAGAGAATTAGACATTGAACCATATGAGAAGGATAAACCAAAAATCTAGCCATCTGAGAAAAAAATCAAAAGTTGAATTGTTTGGAAAATAGGGCAAATTGGAGTGTAAGTTGCTTAAGGAAAGGTGAACCAAAAATTGGTTCTCTAGAGTAGCAACGCAAACCAATAACTGGTTTACTAGATAAGCAAAATGAACTAGAAATCGATTCTCTAAAGTAGCAACATGAACCAAAAATTGGTTCTCTAGAGAATCAAGGTAAACCGAGCATCTGAAGGCACATTGAACTAGAAATGGAGGCATCTAAAGGCACATTGCTTGAGGTAAGGTGAACAAGATATTGAGCCACCTAAGAGCTAACAACCAAATGAGCAAAAGAGAGGACGAGAAAGGAGACATCTATGGAAGAGATGTCATGAGCATGAATGTAATAATGTGAAGGAACATTAGACAATTTCATTAGATGTTACACCAACATTGAAAGTGGAGTTAGCTATCTTATCGTTGATGCACCCATAAGTAACAAACGTTATATTCAACATATAGTAGTTTTTGGGGGGAGTCAAAAAAATTAAATAACATTCAAGTGCTAAGGTTATAAGATATGGAGATATAAGGTTTAATTTAAAGTTTTTGATTATTGAGTTTTTTAATATTTGAAAAAGTTGAAAATTAGAAAGTGAAGGAGTTATAAGGAGTTAAAGGTATTAAGTTTTTTGATTTGGAGTATTTTTGAAGAGTTAAAAATTTAAATTTATTTGAATTTTTTTAAATTTCTTTAGAAAAATTAAAAAAAACTTTAAAAACTTTGAGTTTTTGGTTTTTGAAGTTTAAAAAAAAAAAAAAAAAAATTGAAATTTAGCAAATTTAATATATTTAGGAGTTAAAAGGATTTCTACATCAAAGGTTAGAAAATTTACATTTTGCAAATTTAATATTTGAGTTATTTTTTTAATTTGGTAGATATAAGATTTTCAACTTCAAAGGAATCAAATTTCATACTTTGATCATCATGGAAGGAAATATGGAGTCCATAATCAAAAAGGAAAGACTAGAAGTTATTAAATATGGTATTGGAAAATTTATTGAAAAATCTAAGGGTAAGCTAGATACGACAATATAATTCATCTATAGAGAAGCTATAGATGAAATTTTTGAGACATTTGAATACTATTTACACTCAAAACTTATTGAAGCAATTGATAATTCAAAGGATGATATTATGATACCTATTGATATAGGTAGCATAATGTATATGGCATTGCTTTCACTTGAACTTCATAAAGATGAAAATCTAAGACAAAAGGAGTTAATTGAAACTTTACGTAGGAAAGTATAAATTGATACAATTGAATCAAGTGAATCATCTCTAAAAACAATGTTTCATTCTTCATGCAATATTGACATTCCAATTTCATCTAATTTAGAAAATTATTATGATGCTCTAAGTGAATGTTTAAAAGTTATAAAACAACATCAAGATTATAAGAAAACTAGATCAAATGAAGCACATGATTCAAAGTTCAAAGACAAAGACAAAGTTCAAGCTATTCATGCACATGAATCAGAAGCACATGAACCGGAGGCAAAAGAAGAAGCTTAAGCAATTTATAAATAAGATAGAGAAGATACAAAGATTGAAGACCCAAAGAATAAAAATGAAGGAGAACTCAACATAGAATTCAAGTAAGAGGATGAACCCAAGATTCAAGATGAAGAATATTCTAGAGAAGCAGAGGTTCATGAACAATGCAAGGTCACTTGAATATTGAATACTAAAGTCTTCAATAACCAAATAATGTAATACAAGGGGTGTTGAGGAATATTACATTATTTGGTACATGATAATGTACCCCCATGGTACCTTCATGGTACAATTGTAAATATGTAATATATTAGGATCAATTATTTAATATAGATGAGTATTTTATATTTATCCTTTCATGTAAGTGTCAATGTGTAGGAAATACACAAGTTTCATGTAAGAGTGTAATGTCAAGGAAATGCACAAGTGTCATGTAAGTTTACGAGGCCATAAAGGGACTCATTATTTCAATATTTTTACACATAAAATTACCTATTTTACCTAAAAATATCAAGTATTTTAATAACTATTCATGTTTATATTGAAGATTAACGAAGTAATTGCAAAAAATGATACTTTGCTATTTGAATAGGTTTTATGTAGTTTTTATGGTATTTTGCATGATTTTAGTAGTAAAAATGCATAATAAAAATAGTTAGTAAATAAAGGCTTTATGAAATTTGATTAGCTGAGCATTTTTAAAGTGTTTTCCTACCTCAAATAAAGTTTCTAGGATGAGGTGGCATCAAGGAAAGAAAAAATATATTTGCAGTTGCTCGCATAATAGGACAACAAGCTGTAGTTTTAAAGGAGGATGAGTTTTATCGCTCAAAATTAATTTGAAAATGTATTGGGAGTATGGAGTAGGCTTATGAAGACTTGACCAAGCACTTGGAAGTGACTCAGCACCATTTTCCAACTCATTTGACACCAAACACATTCTTACGGAGCTATAGTTGGCAAATTCAATTAAAATGTAAACTTTGCTGAAAAATAGTTTTTTGTTAGATTTTTAGGGAGGCAAATAAGAATAATGTGTGGATGGATGTAACAAATAATATCTTACCTATTTTCTACATATTTTTCATCATTTTGAGGTGTGAAAAAATGTACAACTGCTTGCAAACAAATTCTATCCTAATTTTGGACTAAGTTTGTTTGTAACAACATAGGAAATCAACAATCACATTTTGATAGCAAATTATTTTCTAATTTTTATCCCTAATTGTAGGTAGAGAAATTTGAATATTTAATTATAAATACTCTTTCTTTGCCCCTTTGAAAGGGTTGGAGGAGAAAAAAAGAAAGAAAATAAAACACATATGCATATTTTTGGTACACTATCATAAACCTGATTGTTTTTGTTCTTTGTATGTAGTTGATTAATTTTGTAGTTTAACTTCTTTTCTTCTACAATATTTCACCTTTCATTGAGCCTAGAGCTTGGGCCCACTCTAAGGATCAGTGGAAAGTGTACTAACTTAGTTTTAGAATTTATTTTCAGTATTTTCTTTATGTTATTTAATTTTAGTAGTTTTGTTAAATCTGTTATTCCTCTCTTTTGTTGTGTTTTCCCCTATTTTCCCCTTGTTTTATCAGCATATTATGTTTCATTTTGTTACAGCCAACTGGTCACAATTCATTTTTGTAATTGTCATTTCTATTTCGACATTTAAATTTCTACATTTGATTCCTGTTTTAGCTAGTTTTCAAAGTCAACATTTCATTTCTACAATTTCAAATCTAGCAAAAGTAATTTAGTGAATTTCAATTTTAGTATTTTCAATTCCTGCAAATTAGTCAATTTTCCTTTCATGCAAGTGTGAAATTAATGTAGTTTCCTTTCTGCAAATATTTCTAGCTTTCATAGAAAAATTTAGTGTCCTAATACCTAAATTGCAGTTTTATAGTCTCTAATGTATACAACCCTAGGATGCCTCTCCAAATTTGATAAATTTAATTAAATTAAATGATGAGAATTAACGACACTCATCATTTTTGGTGTCATTTTCGGGGAGCAAATTAGTGTTGCTAGAGACCAATGTTAATTATTTTCTTGTAAAATTGACTTCACATAAAAATAGTTGCATTACTTGAGATTGCATTCTTGGATATTAGGACACTAGAATAGGATTTATTTCTTTAATAGGATGTATGAATATGTTTAGAAATAAAAGAGACCGAAATAACTTCTCACAAAGCACACGAAGAAAACATTCACGATACGAGGTTGAACTATGTTGAAGTTGTCTAAATTAAAGATTCTAGAATATATTAGAATTTTAAAAGAATCATAATTATCTACTTTAAGAAGTGAAAAATACTTTGAGAAAATATTACATGGAGAACAAAGTTGTAATTCAACACCACTCTCCCCTAATAAATCTATGCAATCAGGACAATTTAAATGAATTTATAATTGGTGTTGAAAACATATAATGGTAGGCTTACATGAAAATATAAGAAAAGCCAACAATGTGCTTCATCTTGGTAAAACTGATACATCTACCAAAAATTTCCAATGTCATGTTCAATTAAATCAAAACTCTCCTGTGGAAGTCATTTTACCTTCTAAATTATCAACTTTTAGGGAAAATGCATCTGAGGACCTTAATCACTTTCTACTTAAGCTTAAGATAGTATACCAAGCTTGTAACTATATCAATGACAATCAAAAACTTAAATTATTTCCTTTTACTCTTAAAGACTCCTACAATGGTTCATGAACTTAACACCAAATCTAATCCGAACCTAGGATAAAATGGAAAGAATATTTTTTGAGAAATACCAAGAATATTGTTAAGTAAAGAATCAAAAGTATAAATTGTCTAGGATGAAACAAAAAAAAAATGAAAATTTCGATACATTTTCCCTTGTTAACAAGAGATGTGGAGGAGTAGAACCAAAACTTAAATTCTTGAGAGGATTACTAGACGAATCAAGAGATGTATTGGATCTACCAAAGGAATGTTAGGGTTATTAGGAATAGATATTTGGGGATATATTATTATATTGTATAAGGGTTGGCATGGGCCACACATAACCCAAGGTTGATTGTATTATTTTTTTGAGTAAAAGGTAAAAATTTTAATAAAAAAATTGATCAGCTTATACAAATCCATTTTGATATCCTGCCTTTCATGGCAAGGCTCAAAATGTAGTTTTTCTATTTTATTTTATCTTCCTAGGATCTCTGAATCCCCCGTTCTTTAAAGTTTACCTCTTTCTTAACTGTATATGTCCTTTTCCAACAAAGATTACTGAAGCCCTCTTTTTTTTTTTTCTATTTTTGATAGCTTTCATGTTGCATTTGATTCCATAGTTGTGCCCAAATGTCTTGTTCTATCTCTGTCATTGAATATTATTCTTGTACTTTGGTCTGCATTGTTTCTAATAACTTCCTTAACATAATCCCTAAGGTCCTCTCTTCTAAATTGAATTCCTCTTTAAAAATTTTGTTATTACGTTCCAACCATATTTTCCAATAGATGAAGCCAATCTCTAAATTCCAAGCTATGCTTAGTGTTTTAGATTTGAAGGTGTTATGTGACCAGTAGTTCCAAAAATTACTACTATTCTAAATTCCAAGCTATGCTTAGTGTTTTGGCTAAATATGGAGTACCACCAATTCTATATTGTAAGCATAGGAGCAATAAAAAAGGAGGTGGTTTATATTTTCTACCTCTTGGAAGCACATTACACATCCACTGGGTCCAATGTACCCCTTTCTCCTCATATTATCCTAAGAAATAATGATTTTGTGAGCAACCTACCATATAAAACAATTAACCTTTGGCCAACATTTTGGTTGCCATATTTCTTTCTAGGGAAGTTTTTGTTGGGGTTGGTTCCTACTACTTTGGTGAGCCTTTCGATAGCCTACTTTCACTATGTAAGTGCCTTGTTTCCCATATCCCCATGCTAGTTGGTCAGGTCCATATTTCCATAGCCATGTTATTTTTTCTAGGATTTCTTTCAGTTCACATTTTTTGGCTTCCCATTTTTCACCTAACCACTGGTCCAAATTTTGCCATCTTCCTAAAGCTGCTAGTTGTTGGCTTGGGGGGATGAGATACTAAGATATAAGAGTTTGGCCATGATTATGAAGAGTCTCTCTGATGCCACTAAGATGAGGGTATTGTTTGATAATGGGGGGGAAAATTCCCAAGAATCATCCCATAAATTGACTTTTCTCCCATCACCTACTTTCCAATGTAAGTCTTCCTTAATCATCGAGGCTCCTTTTTTGAGTGTTTTTCATATCTCTGATCCCACACCTGTAACTGGCAACCATGGGACATCCTCCATTTCGTGTGTAGGGTAATATTTAGCTTTAGGAACTTGGCTCCATAAATAATCTGGGTTTGTGATCCACCTCCAGATAAATTCCCTATTAGTGCTAGGTTGTTTTTTGTTGTAGCTCTAATTCCAAGACCTCCCTCTTCCTTTGGTTGACAAACTTTCTCCCAGCTTACCAAAGAATTTTTTGATTTTCTTGTGCTCATGACCATAAGAATTTTATCATCAGTTTTTCCAAATCTTTGAGTATACTCTTTGGGGTTACTAAAATAGAAAATTTGTAAACTAACATTGCTTTAAACACTGGTTTCAAAAGTGTGACTCTGCCTCCAAAGCTTAACCATCTATGAGACGAGTGTGATAATTTTGAGAAAATTTTATCTTTTATGAATTTCCAATATTTCTTTTTAAATATTTTTCTATTAAGGGAATTCCCAAGTAATCTAATGGACATGAGGAAATTAAGAACCTAAGAATGTTTGCTATCCGATATCTGATTCTCTTATGTACATTAAAGAAGACAACTTTAGATTTTTCTTCATTTAGAAGTTGGCTCGTGGATGTAGTGTAACAGTCTAATATTTCTCTGATTCTGGTTGCTTCTTTTATTGTTGCTTCCCCCTATAATCTTGTATCATCTACGAATTGTAGATGAGTGATAGCTATATCTCTGTTTATTTGAATTCCTATAATGTTGTTCTTTGATTTTTTCTTCTGTATAAGTTTTCCCAGTCCTTCTGTAAAAATAATGAATAAATATGGAGAGAGAGGATCTCCTTGTATAATTTCTCTACTGGCTATGAAAAATGGGAAGGGGATTTCGTTTATGAGCACTAAAAATGATACTGTGGAGATGCATTCAAGTATCCAGTTGATCCAATCTATTTGGAATCCAAATCTGTGCAAAATTTTATCCAAAAATTCTCAACTCACTCTGTCATAGGCCTTGGATAGATCTAACTTTAGGAACATTCATTTGTTCTTTCTTTTGCCCATCTGATGCATAGTTTCTTATGCTATTACAATCCCATATAATATTTATCTACCCTGCACAAATCCCCATTTTTCAAGAGATATAATATTTGGTAATATAGCTTTTAGTCTGTTGGATATTACCTTGGTGATGATCTTGTAGATAACATTGGAGAGAGCTATTGGTTTGTAATTGGTTAGATTCTCCATCTCTCCTCCATTTGGAATCAATGCTAGAAAATTATGGTTGAGGTATTTGAGAATCCTACCACTGGATCTAGCTTCTTCTATTGCTCTAATTATATCTTCTCCTATAATATCCCAAAAATATTTGTAGAATTCTATTGGTAATCCATTAAGACCTAGGGCTTTTCTTTATTGCATAGAGAAGATTATTTATTTCACATCTTCTTCTTTTATCTCTTTCATAAACTCCTCATTCTTCTCTTGAGAGACTAATCTAAGGATACTTCCCAAGATTTACTCCTGGGATTGTTTTGACAGATGTGAATTTGCAGTAAACAAAGTGGAGAAAAACTCATTAGCTACTTTTTACATACCTAAAGTGGTGGTTTCTAGGAGTCCATCTACATTTGTTAAAGCATCAATCCGGTTATAGTGTTTTCTACCTGTGGTCGACTGGTGAAAGAACTTTGTATTCCTATATCCTTCTTGAAGCTAAGTAATTCTAGATATCTGTTTCCAATAGGTTTCTTATTTCTTATCTAGCTCCTCTTCCTCCTGCATTAAGATTTTTTCATGGGAGAGTAATTCCTCTGAAAGGGGTTTTGAATGAATTCTTCCTACAACTTATTGCATTCTCTCAACTAGCTATGCTCTTTGTTGCTAAAAATCTGATCTTTGGAATTTGCTCCAGTTTTTCAATTTATATTTGATATGTTTCAATATGGAGTGTAGTTGAAATAATGCCTTTCCAAATGCTGGTTTCCCTTGTTGCCACCATCATTGAACTAACTCTAGTAATTCCTGGTTTAGAAGCCAAAAGTTCTCAAATCTAAATGGGTGGTTTTTGGACTGGGGTATTTTGTTTATGATATTTAGACATATCGAGAAATGGTCAGAAGATAATAGGTTTGTGATTTTTGAATGACAACTCCATAACTATTTAATTTATTCCTCTCTCAATATCCTATATAATATTGTTTTTATTGCTTGGTATCCTTTCCTTTTATTGGTCCAAGTAGTACCACATCTTGGAGGTGGAATGTCAATCAGATTTAAATTATTAGCTTGGACAATCAAGAGTTTTTCCTTCTCACTAAGATGATTTATACCTCCCTCTTGGTTATTCACTGATATATTGACATTGAAGTCTCCACCCACCAGGAACCTATCTTCTTAGTAAGCTTCTCTAATAGTATGGATTGAATTTGAAGAACACAAGCTTATACTGAGAGGGGGGGGTGAACAGTATAAGACCTCTTTTTACTTTTTCCTTTATACTTCAAAATAGTAAAGCAATATACCCAAAGCAATATCAAAGCAATGCACAATATCATCCACAAAGTGACACCAATTTTAACATGGTTCACCCAGAATGGCTGGGCTATGTCCACAAAAATTTTCTCTAAAAGTTATCTCAAAGTTTTTTGGGAATCCTTCCCAATTACAATGTTTATGAGCCTCGGCCCAAAGGAGATACCTTCCCCCAATCAAAATTTATGAGCCTCTGCTCAAAGGAGATACCTTCCCCCAATCAGAATTTATGAGCCTCTGCTCAAAGGAGATACCTTCCCCTCTGCTCTATAAATGATCCCTTAGAAGATCAACTGCCTCTACCTCTTGCCAGCACGTGGAACTCCTTTCCACCAAAGACCTCCTATCCTCAATGCTTAGCCTAAGAGACCTTTGCATTCTATGATCACGTCCACAACAGCTCAACAACCTGTACCAAACACAGTTAGTCGGTCTAGTACAAGTCTTCCTCTATCTGTTAGATCTATCCAACTCTTGAATAAATCAATCCTCTACATACAAGCCTTCTCAAAGACTTGCCAAATCTATCCTCAGGTTCTTCTCATAGAACCAATCCACCTCTATCCTCAAGTTCTCTGATAGAACTATCAAACTCAGCTCACAAGTCCTCTGCTAGGACCTGTCCAAATCTGCTCACAAGTCCCCACCGAAACCTGTCCAAAATTGCTCACAAGTCCCCACCGAAACTTCTCCAAAATTGCTCACAAGTACCCATCGAAACCTGTCCAAAAATTGCTCACAAGTCCCCACTAGAACCTGTCCAAAAACTGCTCACAAGTCCCCACTAGAACCTGTCCAAAAAATCAGCAAGCTCACCAAGAAAAACTTTCTTAGTAGGAAATAACAAAGTGAATTGTTAGAGACCCAATGTGATTTGTCAAACTCATAGAAGCATAAAGAGAATTGTTAGAGACTCAATATGTTCTATACTCAAATCCCAATCTCAAAACTCAACTCAAATCAACTCAGCTCAATCTCAATCTCAAATCTAAAAACTCAACTCAATATCTGAAATGGAGAGGATAGAATGTTTTATTTCAAGAACATGAAACCCCAACAATTGCCAACTATGCAAAGAATCACATAACAATGATACTCATGTTCTTTTCACCATCAATTAGGGTTTCAACAACAATGCTCATCAAACAAGGTTTAGTCAACCAACACCATTCAACTCAACATCAACCTTGAAGCATTCAACCAATCATCACAAGAAAAGGAAACAAGTAGAAATCCTTTTCCCTCCAAAGATATTTGAACAAAACAACCACCAAAACAATATCACCAAATGCAAAGAATAACTTGCTCAAATCAACTCAATGGAGTAAGCCCAATATCATGAATCAAGTAAAGCAATTACTTGATCAAACAACCTCTATGGAAGCAACTCAACCATCAAAATTAAAACAGCCAACCAAGGGTTCCACCAACTCAATGCAAGTAGCTAGACTCACAAATATAAACCCTAGTGCACAAAGCTTCCACTATCTCAAACCAGAAATTATGCATTCACCAAAAACTCTCCTTAAGGATAACAATGCATAAGTAGTCTTCAACAAACTAGAAAATAGGATTTACACCTAGCCAAAGGATACCTAGTAGAATACCTTTTCACTCCAACCTTATTTCAGAAAACATACACCAATCATACTCATAAGAAGAATGTGCCCATACCTTATTGGAGTAGAAGATAATTGAACCTTCAAGCTGTCACCACACACAACTCTCAAACTTCCAACCAAGTTAGGGTTAGAATAAAAAGAAATGAGCAATAATATAAACTTCCTTTATTACACCTTTTAGCTCCACTTCTTTAAACACAACCACCATAACATGCCAATAAATCAACAATCACGGACTCACACCTTATACCTCCATTTTTAATTTTAGCATAGCAAAGAATAATCTTAAAAATACATCCAAAGAAATATGCCCTTATTTCTCCTAAGCTTTTATTCAATGCTAATCACAAAAGCCAAAACTCATAAAATTTAATCACACCTTATAAATCGCTGTCCAAGAAACTTCGAATTTTGTGGCATAAAGACGTTTTAATAAAAATGTGTGTTACTCTAGCAAAGCACCCTCGCGAGACTCGAAACGACGACCTCCGCCAATGCAGCGCCCAACAACAGCCTTCGCTGCCACTAGCCCACACGGGCTACGAAGTTCACAAGTGAACTTCCCTCCACTTCACCCTCAAAAAAACTCCCGAAGACTTTTCAACCGCACGTGCTTCTAAGTCTTCCTTCGATTGTAGCGAATACAGAGCACAAACACCGCAAATTGCATTCGAGGAATTTTGAATTCATTAGCCTTCCAACCTTAGGAGTTGGAGAATAAATAGTCTCTTCGAAGACACCTTGACGTCGTCGGAAATAAAGACCATTTCAAAATTAATCAAAAGTCTTTTCAAAAAGGGTTTAAAAACCCTTAAATAATTTTAATAAATTAAGAATAAAAAAAAAGGTTTAAAAACCTTTAAGTATTTTTAATAAATAAAAAATAATTTCTCCCTTAATTAATTAATTAAATAATTAATTAAAACCTTGAAGGCTTTTAAATAATAATTAAATAAATAATAAAGAGAACCTCCATTGGTTTTAATGAAAACCATTTAACTTGGTTTTAATAAAAACCCTATCCAACTTGGTTTTAATAAAAACCCTTGCCAATGGAATCTCTCCGGATTCTCTTAAAAATATTCTCTTGGAATCTTCCACCTTTGAAGCCAACACATCCTCTTAACATTAATGCCATTTCATTTTGACATCAATGACAACTCATAGACAAGAAGCTAGGATCTCAAACCCAAAATTGCCAACAGAATTCCATTGGGTTTTTGTTCCTACACTTCCTTCATCCCATAAAAGTTAATAATCAGCCAAACTGAGTCTGATTCTATCTCTCAATATAGTCATCAAGATCCCTCTAGATGATGCTGCTCCTACCTGCTAAAAAGTGTCTCTATTCCACAAAGTGACCATTACCCTAGAGAAACCATGGGAAGCTTGGGCCTTAGAGTTTCCATTCCTCCAACATCTCTTGGATATTGTTTGCATTGCTTCCAGTGATGCTTTAGTTTCCTGTAATAAAACCACATATGGGTGGTTATCTTCTATCATACATTTAAAAACCAATTGTCTGGGGTGGCCATTTAATCCCCTTACATTCCATGTGTGTATAATCATTAGGAACCTGTGTTCTAGAATTTGGCTATGGGTTTAACCATGCCTGCCTCTCTAAAATATTCTCCTTATTATTGTATTTTTTCTTTGTTTGTATTTCTACCTACTCCTTGAGAGTTAGTATTTTTTAGCATTTTATCCATTTGGGTTATCCCAAGGGTTAGATTTTCTCTATTTTTCTCTACTATTCCCATAATTACCTTTGTATATGTATGTGGATCTTTATTGTATATTACTAGAGCTCCTTCTGTATTTGGTTGTGGCTGCTCTTTATATTCTATTTGTTGTTCTTTGGTTGATGCAAATTGTACCTGTATGGATTGTCCTTCTTCTACCCCTCTCATTACTATTAGGTATTGTTGTTTTTCTATATCTGTATGTTATGGATGATAAACCTCTCATGCTATCAGTTTCTCTAGATTTTCGGTTTGATTTAAGTGCGGTAGTTCCTCTCCTTTCATTGGATCATCTACCCTGAGGATCTCTTTTTTTTGGATGGAACTCTTCCTTCTTGGCATTGATTTGTATTTCCTCCCTTCTGCTGATTTCTTCCTCTTTCCTGGTTATTATTTTTTGTTCCTTTTCTCATAACCGTCTAAAATTCTTGTTCATTTTCTTTTTACTAAGGTTGGTTTCTTGGGTTTGGATTCACTGGATTTATCTCTTCTTTGGTTAGTTTGGGGTAGCTTATCACCAAATATCCATATTCATGACATGCTCTACATCTAAAAGGCATAAATTCATAGTCTATTTATTGTATTTATATATTCCTTTTGACTTTGAGGCCTATTTTTATTGGCAGTAGTTTTTCCAATTCCATCTCCACACAAATTCTAGCATACACTGCTGATCCTCCTTCTGCTGATTCTCTTGATCTGCTATGTATTTTCCCAAGAGATTACCTATAAACTCCAAAATTTCCTCTTTCCAGTATTCTAAAGGAAGTGCAAATAATTTTAGCCAAATTGGAGGTGCCGAGGGTTTAGTTTGAGGATCAAAAGCAGGTCACCATGGTTGCATGAATATATCTACAGGGCCTATGTTATACGGACCTCCCTAAAAATATCTGTCCTTGTTAGATATTATTATGAATTTAACTACGAAGTATCCATTTGGTAATGTGAAGATATACAATTCCCCTTATGGTGCCCAATTATTCCTGGCCTAGGAGTATAAGAACCTTGCAAAAGGTCGAAGTCCTACAAATTTGCATATTAAGGTATGCTTGGATTTATACACAATATCATATGTTATGAGTTCTTCTACAATTTCTAGCACTAGGATTGTTTCTACCTGAGGTAAACATCCATTTATTTTGGCTTGTTCAGTTTCAGTCTCCTTCATTTTATTCATGATATGTAGGATTTTTTAGGCCTGTTCTCCTATCTCTCTTTCTGTTACTGTATCTAATCGCTTCCACAAAGGATTATGTATTAGGTCCCTTGGGACTTTGAGTCCTTCCCTCAAAATTCCCTTATGTGAACCCTCCTATCGAGGATTCTCCCATTGAATTCTCCCCCCTTGTAAACCCTAATTTTTCACCTTTTGTTCGATATATCAAAGAAAACTGACCTTAACTTAAATAAATAAAATATTCAAGTATGGCTAAAATTGCTAAGCAGAACTTGCCTGTTCACACACAAAAATCAATAGCCTTCCTTTAACCCTGCGTGTATTGGATTTTGGTATTTGGCTTGAAGTTCATCGCTCTTCTCTCTTCGATCACCAAAGCTCACCACAGCTAAAACCCTTCAAAACCCTCTTGCCAGCTCCACTCCATTGCTCTCCAAGGATGTAGAGCATTTTGGAGGTTTTGCAACATGCAAGGGCCTCAAGGGTGAGTGCGCAGGGGTAGCTCTACTCTTCTTCGTTCATTGGATTGGAGAAATATAACCTTTGGAAGATGTTTAAATTTTCTTTTAATTTTTATTCTGTGGCTTGATGATCTACCTTCGACCTACGATCAGGCTGCTTGGGCCAATTTGGGCCTGTACTTGGATGTTAATAGGGAACAATAAAAATAAATACATACTTTACTTCAACCTAGATAGTCATATAACATTTTGCTAAAAATAAAAAACCATTTAGACCATGTTGGTATGTGCAGGGCATTACTCGAGGGGATTGTTAGTAAACCATAAATAGGGTTATAATATACTTTACAAGACAGGGAAAATTTATTTATTCAATTTTAGTTGGATTTTGGCTAATATGTTTTCCCCAAGTTTAGTTCCCACTGTAAAGACATCCACTACTAAATTATCAAGATTGATTGTATTATAATATTATATTATATTACAATATAATATTATATTAGTAGTAGGCTCCTCAAAGTAGATATAGAATATGGATATATAACGAAGAGATATTTGTCATTGTAATCATCATGGAGAACAATATTATGTAATCGTCTTTGCCCATGAAGTGTCTTATGGAAATTTACCCTCCTTAAGTGGCTCTCTCATCTTGGGAGATCTTGTGGAGTTATTCCTTAAGGATTATTATTGGTATTTCCCTACCTTAAGGGTATTATCTATATTTCTCTCATTTGTGGATTGTTGTTATGGATAATTATTTATGGATGAATGATTTGATATTTTTGCATATTGGTGAATAATTTTTGTTAATTTCCGTAAAAAGTGGTATCAAAGCAACGATTCTGGAAAATATGGGGATTTTTTTTGTGGAATTTCAGAATTAAGGCTGATTTGTTTTTGGAAAAACATCTCATATTTCAGGAGCCATATCTCTACGAATATTTATCCAATTTAGATGATTCTTAGATCATTTTTTGTGGAATTTGAAGAGCTTTAAAATGAGTGGTCATGTAAAGGAATTCGAGTAGTATTCAGGGATATACAACCTTTTGAATTCAACCATTTGGAACAAGCGAGTGACAAATTTTCAAATCATGAATTTCTTGGAAGATGAAATTTGTTAGTTCGGGTAAGAAAATCAATTGCAATTTATTTTGTTTGGAAGAAAAATTGCAGATCTAGTTGTTTATGTGGAATTTTAGCTTTAAATTAGTGGAGAGATATATATTTTCATAAAACCCTAGTTTGCATTGGGGCATGAATATATTTTCATGAAACCCTAGTTTGCATTATCTTGGGGTGTGAACTTATGGAGCTACAATTTTTTTTGGAAAAGATGATATTGATGTTAGGATTTGGTGGTAAAATTTTAAATCCTTATATCATTATTCTCTTTGGAAAATTATGCTTCCTGATTTTCTTGAAGGAGAAGCTCTTTCTTGGTTTTATAGTTTTTGTAGTGCCCTGACTTGGGAAAAACTAGAGCAAGTATTCTTGAGTAAATGGGAATTTATTCATTTACCAAGAAAGTTAGATATTTGTATGAGAGATCTTGAGAGAAGGAATAAAAATATAGACAACTTGATGGATGTCATCAAAGACCTTGAAAAGAAACTACAAAGGATTCGAAATGAGTGAAATAAAATTAAAGGACAATGGGAATTTTTCAAGATACAAAATGAAGACTATGAAAAAGAAATAAAATTACTCAAGGAAGAGAAAGAGGAAAATTCTAGGGAATATAATGAGAAGAATATAGAAGGTACATACTTGGATTTTCAAAATCAAGAGAAGAATCAAAAGGGTTTAAATTCATCTAAAAGTTCTATTTTGCAAGTTCACGAAAGCATTCAAAAGGAACAGGTTATTATTTCCATTGACCCTAGTAGCAGATATAATTTTATTAATATTTATTTGGCTAAGAGGTTGCAGGTTCAAGCAAAAAAAATTAAGGACATACAGTTGGAGGGTGAGAATATTCAGATTTTTGAATATTTGAAGATCACCATTGATAAATATGTTTTACATTCAGATTTTTATGCTATTGAGATGGATGATGTGGATATTATTCTTGGTTATCCTTGGTTAGATTCTTTAGGTACTGTTAACATTAATGTACAAAAGAAGTTTATTAATTTATGGTACAATAAAAAGAAGATAACATTGTAGGATATATCTCAGCTTAAGGAGCAAGGATCCAAGGAAGACCAAGAAGTGGTTGTGGAGAAACAAATTGAAGAACAAATAGAATAAACTAAAACCAAATCCAAGAAGGAAGCAACAACTAAAAAGTCCATGGAAGAAGTAGTAACACCAAAGTCCATGGAAATAATAATAGCAAAGTCTAAGAAAAATTTGTTGGAAGAGCACAAGGACATACCAAACAAAGGGAACATGAAAGAACAATGTGTAGAAGAATTTAAAATAATGGAACCAAATATTGAGGAGTCAAAAAAGGTAGAACATCAAGTTAAGGTTGTAGCTTATCACCATCCACATCACCATAAGTGACAACAATATTGGAGGCATGGATTAAGGCAACAATATTATGGTTCTACATGGAATCAAAAAGGCATCAAGTATGGTAGTTTTTGGAAAAGAAAGCATAGTGATATTGGTTTTCAAAGTGGTGCATTAGTAGCAAGGAGCAAGTGGACCCATAATTCAAATTATCAAAATACAATAGCAGAAGTATGGAACCAACAAAGTGGATTTGGATACTCAAGTGGTAAAATGACATACTAGCATCAACAACGACCACCACCAATCAATGTTTCACTAGGATGGATGGATGATCGATATTGGTACCAGTTGCTAACATTGCTTAGAAAATCATATTATATTATTTTTTCATATGTTTCAAGGATGAAACATTTGTAAGGAGGATGGCATGTTAGGGTACCTAGGAATAGATATTTCAGAATATATTATTATATTGTATAAGGGTTGGCATGGGCCACACATAGCCTAAGGTTGATTATATTATAAAATTATTTTATATTATAATATTATATTATATTAATAGTAGGCTTCCCAAAGTAGAATTAGAATATGGATATATAAAGAAGATATATTTATCATTGTAATCATCATGGAGATCAATCTTATGTAATCATATTTACCCATGAAGTGGCTTATGGAACTTTCCCTCCCTTAAGTGGCTCTCTCATCTTGGGAGATCTTGTGGAGTTATTCCTTCTTGAAGGATTATTTTTGGTATTTCCCTACCTTAAGGGTATTATCTCTCTCTCTCTCATTTGTGGATTGTTATTGTGGACAATTATTTGTGGATGAATAATTTGATATTTATGCATATTGGTGAATGATTTCTGTTAATGAAAATAAAGTTTTGTAACAAGGAACAACAACAACAAGAAACACAACCTCCACTTTTGGCTCAACCTGTGACCAATTCTAATAATATTAAACAGACAACCCTTGTATATATGGATGAATCAAAAGATACAACCATAATAAATATCATTGGCTGTGACAACATTCAACAGTGTTCAAGAAAAATACTTCTTGAACATATTTCACTTATCAATATAGAAATTGAAGTTGAAGGTAATAAACATGAGAACCCATATACACTAAAACAAAAACACGAAAAAGAAAACCTGCCTCAAGATGATTTAATGGAGAAGGTACCATATCCTAAATAATTTAACATATAAAAATAACATCTTCAAAATTAGATTTGGTAAAGAAATTAGAACATTTTAATGTTACAATTCCTTTACTACATGTTGTTAAAGATGTATCTACAAATAACCAAATTATTCAAGAAATGGGTATTAAGAAACCAAGAAGAAAAAAGAAAGTATATCCTAAAACCATACAAGTAGGTGAAAAATTAGTAGACTTGCTTGTAGGAAAAATTACTTCACCTAAGTATAGTTATATAGGAAGCCCATGGTTTCTTGAATCAGATAAAGGAAATCAAAAGAAACATATTTTTCTAATTGAGTTTGAATTCCTAACACTTCATATATCTTTGGAAGATGGCATTGAGTTGTTGTAGGTACAAGAGAATTTTTTGCAATTGAATGCAATGGATGAAATCCAATTGGAGACACTTCACCAAATAGATATCATTCAACAATAATGGAAAATGTGGCATGATTGTCATATTAGAAGTAATAAAGATGAACTAAAAGTGTTCAGGAGGAAAGCCATTCAACTTTCTTCAATTGATGATTCGAGGAGGATAGTGGTGGTGAATGGACATCATTTACGATTGTATCATAAGCCACTACCAAATATGGAATTTGATCGATATTTCTCATGGTCAAACTTGCACATGATAGAAGAGGCTTCCTATTCTGATAGAGATTCTGAATGATCATATCTTTGAATCATGAACAAAAAAAATAAAATGAAAATGAAAAAAAATGATGAAAAAGAAAAAATTGTAGCATAAGGCATGTCCCACAAAATGAGGATGCATGAGGGCATGCATCAATTTTAGTGAGGAGGAGGAAAAATGAAGTCAATACTTTATTTTGAGCAATAAGGAGGAAATGATGACATAAGAGGATTCTTATTGCTCATATGGAAAGAAATATTGATGTATCATTGTTGTTGTTTTCATGCAAAAAAAGATAGATGTGCTTTTTGCAAAATAAGAATTTTTATTATCCAAATAAAATCTCCATGAGATACATTCTTTGTCATTGAAGCTCCATGAAAGATATTCTCTATCATTGAAGCTCCTAGAAAAAAAATAAAACAAGAAAAAAAGAGAAAATCTTGACTATGAAAATCCTTCATGGACACAATCAAGACAGAAGAAGGTTGAAAACCAGAAATGGTAGCCTCTTCTAATGAAAAAAAGAATAATCTCAATTGTGAAAATCCTTTATGGATGCAATCGAGACAGAAGTTGGTTGAAAACCAGAAATGACAACCTCTTCTGCAAGAAAAAAAGCAAAAAGAAGAAGAAGAAGAAAAAATAATAATTCAATGGTGAAAACCTCCTTGGGGCACTATTGAGTCAAGGCTTGTGTGAAAACCAGTTTTTAACATGTTTTACTTGAAGAATTTTCTGCATTTGTACAATGCCTAATTATTGTAGATATATTCTTTTCAGATTTCAAACATCATAAGTGTGCAATCAACAAGAAATCCAAAAAGGTGCATGAAATCTCTTCAATAGTAAGGTATGCATTTTATTCAATTTTACTATTAGTTAGCCTTAGCATTGTATGAATAGTAATTAAATGCTTGGCACACTTATGCATATAACTGGAAAACTTAAACACCCTACTAAGTACTCCCAAAAGCTATTTTGGTATACCTTTGGTTATGGGAGATTCATATTTGAAAAGTTTGAAAAAGAGAAAAAGTTGCTTTGAGTACTCCAGCATAACAATTATGTGAAAAGTGTGCAACCAAATAATGCAGACATCTCAGCATAGTTGTGCAGGAATAAAGAGTGAAAAAAATAGAAAAAGAGAAAAAAATAGAAAAAAATAAACCGCACAACTTTTTAGGCCATTTTCTATGTTCTTGTAGCACTCTGACACAAATTAGTGTATTATGCCTATGTTTTGGAATATTGCAGGTATATTTAATCCAAATTTAGAGTATACAGATATGAAAATAGACTTATAGGCAAAGTTTCAAAATATTACAAGTATGTTCAACTTCGCAACCTACAAGTTTGAAAACTAGGGTTGCAGG
The DNA here is from genome assembly GCA_028583015.1 of Wollemia nobilis. Lineage (NCBI taxonomy): Eukaryota > Viridiplantae > Streptophyta > Pinopsida > Araucariales > Araucariaceae > Wollemia > Wollemia nobilis. The sequence continues at coordinate 4,020,225 of JAQPPZ010002399.1, forward strand.
CAAAGCTCCAAAAACATCACAAGTAAAGTGATTCAAAACATGCAAAATTATGAAATTGAAAAAAAAGTGTAGTTGGTTTCAAAAATAGAAGCTAAAATAATTGCAAGAAAAAATGCAGTTGGAAAGTTGTAGAAGTGTAGTTGGATAATTGCAAGAGTGTAGTTGAAAAAAATTGTAAAAAATACAATTTGATATATGTTGAAAATGATCCAAAACAGATAGTGAAAGTAGCCATAGGTAGGGCATAAAACCCTGAGGAAAATGTGGATGATAGGGTTACTCCTGAACCTTAGGGAACCCCATCATTACCCCATGGTCCACTAGCTACCAAAATTAGGGCACAAAGAAAGAGAAAAGATGAAAGTAGCCCTACAAAAAAAACTAGAACCAAGAGGGTAGTTTTAAAAACTAAGGATATTAAAGTCTCTATTTATGTAGAAGAATATGCACAACCAAAGCATTTCAATTTTGAAATAATTAAGGCACAGGCTGAAACAAAAAATTTTTCATGTACAAAGGAAGATGAAACTAGATGCACAAATAGGTCTACAAGAAGAAAACTACAAAAAATAAAGTAAAACTGGTGGAACATAGGAAAGCTAAGGGTAGCCCTAAAAAAAAACCAAAGATCAAGTTGGTTATGTAGAGAAGTTTGCATAGTCAAAATCCTCCAATTCTAAAATAATTGGGTCACTAGCTGGAGTAGCAGATTCATCATCAAAAGAAGAAGCTGATTCTAGCTTTACAATTAGGCCTGCAGGAAGAAAAATTGCAAGGACAAAGCAAACTAGTGAAGTAAAAGAAATAGGTGTACAACCATTGAGAAGGTCCACAAGGTAAAGAGAAAAATATGCTATAGAGGAGCCTAGTGAGGCAAGGGAAACATAGACTAAAACTCAGACACAACCACCTTCACCTCCTATGATAAGGAGCTCAATGAAAAATAGCAGGACACAACTACAACAACTGAAACGACATCTCTTGTACCTTCCAAGCTAAAGAAAAAGAGAATTAATTGTGTAAGAGGATTAAGATGAAATTGCTATAGAGGACACACCTATTTTGGTATCACCTGATCAGGTGGAGGAATAACTTGTTGAAGAGCATGAAGAGCCAAATTCACCACTTGTAATGGATTTTCCTACATATTCCTTAGAGCCAAAAGACCCTATGAAGGCTTCTAGGGTGATCATTAAGATACAACAGACCTATATTGAAAAGCGAGAAGTAGCAATCAAAGAAAAAGATGAGTATATTGATCAATTGCTGTAAGAAATAAATGAATTAAAAGGGAAAATGGCACAAATGGAGAGTCTGCCTATAATTTCTAATTTAGGGTTAGAAGTAGAAAAAATATTATGGTTTGGTAGGGCATATTCTAGAGGGGGAAGCATAAGAGAGTTTCCACCAAGGAAAAAATGTTATGGATCCTAAGCAATAATATATTTTGCAGAAACAACTTGTGGTAGAAACAATTTCAAAATATTTTGGGTAGTTTCGAAACATTCTGAGCAGTTTCAAAATATTTTGAAATAGTTTCAAGAATGTTTTAGAGTACCTCCAGAATGACTAGAAAATGTGTTAGAATGTCAAGATAAAGCTCCAAAACAACATGAGGAGCAATGCACACCAACAACTGAAGTCCCTAAAGTTCAAGCTACTTCAATACACATAAGTACATCACCCAAGGAGGATAAAAATCAAATTTTTACATAATTAAACTATGCAAACTTTAAACAAACTAGATCAAATGAATCACATGATTCAAAGGTCAAAGACAAAAACAAGGTTTTTCATGGGACTGCCCAAACTACTGAACTTATTTCGACCATATTTCACTCATCTGGACTTGGATTGAGCTAAAATTTTGAGGGTAGATGGTTGAAAAACCCTATAATATATCCACCAATTTTTAGATCATTTGGAGTAACACATATCCTAGATAATCCCTATGTGTGAACAAGATTTTTGACAAGTGACTGTGCGAGGGTTTCATCTGGGTTGAGTGCAAGAAGCTCCAGAGGTTGTTTTTCAGGGCTTTTAGGCCTTAGTGGCCAACATCTTTGTGGTTTTTGCTCAAGATTTTAGTAGGATATGTTGTAGGGGACCCAAGATGGGATAAAAAATTATCTTTAAATAGATCATATGGTGAACTTAATTGACAATGGCTTCCAATTTGCTGCATAAAACAAAAGTAAAAGTCATACCTTTCCTCAACATTTAGGGCATGGACTAAAGAGATCATGAAATAGGTTTCAAGCAACTGATAAAAAAATGGTTTAGATCTCAAGCGAATATGGTTCTAAGGTGTACCCCCAAAATAAATCCATAATGGAAACCCCTTTCAAGGGCAAGGATTCCCAAGAATCAACCCCAAAAATAAATTTTAGGGATGTCAAGAGCAAGGATTCCCAAGAATCAACTCCAAAAATAAATTTTAGGGATGTCCTCTATGGTGGACAACCTCAGCCTAATGCTAATATTAATATTAGGGCTTCTCGTAAACCTCTAAGAATACCTAATATTGATTCGAGGAAAACTAAGTCAGGATGTCTTAGAGTAGCTGATGGAAATACCATTGTTAAGCTTGATATGGGAGACATTTAGAATAGCATTGAAGATCTGAAAAAAAGGACTAATTTGTCATTTCTTGGTATTTGTTCAAGCCTATATGCTTTCAAAGTTTGGGCTGCAAAAAGCTAAAAAACTAAAGGTGAGTTACAAATCTCTATTTATTTAAATGGTTATTTTCTTGTTTTATTTGCTAATAATGAAGATAGAGAGAAAAAATTTCAATGGGGTCCCTGGTTCTTTGGAAGGGCAGGGCTTTTAATGAAGCCCTGACATACTAAATTTAAATCCAAAGAAGATATGCCTTCTACAAGTCCCGTGTGGGTTAGACTCTTTGGTCTCCTAATTGAATTATGGAATTTGGCTGTTTTTTCTTCAATTGAAAAATCTTTGGGAACTTTTATGATAACTGCTGATTGTACTAAAAAAATTGAACATATTATTTATGCTCGGATTTGTGTTTTAATGGATTTTGACAAACCCCTACCTAAAAATATCACTTTACAATTTGGGGAGAGCACTTGGGAGTAAGTAGTTGACTATGAGAATATTCCTTTTCATTGTAGAATTTTCCATGAATATGGTCATTTGTCTAATGTTTGCCCAAATAAAATTCTAGATCAAAAGAAATAAGATAAAAATTCAACAGGTTTCCAAATGCCTAAGAAGAACACTTAGAAAAAACTAGTTATGAAGGATCAATCGAGTTATCAACTAATATGTTTGAAATTCTTTCCACAAATGATGCTTTAGGTGAGGAAGAGGGAATAATAGAAATAGAAATATTAAAACACAATTTAGAGATGAAAGGAATAACTCAGATACAAACTAACAAATCAAAAATTTTCAACAAAAAAAAGGGAGAAAATATACACAATAAAAATAATCTTTTAAATAGTGAGACTTCAAATAATACAGGTCCCAAGATAGACTCTGTTGAACCTTATAGCAACTATTTGACTTTGTAAAAGCATTCTTCAAGGTTAGAAGACATCCCAAATTCTATTGGAGTAAGTCAAAAAACAAGGAAAAAAAATTGAATATGGATTCTAATCAAAAGGTAGGTCGCAAGACCAATCAACAATATATGGTAAAAGAAGATGAAAAGCTTGTAGAGGAAGGTAAGATTAATTCCCTTACCAACTATTTTAGCCCTGGTATTAATGAAGATCATCACTTGGAATATTAGAGGACTCAAAGAGAGTCTTTCAAAGCAAAATGAATTTAGAAGAATTATTCAGATAAACCATCCTCATCTTGTTTTCCTTCGAGAAATGAACATGTCAATAGAGGAAATGGATTCAATTGCTAGTAAAATCTAGCCAGCTGGAAAAGTTCTTTCTCTCAGTTCTGAGGGGACTTCTGGTGGCATTGCTTACCTTTGGGATCCAAAAGTTATAGTTATTCACCATATGGTTGGCAGATGGGGTATTTTGGCTATTGCTATTCAAAGTAGACATTCCAACCAAATTATGCTTTGCATAACTGTTTATGCTCCGACTTCTTTGGAGGAAAAGAGAAGACAGTGGAAGGATATAACTTATATTATCTCTCATTTTATTGAATCTTGGATCTTGATAGGATGAGATTTCAATACCATCCTCTCTATGGATGAGAAAATTGGGGAAAATATAAATTTGAATAGGAGCACTGACCTCATGAATGAATATATTGCAAACCTTCATCTTGTGGATATCCATCCAGATAATGGCCTTATGACTTGATCTAACAGAAGGCAAGGATTAAATTGTATCATGGAGATATTGGATAGGTTCCTGCTCTCTAATAATTTCTTAATCCACGATCACATTCTTAAAATGAAGACTCTTAACAATGCTGGTTCAGATCATTGGCCAGTCATGGTGGAAATTTTGAAAACCAATGTGAGTTTCTCTCCTTTTTCATTTTTAGTTAATGTGGCTTAGAGACAGTTACTTCGGATCTAGAGTACAACAATGGTGGAAGGAAGGTAAACCAAGATATGGGACTAAGATGTACAATTTTGCCAAAAGGTTTGAATATATTAAACCCAAAATCAAGACTTGAAACTAGGAGTTTGGGGATTTTCAACAAAAAAAATATGAAGTTATTGCTCAACTTGAAAATTTGAATAAGAAAATCCATTTAGATGGCCTCACAGAGAGTAGAAATACATATGAAATTAGAATCACAGCTCAGTTAGAGGAATGAGAAAAAAAAGAACTCTTATGGAAGCAAAAATCTAGAATTCAATGGCTCAAAGAAGGATATCGAAACATAAATTTACTCCACAAATATCTTCTAGCTCGAAGATATCACAATTTTCATTCTTCCCTAAATTCAGATTTTGGAGAGGTTGTCTACACTTGGGATGGCATGAACTCTATTGTTGTGAATTACCTTTCCAATATTTTTGTTGCTACTCCTCTTGACTCGGATTCTCAACAAAATATTCTTCAAGATATTCCTTCTCTTGTCACTTATGAGGATAACTCTATTTTGACTACTCCTATTACTATTAATGAGCTTCAAAAAGTGGTTTTTAAAATGCAAAAAGGGAAAACCCCAGGTCCTGATGGTTTTCCCATTGAGTTCTACCAAGAGTTCTAGGATATCCTTCATGCTAATTTATTAGAGGTGGTGGAAGAAGCTAGGAAAGACAAAGATATTTTGAAGGTTATCAATAAAACTTATATAAATCTTGTCCTAAAAGCTCAAGAGGCTTATCATATCTCAACTTTTAGACCTATTTATTTATTTAATGTTCTTCTCAAAATCATTACAAAGATCATGGAAGAAAGGTTGAAGCCTCTTTTGCATAAGATTATTTCCCCTGAATAAGGAGCTTATGTGGAAGGACGTCATATAGTGGATGAGATAGTTCTTACTTAGGAAGCCACCCATTCCATGGAAATGCAAAAATCTCCTTCTATGTTCATTCATTTAGACTTATCCAAAGCTTATGACAGAGTGGATTGACACTTCCTTATCAAAGTTTTAAGGCAATTTGGTTTCTCTCAATATTGGATGGATTGGGTTATGGGTTGTATCTCATCAGTATCCTACTTAGTTCTTATCAATGGTAGGCCTTCACAACTGTTCTCATATTCTAGAGGTATTAAGCAAGGTGACCTCATATCCCCTTATTTATTCATCATTCTTGTTGAATGCTTGGGTAGGACTATAACCAAAAATAGAGACAAGAAAACCCTTGAGGGAGTTACCATTACTCATGGAGCTAGGTCTATCTCTCATATTCAATTTTTTGATGACTCTACTCTGCGAGGTAAAGCTACAGTTAAGGAAGCTTCTAAAATTATGCAAATCATTAGCTGCTTTTCTAAGGCTACCAGGAAATTGATCAATGAAGACATTCTAAAGTCATTTTTCTTTCACTGCTCTACCAGACAAGAATCCATGGTCTTGGATAAATTAAGATATAAGAAGACCTCCCTTCCAATCACTTATTTAGGCATCCCTATCAATACTCAAAGAAAAAAAATAAAGACTGGAATTGGTTGTTGGACAAAGTTAAGAAGAAAATTGGAAAGTGGACCAATAGGTGGCTTTATTTTGGAGGTAGAATTACCTTGGTAAAGTTTATCCTTCAATCTATACCTATTTATGTTTCTACCGTGTTGAATATCCCAAAGGTTTTTCTTTGAGAATTGGATCAAATTAATTATCAATTCCTTTGGAGTGGTACTAAGGAGAAAAGAAAATAGGCCTTGGTGAAATGGGATACTTTATGTCTTCCTAATAATGAAGGGGGGTTAGGATTTCAATTTGCTATTAATAACAATAAAGCTTTAGCTGCTAAATCATATTGGAGGATTTTACATAACCCCAATGCCCTTTGGGCTAATAATATCCATGCTAAATATGTTGAGAACAAAAGTCTTGAAGACCTTGTTCGCTATCAATTGCCTACCAAAGGTTCTCCCATTTTAACGATTATTAAGTCTGGTGATGATTTGATTAAGAAAAAGTTATTTTGGATCATTTATAATGGTCAACAGGTAAATTTTTGGATAGATTCTTGGGATGGTCATCAACCTTTGATAGATCAGTTTCCTAATTGGAGGCCTTCGATGGAGGAGCTTCATCGAGCTAATTGGATAAAGGTGGCTAATTACTATCGATACCATATTGGTAATTCAGAGGTTGGTAGATATTGGATCCCTATTGAGGACTAGCCTATTCAAATTCCAAAAATTCAAAGACAAGACATCCAACGCATCTTGCATATGATATCTCTCTCTTGGTCCCATGATAAATATTGTTTTGGATGGAACAACACTACTAAGGGTGAGTATTCAATTGCTCAAGGTTATTTGGCCTTATGCCATAATAATCCCAACCAATTTTATGATATATTTTCTCAGTTGTGGGCTCAAAATATTTGGCCTAAGGTGAGGTTCTTTATTTGGATTTTATTACATCGTAGGGTGCTAACTGGTGAGCAAATTATGAAACATGGTTTTCATGGCCCTTATAGATGCAAATTGTGTGGAAAAAATGTGGAAACTCTTAGCCATATTTTTATTGAGTGTACCTTAGCCTCTAAGATATGAAGGAGAATGGCCATCTTAATTGGCTTACAGTGGTCCAATTTTCTACTTTTGAATTGCTTTAGGGGGATTGGCCTAAATAGGTGGGTGTTGATAATTTCATTACATAGTTAGTTTGGATGGGTTCTACCATTCTACCTTGGAATATATGGAATGAAAGGAATAACCAGATTTTCATTCAAGAAATAAAAGATATTCACTATATTTGGAAAAAGACCATTACCAACTTAGTTGAATCAGTCCAACAACTCCTTAATCACCCCCAAAAATCCCACCAAAAATGGGATCAAGTGATGCAAATATTTAAGATTAACTCTTCTAAGGGCAATCGACTTAAAGGGAATATTAGTAATTGCAAGATGGAAAGAACTAGGAATTGGAAACCTCCTCCTAAGGATTATGGAAAAGTCAATATCGATGGAACCTCTAGGGGAACCCTGGAAAAGCTAGTGTAGGAGGAATTGGTAGACTTTCATATGGCTCCGTGGTTTTCACTTTTGCTATGAATTTGGGTATCCTTTCCAATAACCTTGTTGAGGGGTATGGTATCCTCAAAGGCCTTCAAGAGGCTTCTAAGGTTGTATGGAAAAATGTATTGGTTGAATTTTACTCCCAACTCATGATTAATCTTTTGAAGACTCCTAAGAATCATAAGGTTGAGTGGAGAATAAAAAGATTTATTGAGAAGATTCAACTAATCCAAATGGGATTTTTGAAAGTGGATTACAATAATGTGGTCAAAGAACAGAACATGAGTGTTGATGCTTTAGCTAATTGGGCATTGAACAAAGGTGATCTTACTTTCTATGACCACCCTCCTAGATGGTGGGCTTCACAAATAAGGGGAGCTTTGTTTTTTATCCTTTCTTTGGATGGCTCCAGTACTGGAGGTACCTAGTTCTATTATGCTTTGTTTTGTTTCTCTTTGGTTTGGTCAGGGTATTTTAGTTCCCTACCTTAGACATATCTTTCCTATGTTTCCTCTATTGAACCTTGCCTTAATAGTATTTTGGCCTAGAAAGGTCGTAGTTGTGTTTTGTTTTTTTTTGTTTTTTATATTTTTCGAGGGGTGTGTGTTTTTTGTGCTATTTTGATTTTGTGTTGTTTTAGTTATTTTTTTGTGTTTTTGTTGTTTTTGTGTTGTGTTTTTTTTGTTTTTCATGTTTTTGTTTTTCGGGTTTTGTGTTTTTGTTTTTTTTTTTAAAGTGTTTGTGTGTTTTTTTGTTGTTTTTATGGTTTTCTTATGTGTTTTGTATTTTGTTGCTATTTTTTATTTTATTTTATTTATTTATTTTTTTTGAGTTTTTTGTTGTTTTTATGCTTTTATGTTGGTTTGTGTTTTTTATTTTTTATTTTTATTTTTGTTTGATTGTCTTTGTTTTTTGATGTTGTAATTTTTGCGTTTGTTTGTTTTTTTTTGTTTTAGGCATGCTCGTTGAGTGTGTCAAAGGGGGAAGGCCAGGTGCGAGCCTTGGGTATTTTTTGCAAAATAGATACCTCTGCCTCCTTAGGACTTACCCAAAAGTGGCATCCTATTTGGGGTGTTTTCCAAAAAAAAAAAAGATAAAAACAAAGTTCAAGCTATTCATGCATATGAATCAGAAGCACATGAACCAAAGGTCAAAAAATAAGCTCAAGAAATTTACAAACAAGATAGAGAAGATACAAAGATTGAAGACCCAAAGAATAAAAATAAAGGATAACTCAAAGCAGAATTCAAGCAAGTGGATGAACCTAAGATTCAATATGATGAAGAATATTCTAGAGAAGTAGAGGTTCATGAAAAATGCAAGGTCACTTGAAGATTGAATACTAAAGTCTTCAATAACCAAATAATGTAATACAGGGGGGTGTTGAGGAATATTACATTATTTGGTACATGTTAATGTACCCACATGGTACAATTGTAAATATGTAATAGATTAGGGTCGATTATTTAGTTTAGATGAGTATTTTATATTTCTCCTTCCATGTAAGTGTCAATGTGTAGGAAATGCACAAGTGTCATGTAAGAGTGTAATATCAAGGAAATGCACAAGTGTCATGTAAGAGTGTAATGTCAAGGAAATACAAAAGTGTCATGTAAGTTAGAGTGCAAGTGTAGATTTAGAGAATGTGCACAAGTATATTAGATTAGGAGTGCATGTAAAAGTGTAAGAGTCATGTAGATGTGTGCAAATATATTAGAGTCAAGTGTCCATGCAAGAAGAACTTGAAGAGTCTAGTATGAAAGTGGCAAGATTATAAACCAAAGGTCATGGGAATTTTCATATGGATAGCAATAATAAAGTACTTAAAGAGTCACATTACTATGGCTATATTATGGAGATAATACTCCATGAGAAGGAAATCTAAATATCAAATTATAAAGTTGTTATAGGAAGGAAATGAATAAAAAATGTATAAAGATTTTTGAGCAATTAATATTGCAATTTTTTCTTCATGCATAGTTCATGAATGATTTAGGCCATTTACATTCATATTTGATTATATAAGTGAATTTTATTTTCTTTATTATATTGGCCTTGATATACATATTAATTTTCTCATATATTATTCTAATATTATATTATTATTTTGACCTTTAATATTATGGCTATTTTATATTGGGACCTATGATATTATGTGGTAGTAAGGATTAAGAAGCCAACATGATTAGGCCAAAATTCCACCCTTTTATTTGAACATGTGATTCTATTTATAGAAAAAAAATTAGAGCCTACACTTAGAACATGAAGAACTTCTTAAAATGAGAAAGAACCAATACTAACCTCAACATATATAGCTACCTCTAAGGAGGACTCATCTCTGATAACAATATGCTCTCCAAAATATTGTGCAGTCTAGTCATGTAGAAGATGATGGTTCTTGGTCATGTGCCAAGCTGCCCCAAAATTTGTAATCCACTCATAGAAAGAATTGGATGTCCAATATGTTGAATTCAAAACTATATATGCTTATGAGGTCTCACCATCATGATCATCCTCACCCTTAGTATAGAAGAGAGAAACAAACACCCTCTTTTTGGTTATTTTTTCAAGCTTATTCATTTGTATATGATTTTTTTATTTGTCTTTCCTTATTACAAAAAGTGTAAACTAGTTTCTTAAAGATATTCTTACTTTTATTTTCATATTACTTTAGTTTTTTATTAGCCTCGATCTTGATCACTTCTTTTGCATGAACTTGTATGGTGAGAGGATGATTTTTACACTGCTATCTTATATCTTGGTGGTGAATAAGGTACTTGAACAATTCATCAACTAGAGTAGAATAAGAATCTAATATTTAGACATAAAACATATCAAACACAATGACTATCTCATATGTCTTATAAATGTTGAGAATATTAATATTTTCTTACCATTACAAACTTCCTTCTCTTTTGGAATTTTGTCAATAGTTTGGATATCTTCTTCAACTTGTTAAACCAACTGATATACTCATTAATTTCTCAAAATAATCCATTGTCAAGCTAGAAAGATCTACCTTCAATCTACTAATTTATGTGGAATTAATGCAATCACACAATCCCTAAAATTTATCATGTAATTCCTTAGGATCCATAATGCTCCTAGAATGAGTGTCATAGATCTTAGCAACATGAAGAGCTATCACACACAAAGCCTCATCCTTCTTATCCCTAAAAATGCTTTCTTTCTTTAGTATCGATGCTTAGAGGTTTCTCATTCACATATTTGAGTAGCCCTTTACTTTGAAGCAAAGCTTTAACCTTGATTTTCCAAGTGGTATAGTTTGGGTCATTCAACAAGGAAACATGCTAATCCATAACTTTCATACTCAAACACAAAATTTTGCATGTAGTTATGATTAGAAATAACACTTCCAATGTGTTCAAACTCACACCTATTTCTAGAAATAAATTAGTTCTAGAAATAAATAAAAGTAATCCATCCACTCAAATTGAAGAACACAAGCTTATACTGAGAGGGGGGTGAACAGTATAATACCACTTTTTAATTTTCTTTTCAAATCAATATTATGCAGTGTATAGATAGTAGTATCAATATCAGTAATCAAAGCAATGCAAAAAACACCATACACAATAGAGACACCACAATTTACGTGGTTCACCCAATGTGGGCTACTCCACAAAGAAAATATTTTACTAAAATTTTCTCAATCAATCTCTTTGGGAATCCTTCCCTATTACAATGTTTATGGACCTCTATCCAAAGGAGATGTTGATCCCCTAATCTCAAGTTTGTGGATATCTTCCACAGGAGAACTCTTTCCCCTTCTGCTCTGGCTAGTGATCTTCTAGAAGACTCTATCTCTCTGCTACACTGATTGGTGGATCTCTCTCCACTTGAAGACTCCTCACTCAGATATGTCTTCAATTATCCTAGCTATTGGATCTCTATCCACTGAGACTTTGTCCTCTATACTATGTCACCTCAAAATCTCTATCTCAATACTATACTAAACATAGTCCAGTCTATCTATCACAACTCTACTCAATCTCTTGCACTAAACACAGTTCATTCGGTCTAGCACAACTCTGCTCAACCTCTTGCACTAAATATAGTTCATTCAGTCTAGCACAACTCTACTCAATCTCTTGCACTAAACACATTTTATTTAGTCTAGCATAAATATGCTCAATCTATTGCACTAAACATAGTTCATTCGGTCTAGTACAAGTTCACTCAAATTTGCACTAAACACAATTTATTCGGTCTAGCACAAATATTCTCAATACGTCCACACAAAACCTTCTCAAATATGCTCAATAGGTCCACACAGAACCTGCTCAAATCTACTCAACAAGTCCTCTCTAGGATTTGTCCAAATCTGCTCAATAAGTCCTCTCTAGGAATTGTCCAAATCTGCTCAATAAGTCCTCTTTAGGACTTCCTCAAATCTGCATAGCAAGCTTCCACAAAAGCTTACACAAAATTAGTCCACAAGCCTTCTTAAATACTTGCCTCAAATCAGTTTAACAAGCTCACACAAAACTTTTCCAATCTCATATAACCATAAATAAAATTTTTAGAGACTCAATATGTTCTATGCTCAATGCTCAATCAATATCTCAATTCAATATGATAGAAGCATAAAGAGAATTTTTAGAGACTCAATATGTTCTATACTCAAATCCCAATCTCAAATCAATCTCATTATCATAGAAGCATAAAGAGAATTGTTAGAGACTCAATATGTTCTATACTCAAATCCCAATCTCAACTCAATATCATTATCATAGAAGCATAAAGAGAATTGTTAGAGAATCAATATGTTCTATACTTAAATCCCAATCTCAACTCAAATAAATCTCATAGAAGCATAAAGAGAATTGTTAGAGACTCTATATGTTCTATTCTTAATTATCAATCTCAACTCAAATCAGAATATAGTATAGTTTGTTTCATGGAACTTGAACAACCACTTCAGATAATTACTTGACTAAGCTCAATCAAATCTAATCAACCAATCACCTCAATGAACAATCCTTTCCACAAACCCTAGTCCAAGCATGTATCAACCAACTCAAAATATTTCCAACAAAGCTCAACAATAAATCTCACATAACAATGATACTCATGTTTTTAACTCAAGTTCAAGTTCTTTGCATGACCAATTGGCTTTAACAACAATGCTTATAAAACAAGGTTTAATTACAACTCTCAAACTAGAAAACCTTGAAGCATTAAACCAACAACTCCTCAAAAAGGAAACCACAATCAATACTTTTCTCTCCAAATATATTTTTAGAAATCAATCACCCAAATAAGTCAATGCATAATATTTCCCATACCGTTTTGATGCCTTATGAGTTGTCCACTAAATCTGCCACACTCAAAATGTTTTCTTTTTCCAATTTCAACAATGGTTAGAGGTCTTGAGTAATAATGCAGTAATAAAAATAATATCTCAATAACACCTTATTAATCCTACTCAATAAAATGCACCATATCCTCTTATGCAAGAAATAAACCCTCAAAATAATGAATCAAACTTCCTTTTGAAACTCCTTGACAAAACTAGAAATATGTCCTTGCACACACCTTATTTCCCATTTAAGCAATACAAAAAAATATCTCTCAAAAAGAGCTTTCCAATGATATATAATATGATATACTTCCAAAAATAAAATCAGCAAAAATATCTATCTTTCCTAGGGCATACCATATCCTTATTTCTCCTTAAGCAACCTTGACAAAAAATAAAATATTAAACAACATAAAAAATTAAATCCACTTGCATTGCCCTCGATGGGATTCAATCCCTAGACGTCCTCCTTCCCAATGCCTTAGCTGCAACCAAGCTACTGTTGGACCATGCACCTTGACGTGTCTAAAATGGCACATCCACCATAAAGTTCTTGCGAATAGTGCTCCAAAAAACAACAAGCACTTCAAGCGCTTCTTCCTTGCAATCCAAAAGGTCTCACGCAAATCAAACACGAGACCTCCTCCTTAGTACCAAGCCAACATACCACTAGGCCATGCTGGCCTTTGTGCTTAGAGCCTCCGAACCTTCACACCTTTAGCCTTTACGTAAATCGTAAGGCCTTCGAAAAACAAAACCTTTTTGCATGCTCTTCAAATAATAATTGCAAGGGCTACCTTGGTAAATGTTTTTGATGGCATTTATATAATGCATTTGTCCTCTTTTGCAATCACGTCGACGCTTTGAATAATTTTGATGTTGGTGTGATTTTTAATTTATAATTAATTTAAAATTAGATTTAAATATTATAAATTAAAAAGAACTAACCTTAGGTTTAATTTAATTAACCTTAGAACCTTGTCATAATGCTCAATCTTGGTATAATTAAATATTATTTATAAAATTTAAATTCCTTGTGAATTTAAATAATTTATAAATAATGATTAAAACTCCTTTTTAACCTTTGCAATAACCCACCTTGGGTTTTTATAAACCAATCACTTAACTTGTGCTCCCAATAATATTAAAATATTATGGAGCCTCTTTCCTTTCACTTTTGCACTGATGAAGCTTTTTCCTGGATGACTGGGGAAAATTTATTTCTTGTCGAAATACTTGATAAGAGTGATAACTCTATTAGGTGACATCAATGACAACTTTGACTTAGAGGACTCAAAATGTCCAACAATCTCCCCCTTTGTCATTGATGGTAACCTTTATCCTTTTACTAAAACCTGACCTTCTTTTCTGCTCCCCCTAGCTCAATGCTCTCTCAAATATCAAATCTCTCCTCATATCAAATCTCTTCCCAATACACAAATCTCTCCCCCTTTGACATCAATGGCAAAGAATGAGCCTCTTAGCTTATTTCCTCCTCCACCTCCACTTGAGGTGGTTAATTCTTGGGTGGGAGTATTTCTACTCCCCAAAAGCACAAATATGTGCCTTTATCTTTCTCCCTTATTTTGTGTCTTCTAAATCCTCTCACTGTTTCTTTCCAAGTCATAATCCTTGTTCCTGTCATCACTTCTGTTCCTGTTCCTGCTCTTGTTCTTATACATGTTCTTGTTCTTGTTCTTTTCTGAGTCTCTATTCTTTTGATTCTCTATTCCTGTTCATCTTCTTTCTTCTGTTCATATTCCTGTTTCTGTTCATATTTTTGTTCTTGTTCATATTCTTGTCCCTGTTCATGCCTATTTCTAGAATATTTCCTCCACACCATATTCTATGTGACCATCATTATTGCACTTATAACACTTAATGTTATTATTCCTTGGATGTGCAATTGTCTTAGGACTTCTCCTAGTGAAGCCATATCCTCTTCTATCTTGAATCCTGCAATTCATTGCCTTGTGACCAAACTCATTGCATGAGTAGCAATATCCTTGGAAAAGCTATCCCTTTTCATACTCCTGTCTTTGATGTGTCCTGCAGTGTGAAGCCATGTGCCCAAACCTATGACATGAAAAACATCTTCCATTGAAGCTTCCTTATCTTGACCTCATTGGTTTCCATCTGTATTTTATTTGTGCATTGTTCCTATCTTTGTTGAACTCTCTGTTGTCCAAATCATCCTCTGATGTCTCATTCCCACTTATATTGTCATATTCTGAAGTATCCTCTTCTAAAGTTCCTTCCTCTTCAAGACTTGAGGTATATTATTCTTCCTATTTCTTTTGAACTTTTCCAAAGCCAATACTTGTTGAACATGATGTTTGTTGTTTTCCACATATGAACTTATCCAAGTTCCTAAAGCTATTTTTGAAACTCTTCATTTTGATCTTGGAGTCCTTTAAGTCTTATTTTAAAGTAGCCACTTCTTGTGCTACTTATCACATTCCAAGATCTTTGCTTCTAATTTATCTTTGAACTTGCTTGCCTTAGCCTTTGATTTCTCTAAATATTCTATGAGCAATAATCTTTCTTCATCACATTATTGAAACTAACTTTCAAGCTTAGAGTGTTGCTTTCTTACCTTCTTTATTGTGTCAAGGGCATAGATAAGTTCTCCCTTGAGATCATAGCCATTATCTACTTAATAATCCTCTATTTTTTTGCCTTTGTCCGAGTTTCTACTTCCTTTAGACTTGTCTTCTATAGGGTCACTCACTTCTTCTTCTAATGCCATTAGAATATTTTCATCTGGTCTTTTAAGTGCATCTTCAAAATCATCATCACTGAAACTATAACCATCCCTAGTGCAATAATCTTCAAGATGTATAAATTTACCACATCTAAAGCACTTGAGAATAACTGGAGTCTTTTTCTTAATTGGATATTTCTCTTTAACCATAAATAGGACTTCATATCTATCATTGTCTGAAAAACTAGCATCACTATCAATTGAGTACTTACTTGCATTATCCGCATAGTAGCTTCTCTTTTGTCTCTTGAAGAACTTATTTCCTTGTCTGCTTTTTCCATCCTTGATTTTCTTTTGGTACCTATATATTTCTAACTCCCTTTACCCATGATCCTACTTTTCTTCATCATTGTTGTTCTTTGGATCCTTGCACTCTGTTACAAAATGTCCATACCTTCCATAATTGAAACATTTAATAGATCTTGGATCTATGGGTCTTCTAGAACCTCTATATATTCTGCCATAATTTGCTTCTTCATCACTGGATGACTCACTGCTTGATTCTATCTTCTCTCATTTTTTTATTTTTTTCTACTTTGAAAGCAACTTATTTTAGAGGAATAAGATATTTTGTTCTTATCTCAAAAGTAGTAAGCATGCCAAGCAAAGAATTCCTTGTCAAATAATCACTATTAATTGATGTTTCTATAGCAAAAACCTTTTCACTGTACCTTTTTGGAAGAGTTCTCAATATCTTATCACAAGCATCATATTCATCAACCATCATTCCCAGACCTCTCATATCATGTATAAGTTCATTAATATTACTAAGATAGTCATGGATGTTTTCATCATCATTCATTCTTAAGTTCTCAAATTCTCCTTTGAGATTTCTGATCTTAGCTTTCCTGACTCCTTTATCTCCTTTATATTTTTCATGCAAAAGTTCCCACATTTATTTTTCTTTTTTACAATCCATAACCTTCATAGATTCTTATCTATGCAATCTTTTTATAATTGCATTCATGGCTCTTGAGTTTTCATGAATTAGAAGCTTACCTTATTTATCTATAGGAGGATTGACTGCTGAATCATATCCAAGTTCTACTACATCTCAAACTTCATTTCCAAGTGCCATCAAGTAAAATTTCATCAGCATACACCAATATAAGAAGTCACTTCCATCAAATACTATACTACATTATTTATGGATCCATCTCTTTTATCCTTTTGATACATTTTGTTCTTAGTCCGCTTTTCCTTCAAGCTGTCAAACTCTTTTAAAGGAACCCGCTCTAATACCAATTAAAGACCACAAGCTTATACTGAGAGGAGGGTGAACAGTATAAGACCCCTTTTTACTTTTCTTTTCAAATCAATATTATGCAGTGTCTAGATAGCAGTATCAATAACAATAATCAAATTAATGCATAAAACACCATACATAATAAAGACACCACAATTTACGTGGTTCACCCAATGTGGGCTAATCCACAGAGAAAATATTTTACTAAAATTTTCTCAATCAATATCTTTGGGAATCCTTCCCAATTACAATATTTATAGATCTTTGTCCAAAGGAGATGTTGATCCGCTAATCTCAAGTTCGTGGATCTCTTCCATAGGAGAACTCTTTCCCCTTCTGCTCTGTCTAGTGATCTTCTAGAAGACTCTATCTCTCTGCTGCACTAACTGGTGGATCTATCTCTACTTGAAGACTCCTCACTCAGATCTATCTTTAATTGTCTTGGCTACTGGATCTCTATCCACTGAGACTCTGTTCTCTATACTTTGTCACCTCCAAAGCTCTGTCTCAATACTATACTAAACACAGTCCAATCGGTCTAGCATAAATTTGCTCAATATCTTACACTAAACACAGTTCATTTGGTCTAGCACAACTCTACTCAATATCTTTCACTAAACACAATTCATTTGGTCTAGCACAACTCTACTCAATCTCTTGCACTAAACCAAGTTCATTCGGTCTAGCACAACTCTACTCAATATCTTGCACTAAAGACAGTTTATTCAATATAGTACGAGTTCACTCAAATCTGCACTAAACATAGTTCATTCAGTCTAGCACAAATCTACTCAATAGGTCCACATAGAACCTTCTCAAATCTGCTCAACAGGTCCACATAGAACCTGCTCAAATATGCTCAACAATTCCTCTCTAGGATTTGTCCAAATCTGCTCAATAAGTCCTCTCTAGGACTTGTCCAAATTTGCTCAATAAGTCCTCTCTAGGACTTTCTCAAATCTGCATAGCAAGCTTCCATAAAAGCTTACATAAAATTAGTCCACAAGCCTTCTCAAAGACTTGCCTCAAATCAGTTTAACAAGCTCACACAAAACTTGTCCAATCTCATAGAATCATAAAGAGAATTGTTAGAGACTCAATATGTTCTATACTCAATGCTCAATCAATATCTCAATTCAATCTCATAGAAGCATAAAGAGAATTTTTAGAGACTCAATATGTTCTATACTCAAATCCCAATCTCAACTCAATCTCATTATCATAGAAGCATAATGAGAATTGTTAGAGACTCAATATGTTCTATACTCAAATTCCAATCTCAAATCAATCTAATTCTCATAGAAGCATAAAGAGAATTGTTAGAGACTCAATATGTTCTATACTCAAATCCCAATATCAACTCAAACCAATCCCATAGAAGCATAAAGAGAATTGTTAGAGATTCTATATGTTCTATTCTCAAATCTCAATCTCAACTCAAATCAGAATATAGTATAGTTTGTTTCATGGAACTTGAACAACCACTTCACATAATTACTTGACTAGTCTCAATAAACTCTACTCAACCAATCACCTCAAGGAACAATATTTTCCACAAACCCTAGTCCAAGCATGTATCAACCAACTCAAAATGTTTCAAAAAATTCTCAACAACAAATCTCACATAAAAATGATACTCATGTTATTTTCTAACTCAAGTTCAAGTTCTTTGCACAACCAATGGGCTTCAACAACAATGCTTATAAACAAGGTTTAATCACAACTCTCAATTCAGAAAACCTTGAAGCATTAACCAACAACTCTCAAAAAGGCAACCACAATCAATCATTTTATCTCCAAATATATTTTCAGAAATCAATCACTCACATAAATCAATGAAGAATATTGCCCATACATTTTTGATGACTTATGAGTTGTCCACTAAATCTGCCACACTCAACACACTTTATTTTTCCAATCTCAACAAGGGTTAGAGGTCATGAGTAATAACACAATAATAAAAATAATATCTCAATAACACCTTATTACTCCTACTCAATAAAAATGCACCAAACCCTCTTATGCAAGAAATAATCCCTCAAAAGAATGAATCAAACATACTTTTGGAAATCCTTGAAAAAACCATAAATATCTTCTTGCACACACCTTATTTCTTCCTCAAAACAATCTAAACAAGTAGATCTCAAAAATAGCTTTAGGAACTTGGATAAGTTAGGAATTTTCCAAATCTGCTCAATAAGTCCTCTCTAGGACTTCCTCAAATCTGCATAGCAAGCTTCCACAAAAGCTTACACAAAATCAGTCCACAAGCCTTCTTAAAGACTTGCCTCAAATCAGTTTAACAAGCTCACAAGGAACTTTTCCAATCTCATAGAACCATAAAGAAAATTGTTAGAGACTCAATATGTTCTATAATCAATGCTCAATCAATATCTCAATTCAATCTCATAGAAGCATAAAGAGAATTTTTAGAGACTCAATATGTTCTATACTCAAATCCCAATCTCAACTCAATCTCATTATCATAGAAGCATAATGAGAATTGTTAGAGACTCAATATGTTCTATACTCAAATCCCAATCTCAACTCAATCTAATTCTCATAGAAGCATAAAGAGAATTGTTAGAGACTCAATATGTTCTATACTCAAATCCCAATCTCAACTCAATCTCATTCTCATAGAAGCATAAAGAGAATTGTTAGAGAATCAATATGTTCTATACTCAAATCCCAATATCAACTCAAATCAATCTCATAGAAGCATAAAGAGAATTGTTAGAGACTCTATATGTTCTATTCTCAAATCTCAATCTCAACTCAAATCAAAATATAGAATAGTTTGTTTCATGGAACTTGAACAACCACTTCAGACAATTACTTGACTAAGCTCAATCAACTCTACTCAACCAATCACCTCAAGGAACAATCCTTTCCACAAACCCTAGTCCAAGCATGTATCAACCAACTCAAAATATTTCCAACAATTCTCAACAATAAATCTCACATAACAATGATACTCATGTTTTTAACTCAAGTTCAAGTTCTTTGCATGACCAATTGGCTTCAACAACAATGCTTATAAAACAAGGTTTAATCACAACTCTCAAACAAGAAAACCTTGAAGCATTTAACCAACAACTGCTTAAAAAGGAAACCACAATCAATAATTTTCTCTCCAAAGATATTTTTAGAAATCAATCACCCAAATAAGTCAATGAAGAATATTGCCCATATCTTTTTGATGCCTTATGAGTTGTCCACTAAATCTGCCACACTCAACACATTTTATTTTTCCAATCTCAACAAGGGTTAGAGGTCTTGAGTAATAACACAATAATAAAAATAATATCTCAATAACACCTTATTACTCCTACTCAATAAAATGCACCATATCCTCTTATGCAAGAAATAAACCCTCAAAATAATGAATCAAACTTACTTTTGAAACTCCTTGAAAAAAATAGAAATATCTCCTTGCACACACCTTATTTATCCCTCTAAGCAATCTAAAAAAATATCTCTCAAAAAGAGATTTCCAATGATATATAATATGATATACTTCCAAAAATAAAATCAACATAAATCTCTATCTTTCCTAGGGCATACCATATTCTTATTTCTCCTTAGGCAACCTTGGAAAAAATTAAAATATTAAACAACATAAAAAATTAAATCCCCTTGCCTTGCCCTGAATGGGATTCGATCCGCTGACATCCTCCTTCCCAATACCTTAGTCGTAGCCAAGCTACCGTTGGGCCACGTGCCCTAACATGTCTAAAATGGCACGTCCACCATAAAGTTTCCACGAATAGCGCTCCTCTGAAAAACAACAAGCACTTCAAACACTTCTTCCTTGTAATCCAAAATGCCTCACGCGAATCGAACGCAGGACCTCCTCCTTAGTACCAAGCCAACATACCACTAGGCCACGCTGGTATTTGTGCTTAGAGCCTTCGAAACTTCACACCTTTAGCCTTTACGTAAATCGTAAGGCCTTCGAACAACAAAACATTTTCGCATGCACTTCGAATAATAATTACAAGGGCTGCCTTGGTAAATATTTTTGATGGTATTTATATAATGCCTTTGTCCTATTTTACAATCATGTCGGCGCTTCGAATAATTTTGATGTCAGTGTGATTTTTAATTTATAATTAATTTAATTTTAAATTTAAATTTAATTATTATAAATTAAAAAGAACCAACCTTAGGTTTAATTTAATTAAACCTTAGAACCTTGTCTTAATGCTCAATCTTGGTATAATTAAATATTATTTATAAAATTTAAATTCCTTGTGAATTTAAATAATTTATAAATAATTATTAAACCTCCTTTTTAACCTTTGCAATAACCCACCTTGGGTTTTTATAAACCAATCACTTAACCTATGCTCCCAATAATATTAAAATATTATGAAGCCTTTTTCCTTTCACTTTTGCATTGATGAAGCTTTTTCCTGGATGACTTGGGTGACTTTATTTCTTGCCAAATTCCTTGATAAGAGTGATAACTCTATCAGGTGACATCAATGACAACTTTGACTTAGAGGACTCAAAATGTCCAACACAAATCTTATACAAAAGGTGTAAAAATATGAAATAGAGATATAAATAGTGGGAACCTATAGGCACCATAAAAAATCACTATAATATCTATAAGTAAGAATCACAACACTCCAATACAATGAATGGAATGATGGAGGGTATTCATACTAATATTGAAACCCCAATTACATAAATAAGTTTAATCTAAGACAACATAACAAGAGGGATTTAGGTTAATTATAAGTTATAAGGTGGGTTTAACCATAAAAATGTTAAATGTGGTTCATAGTTCTTAAATAATTAAATAGTATAATACTTTAAATATATTTGTACAATGATTGCACATAGGCCTATACAAGATTACATCATACAATGTCATCCTTGGCCATAAGTTAGATTACACTTTAAATCCCCCCTATAATCTAAATTGAAGTGCCAAGAAGAGAAAAAATAGTGACAATAACATCTTCCTCCACATAATGGATGCTCTAGTGGGCCTCCATACTTGAGGAAGTATTATCCAAACCCCCCATCATCTAGAAATATTCTAAGAGGTCTCTGCATAAGAATACCCTTAGGCTAAATTATATTCACCACCATCAATATTAGATACTCCTACATATTTCTAAATAACACCTCTGCTATGATATGAGGAAGATAAACCAATAGTACTTCCTCTAAAAGGTTGCTTCAATCTTCTATAGTTGCATGAGGTAAGTTTGGGAAACACAAATTTCCTTTTTACAACATACATTATCTTGTTTGAAAACTTTGACTTAAACTTGGACCACCTGACCTCCATCACCAAAATAGGCTTTGCATGAATCTATTTATGACAAGATCCATTATAAAATTCCAAGAGCACCTGGACAAAGAATAGAAGAAAGAAGATACCATGAAGGGTTAGATCTTCATGAATAAGATGAACCAATATCCCAAAGGAAAAGGAAGATTTTGTTAGAGAATGTTTTGATTCTCTTTTTTGTATGCCTCCAAAAGACTCAAAAACTATCACAAATTTCAAAAATCCAATTGTATCTCCCATAGATGTAGATCAAAGATTTTGATTGCATAGCATATTCTATTTTTCCTCCTTTGAATGGGGGTAAAAGGTCTTGAAGAAAATTATACAATGAGACATCCCTCCACATATAGTAAATCCTTGAATAAATGTCACAAATACAAAGGGATCAAAAGAGCATGCAATTAGGATGGGATCTTACTTTGGCAGGAGGAAGGAGGAGGGGCTCTGCAGGTGACTTCCTATGGAAGTCCTGTTCCACTTTCCTGCATCCCTTCCTCGACCCTATCCCAGGTACCTGATCCTTTTCCATTTTCCTTGACATCTCCTTTTCCCATCCTTTTAGGCTAGAAGGTGTTGCAAATGATCTCCTTTTTGGGGGAGAGATCACTGTTCCATTGTTCTACCCCTTTCCTTACCCTATGGTGGGAAAACTGTGTTCCACCTTTGCTCCACTATCTTGCCTTTTACTTTGGTGTCTGGGTTTTGGGTTGGGGTTAGGATTTTTTTCTTGGGACTCTTCCTGGGTTTTCTCAGGTTGTTTTTGGAAGTC
The DNA here is from genome assembly GCA_028583015.1 of Wollemia nobilis. NCBI lineage: Eukaryota > Viridiplantae > Streptophyta > Pinopsida > Araucariales > Araucariaceae > Wollemia > Wollemia nobilis. The sequence goes on from JAQPPZ010002399.1 coordinate 4,043,229, forward strand.
TTCTTGACATCTGCTCGTTGAGGATCTTTAGTGGTGAATGGTTGGGTCTGAGGAATTTTGGCTTCTTGAGCAGTTTTGCACAACATCCTTTTGGTTAGAGGAGGGACCACGTGCTTGATACTATGACTCTGCTCTTTGGATTCAAGGTGGTGGGTCTTGTAGGATTTTAGTTTCTTTCATGGCTTTGCAGCCTTTGGTATTTTTGCTGCTGAATCCTTGTGGGTTCTCCTCCTTGTTTTCTTGAAGCTGCTTTTGGCAGGACTGAGGAATTTTGGCTTCATGAGAAGTTTTGCACAACATATTTTTGGGTTTTAAGGGTTACCCATGTGCTTTCTACTGTGACTCTGCTCTTTGGGTTTGAGGTGGTGGTTCCTACAAGATTTCAGTTCCTTTCATGGCTAGTAGGGGCCTCTATTTTTCTTGTCACTGATTCCTTGTGGGACTTCCTCTTCTGTGGCCCTGAAGCTATTGAAGGTTGTCTAGGATGCATGGCTGCTATTTTTTATTTTGTGCTTTAACACCTATAGTCATGCATCTTCAAGACTCCTTTCTCTTGAATTCCTGTGGCACTTTCCCATCCTTTCCTTTAGAAGTGTTGTTCTGCTGCTGTTGCTTCCTTTGCTAGGTAGGTGTTCTCGAAGGCTTTATTTTCTGCTAAAGGACCCTGTGGCCTGGGGTGTTCCTTTGCTGCTGAACCACTATAATTCTATTTTACAGGATTTTGTTCCTTCTATGTTTCTTCTAGGGCTCCCCTATGTGGGATGCTTGTTTTCCTTCAGTTATCTATTTCCCAAGGGTGGTTTATGGTTTTCCCACCCTTGGGTTGTTTCAATTTTAAATTTATGTATTTGTTTACTTTCCCACCTTTGGGAAATTTTCAAATTGTCATTTAGTGGTTCAGGTGTCTAGCACTTTCTCTCGCCCTTTGTGAGCTTCAAAATCTTGTTTGGCACCTTTTAATTCAAATTTGGTTTCTTGTGGGCCTTCCCTTCCTGCCCATTTTTCCTTTGGTGCAATGGAAGACGTTTTCCTCTAGCACAAAGGAAAGTGCCTTCCTCTAGTGCAAAGGATGGCACCTTCCTTTTTGGTCCTATTGTGTGCTCCTTATTTGTTCCTTTTTGCTGTCCTTACCTTGATTTAATCTGATGTACTTTGATGCAATCTGTTCCATTGTAATAAGGTTTTGGGATCCATGAAAAAAACCCACTTTTAATCTACCAAAAAAAAAAGAGAGCATGCAATTTGAAAAAAAGATCAAAATGCTTCTATATACAAAATTTATGGCCTTTGGAAGTTTGCCCTCCAAAATAACCCTACAGTGACAATTTTGAAAAAAACCAATATTTAAAACTTTTTATTTTTTTATAAGGAAAAATGAGAATTAAATTTCTTCTTTTGCTTTTTACATCAAAGAGTAGAATGCCCTTATGCCATGCCCATATAGCTTGACTATCACCATCACTACTTTGGTCCAAAATGTGGGCCCTCTCCATGAAGAAGGACATCATGATCCATAATAGTAAATAACTCCAACTAGTTAAATGAACATGGTATGTAAGATGGAAATTGAGAAAAATGAATATACCTCCTTTTCCTTATTCCAATCAAAGGACCAAAGCTCCAAATTTAGATGAAAATATCACAATTCTCCTTCTTTTATAATGGTATCAAGTCCTCTTTATGAGAAAACAATGTTTGACTCTCAATGAAGAAGTCAATACACCCCTCTTTATGAGAAAATAATGTTTGAATCTCCTTGAAAAAGTCAATACACCCTTCTAAAGTCAAAGCAAAAATACTTATTTTGCTATAAATGGTTTGGATATGTGTAAAATAGGTCCAAAATGTTTGAATAATAAGTAACATAACCTAGAGTAGGCATAAAATATCTAATTTTTTTTAGAATAATTGGATAAAGAAAAATATTGTAATTTTTCTTTGCCTCTTTTACCGAAGGTATTTATGAAGCTTTGAGAATTAATTTGTCCTAGAAGTTGGAAGAAAGATCAAAGGCTCCAAACAATTTTTCTACGTGGCCAAGTGATAAAGCTATATACTCTCTCTGATACCATGCTTAAATTCATACCCATTTACATAAACAAATAGAAGCAATCCATCCACTAAAATCTTATACAAAAAGCATAAAAAAAGACAAAAGAGAGATATAGATAGTAGGAACCTATAGACATCATAAATAATAACTATGTTATATTATCCATAAATAAGAATCACAATGCTTGAAACAATGAATGGAGTATTAGGGGGTATTTATACTAATAGCAATACAAAAATCCCAATTACATAAACAAAATTAACCTAAGCTGATATAATAAGAGGGATTTAGGTTAATTATAAGTTATAAGGTGGGTTTAACCATATTAAGGTTAACCATAGTCCATAGGGTCTACAAAATTAAATAATACAATAAGTTCAATACATGTGTATAGTGACTGCCGATAGGCTTATACAATATTACATCATACAATGTTGGCCTTGGCCATAAGTCAGATTGCACTTTCAACATAATGTAGAGATCTCAAAAAAACATGTGCTTTGAAAAAAGGGCTCAAAATGCAAAATTTATGGCCCTAAAAATATTGGTTTCAAAATCACAAAAAATTCCTCCAAAATCGTTGAAAAATAAAAAAATTAATTCAATACCTACAACAAATGTGAGTTCACCATATATTGTTGCAGGAGTGGCCAAGGAGGTGCCAACTAGGCACTAACTAGATAAAGAAACAACAAATGAGAAGCCACTATGTATTCTTGTTCTATGCAAGGGGGTTCTATTTGGGCATTAAATATGGAGGTGATTGGATAGTTTATTAGTGAATCAGATCATGTTATTTATCATGCTCTAATTCACCTAAAATATGTAAACTAAATTGTGTCACTTGTGATGATTTGATTCACTCTAAAATATTTTAACTAGATTGTGTCACTTATCATGCTATTATTCACTTCAAAATATATAACTTGGTAAGTTTTTTATTGAATATGCAATTTCTCGATAGATGGGGTTGATGATTTTGTGAAATATGATTGGTCAAACACCTATTCATACCATACATGTGGTATCCTTCCTACTATGTTAGCCCCTTCCATATCACCATATGCCATGTCATTACATGGAACATTAGTTATTGCCATTCCATTTGTCGTGTCACTCACCATGTCATTAGTTGTTATTCATCATGTAATGCACTGCCAAATCCCACATCATCAACTACCGTGCCATCATCAATTACCATATCATCATCCAGTAACATGTCATTATTTATTCTAAAAAGGAGGAGGGCATGAGATTCAAACTTTGGACCTTTATGGTACCAAGGATTAGGGGAGGCTCTTCTATACACTCTATCTTGGGAATTAACACAAACAAAAAGCACCAAGGTTTTTATTTGAAAAAGAGCCTCCCCCTTAATGTCTTTACTTTGCATGTTACATGACCAACCCTGCTTCTCACCTTGATACATTGATGTTCTAGGTGATATTTTAGCATGATGCATGCACATTAGGCACACACCATTTTTGCCTCTCAAAATATTTCTTAGAATATTCTAAATTTCTAAATTTTAAATTTTAAAAATTAGAGGGAAAGAAAATTTTTGACACGAAAAAATAGGTACCAGGAGGTAGAAGGGGAAAAATATTGAACTAGGAAACCCCATGAAATTTTATAAATAACCTTAAAATATTGATGGTATGTTCATATATATCATAGTTTTTGATACATAACATTTTTCTCAAATGCAACTAATTAGGTCATCTCTTATGCCAATGTAGCCAAAAAGTTACCAAACCATTTTAGCAACTTTGTCAAGTGGCTCAAATGTTTTTGCCATACATAAGAGTCTTCCCATGACTTCATTTGCATTTGAGGACTATAAAAAAGTGTTTAGCCTCTTCTTTTCTTCTTTGATAGTCATGTAAACTATCCTTTAATTTGTGCTACTATTAGACGAAAAATACCAAAAGAAAAAAGGAAATGATTTTTTTTTGAAAAATCCATTTAAGATAGAGTAGTTTTTCAAGGAACCTCATAAAAATTAATCATATAGTTTAGACATTCATCTAGTCAAAATAAAGCAATACATCGGATTAATTATTGGTAGAGGAAATAGGAACATATCGGTGAATATTTCTCTTGGAGCAAATTTGCTAAAAACTAGTGATATCCTCGTGATCCAAGTCCTCCTAAGGTTTCAACAAAACCCCTTTATATAATCTATTGGTCGCACACACAATTTCTTTTAACTAACCCCAAACAATGTTTCTCTTAATAAATTCCATAGAATATTAGTCACAAAAAATAAACTATCGATTAATGGAGATTTATATGGTCTAATACCATGTTAATTTTTTTTTTAAATGAATGGAATCGATACATTACCTAGATAAGAAAAAATGAATCATAGAAAGGAAAAACAAGACGTAAAAGTACTTTTTTTATGGATACCAAAACATCTCACCAAAGGAATTAGAATTACACTTCGATCGATGATAAAATGGTTCATATGATAGGGCATTTATACCCAATTATAATATACCTTTAGGTCAAGGTTAAAGAACCAACCTTTAGGTTAAATAATAAAATATTACAAAATAATTACTTATATAAGGTGTACAAGGACCCAAAAGGGCTTATACAAAGGCTATAATAAAAAATTCAACTATGACCTCAAGTGAAACTTAACCACGACATGTTCCGACACAATGGTAAAATACTACATTAATGTGAGCAACAAATAAGATCATAGAACTTTATTAGCAACTTGGTTGAATAAGAGAACCTCCAAAAATTAGCATGAGTTTAAAAGGATGCTTTAAGAGTTCTATTTGGTTATTTTTATATAGAAGAATTTGAATCTATCAAAATATAGTTGATACTTGGTCAAATTGGGATTCAAGGATTTAGAGCAATCAAAATATACTACTCCCAAATATTTCTCTTAGAAGAATGCTTGGTCACTTAAGATCCCTTCTAGGGACTCACTATTCCTTTAGTTAGCAATCCAAAACAAGATTCATAGATGAGAGTCTCCAAAGGAAGAGGATATCATCAACCATTCAAGTGTGCCTTATGTAAGAAGTACATAGAAAGATCAAATTGTTTAATTTTTTACCATCCCCATTTTTAAACAGGGGCCAGTTTCTAAAAAATATGATAATATATTGGATAGCTCAAACAACACTAAAAGAGTTTATGAAGAATTATGTATTCTATGGAGGGTTGATCCTTCAATTATTTGTTGGAATTTATGGCTTAAAGGGAATAATATATATTTTAAAATAAATCTCAAAATCACGCCAAGTTTGGAATCATATTATTACCTCTTTCCTAGAATATTTACAAACATGGTGCTCATCATGGTAAGTCTCAAATGCCAAACAAGAGTGCTAGCCTCTTGGTTATAATATTTGAGTATAGACAGAGGTCATCTACAAAAATCAAGTTAACATAAAGGATTCACATTAATCTATGATAAAATGTAAATGTCTAAAAGTTGGATTTATCAAAATTAATTTTGATGGTGCTTCCAAAGGAAATCTAGAAAAAGTTAATGAAGGTGGTGTTTTCAAAATAATGAAGAAAATTTTTTCTTGACTTAAACTCATATTGAACTTAAATTAAAAAATATGTAAAGCTAGGGAACTTCTTGTAGGGATCAAATTGCCATTGAATATATATGAAAATATATTTTAATTAAGGGGGATTCACAAATTATTATTAATACTATCAAGAAAAATGGATGTGGGGATTGGATCAAACAAGACATTAGTTGTGATGTCCATAAATTATTGTTGGAGGTAACATTTTGAAAATATTATCGTATTTTTAGAGAAGGTAACTAGGTAGAAAATGATTTAGCTATTTACATTTTTGATCTTCATCTTGATGAAATTTAAATTTTATAAGGTAATTAGGTGAGTGAGATTTAATCTCTTAATGAAAATGATGTAAGATGTTGATTGCAAAATCATAACAATTTGAGAAAGATGAAGAATATCTTTGATAGAAAGATAAATGAAGAAAATATTTGATAAAAGGTAAGCTTGACATAGTTTAATAAATCTAATAGAAATATTATTATTTTTTTAAATTTTTTATGGGAGTGGCTCCCACTAGAAGCCCTACATAGCTAGTTTAAAAAATTATTTATTGTGCACACACACACACACACACACACACAATTTTGGTAAACCAGGGTTTATGAAAGGGCCCAAATCATTTAACAAGCCTAGACTGATCTATCTAGTCTTACATTCTATCTTTCTCAACTACTTAAATTTTAATACATTATGGTAGATTAGATTTTTAGTTTATTTTTGCACAAAAACACTGCAACATACCATGATGCATCCCTATTGTGATTTTTTGACTCAATATACTCTATGTATTCCTACAAACTTCTGATATAGCTATTACCAGTGCACTCGATTGCTTAATAAAATTGTGCTAGTTTTGGTATTCTTGTGGAATAATGCATTGCTCAAATGAGAACCAAAACCTTTCAAGCTTGAGAAAAACAAATTACAAAAAAATAGTATTGCCTTCCTTCCAATACACAAGATGAAACCCATTTTTTAATTTTCAAATAACCACTCCATTCTCACTTTGCTGCTCTCAAGCTTTTGTAAGAGGGATCCAATGTTTGTACTAAACTGACCTACTTAGGAACACAAATTGAATGCTACAACATTTAGGAAAAGTTTTATATGTGCCATGAAAACTTAGGAACTAGGCAAACAAATATAGGATGAGCTTCCCACCAAAGAAACTATAATTCTGACTCCATGAATATATGATTCAAGAATTGTATGCCTTTACAACAATTGTAGATCAATCACTAGAAAATTTTGAAAGTCCCTATATTTTAAGTTTCACTACCTTGTGCAAGATATCCAAAACTTGCACAAAAGAAAAAAAAAAAATATCATTTAGGACCCTAAACTTATAAATATCCATCTCTCTATCATTCACACTAAAATCCTCAAGCACCACACTACAACCCCAACATAAAAATAGTAATAGGATAACAATCACCATCCAATACTTCCAAATTTTCCTCTCCATACAAATTTTCAAAATATCATAAATACTTGTGATATTAAATCTTTCCCTTTGCATTAGTTAAATTATATTTGGATGAATAGCGAGGGAAAAAATATTTATCCTCTTCATGAAGAGCCTCCTAATTCACTAACCAATCCATTATCCCATTTCCTTCTCTGAATACATAGGCCACTTCAAAGTTCTCCATTGATTTTAGAATCCTCAGAGTTTTTGCAATTGTACTAAAAACCCACCAACTCACCATAACCCTCTTATTAAGATAATTGACAATATTAAGTGAATCTTCTTCCATTATCAAGTTTCTCACTCCTAGCTTCCTAAAAAATTTTGCTCCATCCAATGCCACTCTAGCTTCTTATTTATGACTATCATGGTTACTAAGTACTCATCAAAATATCCAATTAGGATTCCCTTACTATCCCTTATTACTTCTCCACCCACCACCTTGCTACGGATTACCTTTAGATGTCCAATCAAAATTGAGCTTTAGCCATCCTTCCTTGGGTACCTACTATTTTATACTTCTTGGATCTTCTTGGGGATTATTATCCATCCATACTAGGCTTAGATCCCATTGTTCACTTGTACTTGCTTACTCTACGAATTCTAGTTCTATCTTTATCCTTAGGGCTTTCACAATTTCCACTAAAGCAACTCAAATAATCTGGCTATTTTTGTATGTAGCTCTCTTTTACCCCTTAATTTTTCTTCTATTTTCCTCCAACTATACACCCCATGCATAATGGAACTAGGTCCCATATTTTATTTGATCTAGAAATATTAAAGGGCTTTTCCCATAGCTCAATCCATCCTATCCAATTATTTGATATAACTCGTATAATTCCTATCTCCTTGATTAATGTTTAAAGTATCTTGAGGGAATAGTTACACTCTAACAATATGTGCTTCACTTTATCTTCTTTTGCTTTAGAAAGATAATGCCAATTTGAAAATTAAAACCCTCTCTTATGCAAGTTATCTACTATAAGAATATTTTTTTGAACAACCAACCATAGAAACATTGCTATCTTAGGTGTAGGTTTCCCCCCACAGTCTCCCCCATTTCAACTGTAATGACCCTACTTTTGGCAGACCTTCTATTTTTATGGATTTATGTTTTTTATATTGCTTATGGATGGAATGATTGTTTAAATTAGTTTTATTATGCAAAATTACTTGTTTCTTATGAGAAAAATGTGATGTGGATCCTTTGTGGGATGTAGGATAATTCCATGTTTGGATCTGAGAAACATACATTTGATGTGAGAACATGATGCTGCTAATAAAAAGTGTATTTTTATAGGAACATGTTTCTTTACAATGGCAAAAAGAGCAACCGCTGAGAAAAGAATACCTTGGGGAAATTATGTGATAGGTAAATTATCAGAAATTATGAGAGGCAACATGAAAGAATACCCCTTTTCATGAAGATGCATATCATGAAATTGCTTTGTTGCATTTGTGTGTTTCAGTAGTTCTTATAATGCAATATTATAAAATAAAAGAACAATGGTTGATTGATAATTACCATAGTGAAAATATTAGGGAAAGATCAACTTAGAGCAAAGGATAGTTTTATAAATGATTTCTTTTTTAACGCTTTAGTAAGTGCTTTACTTTTGACTATTTTAGAACCCATAGCATTTATGGTAAGAACGTGGATCTGGTTATGTTATGTTCATTGGATTCCTTGTGGGGGAGTGCAACAGAGTGGGTTGTTAAGGAAACAAGGGAATTTAATGCACTGGAATATAGATTGGAGTGGACACCGGATGAATGTAGGAAAAATAAAAAAAAATAAGGAAAAAGGAGAAAGAAAAAGAAAGGAAATTCATGGTTTGGGGAGAGTAAGCTTGGAGGACTGGTTTTTGATGCAGACGAGGTGTGAAGGCAGTGAGTGACTAGTTTTAGTAAGTAAATAAAAACCGATGTTTCTTGCTATGTTAAAAATTCAAAGAACTTATGATTGAAAATGGGTTTGTGTGAGTTCAACTGTGTCTAGGATATATTGTTGATAGTCCGTCATATGAAAGAATTGATTATGCTTTATATCTAGTATGTTGATAGAGAAAATATTTTACAATTACTTTTATTTTTATAGGAGAATGGTTGTGTTCTAAACTTCAACGTTGCTACGCACGTATCCAAGAATCCCATTAGTAGGTTCATCCGGCCTAGTCACCAGCAATGGATTGGTTTTGCCTTTGGGCATTATTTTTCCTTGATATGGTTGCTGGGAGAAGAAACTAATATTTAGGATTGTTGAGTAATGTATAGTGTGAGTTTTAGAATAGTGGAGACCATTTACGTGTATCTTTATTTACTCTTCTATCGTGCCATAAATGATTGGGTAAACTTAGCAGTTAAGACAATATACTTGGTGAATGTGTAGTCATTGGAAATGAGAATGATGGCCTTCATTTGCATTTTGATTATACCTAATTTATATGCCTGTAGAGAATGTGTATTTTGAATGCATTATATATTTTGTTACTATTGATAGTAAATATGATGATGATTGAATTGAAACTCGTCCCTTGAGCAAATGATTATTTTATTATGCTTGGTTCTATTTTTTATTGAGAATATAGAAATTAATTAAACCTTAAAGACTAGGTTGATGTGAATTCCTAAAAAATGGTAATTGATAGACGTATAAGAGGTAGAATGGATGCATTCTACTGTATTTGTTTATTCTAGAATTCTATTCACTAAAAGGAATATGTTAATGGATGCATTGCATTTTCATTGCTTTTGTTAAAAGTTTAGAGAGATTTATTATTAATTTGAATTATTGTTGTCAAAGAGAATGGGTGGAATTTGAGGCTTAGTATGAATGCTTGTGAGAATTCCTGAAAGAGCCAAGGAGTCGTATTCGATCCCCGAATTAAGATAATATTTTCTTGGTTGGTACTGCTACACTATTGTCAAAGTATTCTTTGGACACCAGTGTGAATTCCATCATAGGTACAACTAGAGTTTGTACCAAAGAAGCTCTATGTTTGGATGTGAATATGGGACGTTTCCAGCTGAAGAGGAAATAAAGATTTTCAATGAGTAGTTGGGTCTCAACGATCGCTAGTTGGAAGATGAAACTGGTCCTAGTCAAGTGACGAAAGACAATAGAACTTTGACTACCTTGATGCAATTATTTTGTAGAGATGGACTTCTCATGATTTGATTCGCTTGTATATACACCTCTAGGGGTTATCTAGTAATGTATTTCTAGAAGAGTGATTCGGAAATTGTGTTTGTAGTTCTTTTAGATGCTGGGTGATTCTATTATGATAATCAAGACCATGGAATTGAGTTAATTTGGCCTCGTGTAAAAATATGCATATGTTATTTTGGTGTCTTATGGGACTTAACCGGAATCACTTGAAACTAAGCTAAATTGATTAATGCATTAGATTATGTTTCAAAAAATTCAATATTTGGAGTATCTTTAGGAATTAACGATGTGTCTTGAGTAAAGTAAATATTATAATTTTTACCTTGTAAATGAATATAGAAATTTGGGTATCTAGAGCCATAGGGTGATGTCTATAACTAACGAATACTCATTACTCAATGATTAGTAATGAAATGTAAGTAAGTTGGTTAATCATTTTAAAATAATTTAAATGAAGAATTCTCCCAACTCGTACTCGTGTAATTGATATCACCTTTGAAATAGTTTGGGTAATGGAAACTAGAGGGAGCCTGATTTTATATTAGATATTGAGTAAGGGATCCTCTTAGGAAGAGATGTTGGTATATTATTGTGGATGATGCTTAGTACTCCTACTCTAAAGGAATTGGGTAGTGAGTAGATATTAGCATATTCATGGAACTCTTTCACTAAAAGGCTTGTGATTAAGAGTAGTGAACTATGTCTATAGATATCTTACGCTAAAATATTTGCGTGAAGAGAATGACTAGTGTCCTAGAACCCTTGAACTAAAGGACTTGTGCAAGGGTAAGGACTAGGGCCTTTCCTTTCAATGGAGTGAAAGGAGAACCAACTACATTGTTAGGAATTAAAGGTAGTTGGAGTGAAAGAGAGTTGCACTAATGCTTCACACAAATGGAAGTGTGGTGAAGTAGGGATGGTTGCACATTAGGCTTGGATTGTAACTCTTAGTTGAGGGTTATGAGTTATACAACTCTAGGAAGGATCACTAGAGATTAGGTCTATATTTCATTAGAATGAGAACTTTATCAACCCTTATGATGTTATTTATAAAAAAAATAAGGGATTGAATTGGAGTATACTAGGTTTAAGGAACTTTGGGTCACGACAGAAATCCCCCTTCCTAATCTAATGTTAATACTTCATAGATCAATTTAACACTAAAGAAGCCTTGTTGATTTTATTTCCATACTATGTTATGCTCCCTCATATTAACACCTACATGGTAGACCCTTAGTTTAGTATTAAGATTACCTAACTCTTCTATATTTTTGTTATTGATCATTAGTTCCTTCCACCTTACCTCTCCATCTTCCCAATCGAAGTAGTCATTAACCAAACTCCCATAACTTTGCTCTAGATCTTGTTGGACTTTGACTCTTTATCCTTACTTAGAGGGTGGTTTTCTAACCATACATCCTACCAAAAGTGGATTGATCGACCATTACCACTTACCCATTGGATATATTTCCATAAAACATTTTTTCCTTTTAACATATGGTTTCGTATAGAAGAGCCATTACATGGATCTAATGTAGTTATGAGTCTTATTTCTTCTAATCTATCTAAGTACTTATTATTTAGAATTCTAGCCCATAGTTATTGACCTTGCTTTATTATCCTCCATCCTACATTTTTTGTTAAGACCTTATTTATGATTCTTATTCTCCTTAATCCCAAATTTTCTTTTAATTTTGGCCTGCGTGCTTTCTCCTATGTAACAAGGGGTATTCTACTCTTCTCCTCAGGTCCTAACCATAATTTTTTTGAATACTTTCTAGTACATTTGTAAATTTAGCTAGAATATTAAACACAAATAAGAGATATACTAGTATGGCCTAGAGAGTTATCTTTAGTAATTATAGCTTACCCACCTAACTTAATCCAATTAGTCACTAACCAAACTCCCATATCTTTGCTCTAGATATTATTAGACTTTGACTATATCTTTATCCTTATTTAGAGGGTGGTTTTCCAACTTGCATCCTCCCAAAAGTGGATAGACCTGCCATTAACAATTATCCATTGAACACATTTTCTCCCTTTAGCTTATGGTTCCATATGGAAGAGCCATTATTGGGATCTAATATAGTTATGAATCTTATTTCTTCTAGGATATCTAAGTACTTATTCTTCAGAATTATATCTCATGGTAATTGACTCCTTTATTATCCTCCATCCTAATTTTATTTTTAGGACCATATTTATGATTATTATTCTCCTTAATCCCAACCCTCCTTTTGATTTTAGCCTACATACTTTATCCCACACAAGAAGGGGGATTCTACTCTTCTCCTTAGATCTTGATCATAATGTTTTTTGAATACTTTCTACTATATGTGTAACTTTAGCTATAATATTAAACACAAATAAGAGATGTATCAATATGACCTAGAGAGTGCTCTTTAGTAACTATAGCTTACCTTATTGACTTAATAAATTTCCTTTGCAACCTACTAGCTTGCATTAAAACTTATCTATCAATGTGTCCCAAACTTGATCTTTGCACACACCAGTAAACATAAATATTTCCAAATATATAGATAGAAGGGTTGAGATATTACATCCACGTACTTCTGCTATCCTTCTTTGATGAATATCTAATGTTTTCCATGTTAATAATCTAGTGGGATGCCTTTACATATAGATTTAGAATCCTCCTGAGATTCTTGGTTTCTATCACTGAAGGTTTCCCAAGTAGAATTGTATCATCTCCAAACTATAGGTGAGTGCTACCCCTTATGGCTATGGAGGGTTTAAACCCAATTAATACTCTTGAATTTTTATCTATAGTTATACTTCTACCTAGATCTTCTACCCCAATAATAAATAGGTAAGGAGATAGAGGATCCCCTTGCAACAGATTCCTATTTTTCATGAAGAACCTTGTTAGATAATTGTTTAGAATGACTGAGAATCTTGGACCTTCATAATGGTTACTCATCCATTTTCTCCATCTCCTACTAAACCTAAAATTGGCTAGAAATTTGTCTAGGAAGTACTAAGAAACCCTATTATAAGCTTTTTCATATCTAGCTTGAGTACCATTCCTTCCCTCTTACATGTTTCCATTGAGTGCAAAGTTTCATTTAGTGTAATGATTCCATCCAAAATCTACCTTCCCTTCACAAACCCCCCTGGTTGTTCTACAATTATCTCTAAGAGGAATTATTTCAACCTTAATGTTGTTACTTTAGATATGATCTTATAAACTACAGTACATAGGCTAATCATTCTAAAGTCCTTAAAATATTTCACCTCCCATTTCTTAGGAATTATCACTAAAAAAGTGTTTTTATACTCTCCTAATACTTTGCCTGAATGGTGATATTATTGGACTACTACTATTACATCCTTCTTCACGATATTCCAAAAGGCCAAAAAATAATCCTACCTGGAATCCATTTGGGCTTGGAGCTTTGTATTTCCCCAAGGATAAAATTTCCTCCTTCACCTCCTCTTCACTCACATCTTTCTCAAGATTTACATTCATATATCTTGTTATCAATGTTGGGATATGTTGAAGTCTATCTTCCATAGCTTCTTGGTCATCCTTCTCATTCTTCATTAGCAATGAGTTGAAGAAATCAACTACCCCTTTCCTGATCTACTCTTCTTATTTGACTACTTCTATTGTGTACATATATCTATTAAACCAAAATAAAAACTTTATCTCTCTAGTCTCAATTATATTTATAGATTCTTTCAAATTAGAGTTTCCAATTATATTGATTTTTTTCAACAAATGTTATAAACTTTCCAGTGCTGAAGTTTCAAGAAAAGGAAGAAAATATAAAAAATTATAGCATAGACTTATCTATATCTCTTTAATAATCATATTTTTATATCAAATTGATTACAATTGGCAATGTTTTGTTTACTCCCTTTCCCATTTGTAATCTAAGCCTTCATTATCCTTGAGAAACTATGGTTGTCTTTTTTATTTTCTTAATTGGTTATATGGGATTAAAAATGGCCCCACCCATATTACATCATCATATATAGTATTAAACATGTTGGGCTATTATGCATGTATCTTTAGGCAAGATTTGAACATGGGTCTTCTCCTTGAAAGTTGAGGAATTTAACCAGTTGAACTAGTTTTATTTGATAAAACCATGGTTGTCTCTACAATTTACCAATATTTTTAATTTTTCTCTTTGTATGTCCAATCTAATCTTCCTTAAAAATCAAATATCATCCTTAATTCCTCACATTTCAGTTCATAGTTGCGTAAAATATTTTAGACACATACAAAACTAAATTAATTACTTCTAAACTACAACATTTTTTTTATTATTATTTATTATATGTTACTATATAGTAGTTATATTTGTTTTATTCTATTGTCTTATGGTAAGTATTTACACCATGTGGTCTTATTTTAATTTAAATTAGGATTATAAAAACATATTATATTAAGATCACTTTTTTAATTTTATTACCCTTGTTTTATATTTTAAAAAATAATTATCTTATATATTTTTTATTTTTTAATAAGCTATATATGATATCAAATGACATGAATTCAACTAGTTAAACACATAAAATTTTAAGGCAAATACCCAGGTTGAAATCTTGCCAAGTAAAATATGCATAATTTTCAAATTATTGTTGAAATACAATGGAAACCTAGTCATAGTGTAATATGGGTGAGACCCATTTCAATTCTATATAACAATTTAAAAAAGAGCTATGTGTGGATTCTACATGGGGATACTCCTAAAGTATAAAAATATATTGCATTTGTTGTTAGGTCAATTACACCGTCCAACTTATTTTTCTATAAAAAATATTCTTTATCTTTCTCAAACTATTATGTTTTTGCATTGAATTCCTTGATATAATTTTTATTTAGAGATAAAATATCAATCAACTAGTTGCCTTTTAAAATTTGAAATTTTCATATACAAAAGTCAACACAATGATTTGCTAAATTATTCGCTATTTTATTTCCTTCACTATAGATAATACAACATTATTGTCTCCAATAAAAAATGATGGACATCATAAGTAATATTATTTTTGGGTTAATGTACATATTTAATTTTCTTAAGAGCATTAATAATAATTTTTGAATCCCCTCAATTGAAATATATTTCCATTATTTTTTAATGGTAATCTTGATACCTGTAAGAAGCACTCCAACCTTTGCATAGATGCTAGTTTAAGTTCCACATGATTCTATAAGTGAGGGGATTTTTTACTTGTTATTCTAAAAAAAGAACACTACTTCCACTAGACTTTTTGGAATTTCCTTTGCAAGCATCATCAACATTGATGTTGATAATCCCAATTCTTAGAAATATTATTTTATTATTTATCAACATATATGCTTCGTATTAACTGCACTATCACATATGATCCTTGCACATATATTCAAATCCGATAACCAAGGGGTTAGAATATTTTTTCCACACTTGAGGGTTACCATGATGAATACCATACTTCTAGATATTTTGCAAGAGAGGCAATAATAATATTTCAAACTTTTATGTGACTCTAAGATTTATTTTTTATTTATTTTTCTTTCATTCCATAGATTCCAACAAATAATGGTAGGACCAATCCTCCAGAAAATGCAAAATGCTTTAGCTCTATAACAATTAATCAAACATTTCACTAACTTTCTCAATGTTGATGGGGCTACCTAATAAATTCTCATCTATTTTAAAAAGTATCCCCAAATGGTGTAAGCAAATGGATGAATTAGTAAATGATCAGATGTTTCTATTTCCTTCTTATAGAAGGCACACTTAAACAATCCATGTGTTGGCTTTTTAGCAAGATTCAATCACAGGTCCCAATGTCCAAGATCTTGAGTAGACTAAAATATTAGAGCAATTAGTATAAATGACCAATTTTAATGAACATAAAATTCATGAAAATAATAACAATATGGATTACATGTCCAATATAAACAACAATATGCGTAAGAAAACTTACAATAATTGCTCAAAAATATTTCATACAAACTTCAATATTCACTAATGAATCTTCTGTTACAATGAACTTCATTCACTGCAATCTTCCATACAATACATGGAGCTTTATCTCTATAATATAACCTTAGAAAGGTGACTCTTCAATACTTTGACTATTGCTCTCCTCACATATCTAGGAGATGCATCCTTTTCTATTCCATATATATGATAAACCTCTCACACCTCTTGGATTTACATGTTGACTATTATGGAAAATTCAAGTATCCTTAAGATATCTGTCACGCTACATAAATTTTTAGATTCACAATAAGAAATTTAAGCTCTAGTGGACTTGCCACTTTGACCTGTAAATAGACTCTAAAACAAGTTTATGAAATACCAGGTCAGGTTTGAACACCCCAACATTAGCCTAATTAAAAGTGGACGTTATATCCTTTTGGCTCAACTAGATCAGTTGATTTTAGTTATGGGTTTGGATTATGACTAAGCTAACACATAAATCCTAGCCTTAGCTTCAAGAATTCAAACTGGTGCCTTGTCTATTGGGTGACTATATCAAATATTAACTGATTTTATGAAACAACAAGAAAAAGAAAGAAGTAAATGACATACCCATATTCATTCGAATAACATAATAAATACAGACATTAAATCAACAAGATAAAGTGTTACTTGTGAATTCAAATAATGCAATGCATAAATAAACAACATACACACAGTGATTCAAAATATACTGAAGAGAAAAAACCAAGATTTTTATTAAATTCAATTTCAAGTGATTATAATGTTAGAGCCCAAAGATTCACTTTCCTTTTCAAGTACTCTATTCTCGGTGGTCGATTCTACCTCTTCTACCCATAGATGTACCTAGTATTGCACATTGACAATATATTAGCAGTACCATATCCTTCATTATAAATAAATATATAAACAATGCATAGTCATTCGAAGCATCTAAACTAGGCATAAATTAGTCATTCATCAACACATAGTCTATTTACGCAAGAAATCTATTTACACAAGAGTCTTGCCAAGGTGGGGTATGACAATACTATTCTCATGAGCATTTTTAAATGGTAATTTTATGAGTTTTTGTAGAAGTTATTTATGATATTTATATTATTAGAATTTTGTCATTATATTATATTTCATATAACAACTTTATTTTAGATATTGTGGTTATTTTGCTTTAAGTACTAAGCATCAAAAGATAACAATTACACTTTAGAAAATAAATATAATTTTATCATAATATCTAATATTTTAGAAGTCATAACATTGTAATCCAATTTTAAATGTAATTAATATAAGAATTTCCATTGTTTTTATGCTTGTTGTAGGTTATCACATCTTTTTACATTTCTCTAGTTTTAGATCGGTAAGGTTTAGGCTTTGACTACAATGCACAATATTGTTGCTTCGAGACAATGGCTAAGTTAGCATACTGGTGCTTTGTTAGCTTTTTATGAATAACCGCTCAATAATATGACCACTAAATCAATAATACTTAACTAAATATGAAGGAAATAATAATGCTAAGCAAATAAGCTTATATTCAGAATATGAAATAACTCCAAGATTTCTAATGGAAAATGCTGAAAAATACAATAAAATTTTATCGAATAAAAGACCTCAAATACATCATATTACATCACCTTCCATTGCTCTATGGGTGATGTCCCATCTCCTAATATTCCCTTTGTGATTCTCTCTATTACAATTGCACATCCATATATAGGATGGAATGTGAATCTTCATATGGTGTTTCTTGCCCCTCACTCTTCCTATGACTCTTCATATTCCTATTCTAATGACACATGTACATAGGGACAGATATGCACATTTACATTTCCAAAATACCATTGCACACTTGTGCATTTATTACATTACATGAAGTAAATACTTTCATCCTAATGTAAGACACTCTTTCCTAATCTATAGATGTACCCATGGTGGTACATTGTCATGTACCAAATAATGTAATATATTCCAACACCCCCTTGTATTACATTATTTGGTTCTTGAGAACTTTGGTCTTCAATATGGATCTTCTTCTTCTTTTGTCTTCAATTAATTTTGCATTGTATACCTTCTCTGTCAGGTTCTTCTTCATTACTAGTGATGGTCTTCGTAGTCATGCTATCTTCAGATTCTTGCAAGATGACTTTCTCTTTGTCCTTGCTCTTTTCATTGCATTTATTTGTTAGTATAGTATCATCTATACAATTTCTTAGAGCATCATGATATGGATTTGAAATAGAGGAACTTGAAGTATCAATACTGCATGATGATGAAAATATATTTTCTAAGAAAGATTCATCTATTCTCATTTTTGCTTTAAGTGATCCAAGCAATTCTTGTTGCTTTGCATTCTCCTATTTGTAATATTGAAGTGTGAGTAAACCCATATATAATACACTTCCAATGTCTAGTGGAAGGGTAATTTCCTCTTTTCTTTGATCAATTGCTTCAATGATTCTAGCATGAATATAGTATTCCAGGATTGTGAAGTCTTCTTCTAAAGCTTCACTATAGATCAAATTTGAAGTAAGATCTAAGTTTCCTTTTGTGAGTAAGTTCTTGATCCCCATTTTTATGACATTTGCTCTTTCTTTTCTAATGATATTTTCCACATCATTATTTACTGTATTCTTTGATGTAGACATTTTCTCTTTCTTCTTTTAGTCTTGATAGACTAATGTTCCCTTGTACTCTAAGTTAAGTGCTCAAATAATGTTGATGGAACCTTTGGAGTAGACTTCCTTATGACTCCCTAGTTGAATTTATCAAGCAACTATCAATTTCAAAAGGTACTTCCTTAGTTGTGAGAGATAGACTAAGGATGATATTTCTCAAATTTCAAATATTGTTCTTTCAATTATATGTTGTGTAGAAACCCTTGTATCTCCCTAAGGTTTGAAAGACAATATTATTAATCAACAATCCTTTACAAATCTTCAAATCTCTAATAATTTGAATTTAGATATTAATCTATTCAATGCAATCTTTTCAATATGTAGGATTCCTTTTATCTCCCAAATTTGTGGACAAAAAATTTAATTCTAAATTTCATATACTATTTTTGATGTAGAAATCCTTATACCTCCAAAATTAGACATTTAGAAATTTTGAAAATAATAATTGCAATATTTTGTAATTCTAATTTGATGTAGAATCCTTATTTCTCCAACCTTAATTAATTTACAAATATTTAATTGGTTTTGTAAACTATGGTATACAATATTACAAAACTCCAATATAACTTTCAAATTCCAGAAAATGCTCTTCAAAAATATAATTATAGGATTCAAAATAATAATATGATTTTCTAAGGTTATAAAAATGCTTATCTCTCCACTTTTAATTTTAATAAATTTTAGGTCCGAGGTGTAGACCAATTGGTTCATCCAAACCCCATAAGGGAGGCAGAGGTCCAAGGTTCAAATCTCGGGCCTCGTCGGACTGAACGCTTGTCCCTTTCCTGGTGCTTTCAGCGACGTAAAAGGTTTAAAATGATTGTGGCATGGTGGTTATAGGGGTGGACTACGTGAAGATCTGTGTGGCGGCTTCTAGGACGGACAACGTAGAATAATATGGCGGCCATAAAAAGCTAGACAACCTACTTGGATTCGTGGTGGCTACCGATTCCACCATGTAAATTCAAATTTTTTTTTTTTTTATAATAAATTTTGACCTTAGAATATATTCCCTTCTTATTCCTCCTATAAATATAAAAATTAAATATATGGTAAAATTTTATGGTAAATACCTTGAATATTCAAGCACTCCTTACTGGTCTTGTTGGGCGCTTATATCTTTGGTCAAACTTGCTTGGAATGCTGCGTATGACTCTTCAAAGATGATTTGACCTTCTTTAATGCTTCTTCTCTTGCATTTTCTATGTAAAGCGCTAGAAAAAATGTTATATTAATACCTCTATGACTATATGAGTGCTTCAATTTTCTTTGGATGTGTACCATGTGGTGTAGACGTTATTTTACTCCTTATATTCGTTCTTAGTGGTGCTAACGTTCATGAATAAAATAAAGTGGACACTTGTCACTTTCATTCTTGCAACTTGGGAGTTATATAGTCTTCTTGAGTGCTTGGATAATAGTGAAGAATGTTTGAATGCTTGAATGCTCTTCTCTCATGAAGAGTTATGTTCAAACTTATGCACCAACTTCTATATTTAGCACTAAGTGGATATATTCCCTTATTTTGGAAGAGACAGGTGTAATCAACTCTTTGTGCATGCACTCTTTTTCCAAACATATGGATTGTAAGGCTTTTAAATGCCTTTCCTCTTCCCATACTTATTCTTGCTCCTTGTAAAATGTATTCTATCTTCTTGAAAATGTATTCTTGCTAGAGTTTCTCCTTCCTTT
Source organism: Wollemia nobilis (assembly GCA_028583015.1). Taxonomy (NCBI): domain Eukaryota; kingdom Viridiplantae; phylum Streptophyta; class Pinopsida; order Araucariales; family Araucariaceae; genus Wollemia; species Wollemia nobilis. The sequence goes on from JAQPPZ010002399.1 coordinate 4,063,818, forward strand.
GGATTATGGTGGACTTGCTCATGGATGGATTCAACCAAAGACCTTCTTGTATGCTTCAATGGTGGCCCTATGGTAATCACTATGGCAGTTTCTTTTTCTTCTTTGATAATGCACCCTGTATTTTATTTCTCTTGTAATTTGCCCTATTTTGAATGGCTATAATAGTACTTTTGTAGGTTGTGGATGACATTCTCTACCTTCTTGGACTGGCCAAAACTTGAGCCTAATGGCTTCTTTTCCTTATGCTCTTTTGCTAGTGCTTTTTCCTGCAAGTGGGTGGACGTATGATGGAGTATTTACCCCCTATAATCTACTACCAAATGGTGCTTTATATAGTGGTGGTTTTCACCACTTCCTTGGTGGTTTTCTATACCACTCCCAACTTATATCTGGTGTTTTTTAACACCAAAAATATGCCCAAATTTGGAGCTATTTTTATTTTTAAAATATGTTATACTTTGAGGGTTATTTTCCCTCACAAACGTAGAATATTTTGCTTCTTATTTCACTTTAAAATTCAGCATATAATAACACTTATAACTCCTTTAAAAATTCTTTAATAGTAATCTATATGGCATTAATTTTACACACCTTTTTGTAGCTTCTTCCTTCATAGCTTACTGTCTTGTATTTGCTGGATTTTCACCCTTCAATTTGTTGCTAGTAGATCCTTCAATTTGCAGCAATAATGGTTGCCTCAAAGCTTGCTTTCTTTTCATTTAAACAGGTTCTGTATTCTCCTTCAAACAAGTGCTTTCTTCTTCTTCTTATTCAAACAGGTGCTTTCTAACTTTGATTTTTATATCTTCAAATGCTGTCCAAATGCACTCAAAATTTGCAATCAACCTCCTTCATAGATGCTACTACTAATCCTTATAATTTGCTGTCCAAAGCTATCTCAAATATTTCCCAAATATTATTTAAAATGCAGCTAATTTTGTTCTTACAATGCTTCCCAAAAATGTAGCTTAAACACTTTCTATTTCTTATTCCAAAATGTGATTTGATGAAGTTTACTAACCTTTAAATTTTCTGCTCTATTTGCTATCAAGCCTTCTCTTAGTTGGATGTCCAAATATTCCTTGAAAGCTTCTCCAAAGCTTTTCAATATGTAACTTTCTACTTCTAATTTTTGTAGTCCTTTTCCTTTCAATTTTTCTTCTAAAAATCAGCAACTTGTGCTTTTACAAATTAGCCTACAAAACTTGTGTGGCTATCTTCAAATTTCTCAAATTTTTGGCTTTTGCAGTCTTCTTGCTTTATTTTGACTTCTTGCTGAATTTTATATTCAAATATGACCTCTTTCTCTGTCTTCTTTCTCAAGAATTTGAATGTCTTGAGTTCTTCAAAATATTCTTCAAATGTGATAAACTTCATGCTAAATCCTTTTCCTTGTGGGCTTGTTATCGGATGGTAACAATTGTTCCAATTCTTTTTGGTCAGGTACTCTTTCTGCTTTCAATATTCTTCCACAAACTTTACTTCAAATATCATTCAATAATGACTACTTAAGCTTCTACAATAAAGCCTTTCTATAGCCTTCTTTTCATATTCAAAATCTTTTTTAGACCTCTAATATTGGATCTTCTAATTCTGTAGCATTCAAATCTATTTTCAATGAAAACTTACCTTGGTTTCTCCAATTTTCTACTATGGGAAATTCTTCAATGAGATCTCTTTTTGGATCTCCAAAATATGCAATAGGACTTTCAATAGTCCTTCTATCTTCAGTTTTTAATCTTTAATTTTTTGTTTCAATATGCAATAGGACTTTCAATAGTACTTCTATCTTCAATATTCAATCTACTACTTCAATCTATAATACAAATTTCAATAGTCCTTCTCTTCAGTCTTCAATCTACTGCTTCAATATGCAATAAAATTTTCAATAGTCCTTCAATATTTAATCTTCACTCTGCTGCTTCAATATGCAATGGGACTTTCAATAGTCCTTCAATATTTAATCTTTAAATCTTGGAAGTTATTCAATATGACATCTCTTAGGGTATCTTCAATTAGTAGTCTTGCAATGCAAACCTCTCCTTGGTTCTTCTCAATCTTCAATTGGGGTCTTCTTCTTGGACCTCCTTCAATGTCTATTTTCTACAATAGAACTTGAGTAGCAATAATATATTCAAAGTTTTAGAAATAATAATCTTCACTAGATATAACTAGTGGAATGAAATCAATGCTGAATCCTAGTCTTCACAGGTGTTCCTTCAACCTTGTGGAAAGATTCTAGCCAATAAATAATTTGGAATCTATATTCTTTTAATCAATCAAATTTATCAATAAGACCTCTTCTAATGGTCTTTAAATATTCAATATCAAGGTTTGTCTTCAAGACCTGTAAATTTTCTTCTATTTTGATTTTGCTCTTGGAATAGGTAAATCCTTAACTTTCACTATTTTTCTTTCAACCTAGTGAGAATTCTATCTTCTTTGGTTTTCTTTTCTAGAGGTAATTCTTTTATCTTGTCTGGATTCTCTTTTCAAAGGTAATATCCTTTATCTTCTCTAGTTTCTCTTTTTAGAGGTAATTTTATTTTATATTCTCTAGTTTCTCTTTCCAAAGGTAATTTCCTTTACCTTATCTAGTTTCTCTTTCTAGAGGTAATTTCCTTTATATTTACTGATCTCTTCTTAACCAGTAGAAATTTCCTTCCTTCCAATCTATATAATAACTTCTATCAAAAAATATCAAAGCCAATGACTTTTACAAGTGGCATATCCAAAGGTGCATCTGGTTTGCAAAAATGCAACAATGATGTTGAATGATGAAAAAGTAGAATAGTTTCTAGTGACTCTCTCAATTCCTATCTAGATCTGTTGCGGATAGATCTACCGCGACTCTGATACCACTGTTAGTTTTTGATGAATAACCACTCAATAATATGGCCACTAAATCAATAATACTCAAATCAATATGAAGGAAATAATAATGGTCAACAAATAAGCTTATATTCAGAATATGAAATAAATCCAATATTGCTAATGGCAAATGCTAAAAATACAATAAACTCTTATTGCATAAAATACCATAAATACATCATATTACATCACCTTCCATTGCTCTATGGGTGATGTCCCATCTCCTGATCTTCCCTTTGTGATGCTCTCCATTACAATTGCACACCCATATATAGGATGGAGTGTGACTCTTCATACAGTGTTTCTTGGACCTCACTCTTCCTATGACTCTTCATATTCCTATTCTAATGACACATGTACATAGGGACATCTATGCACATTTATATTTCCAAAATGTCATTGCACACTTGTGCATTTATTACATTGCATAAAGTAAATACTTTCATCCTAATATAAGACACTCTTTCCTATTCTATAGATTTAGCCATGGTGGTACATTGTCATGTACCAAATAATGTAATATATTCCAACATGCTTATATTAGGTATGATTTAATTCAATAATTTTATCTATAAAATTTATTTTTATCCATAGAAGACATTAGCAACTTTTGTTTTCTTATTATTCAGATAATTTTCTAATTATTGCATCTATATAATATAAAATCTTAATTGGTTTAATTTAAGCATTAGGAATCATAGTTTTTAATCAAATAAATAAAGCATCATTATTGCATGTTTATATTTATATCAGACCTATCTAGATTAGTATTTCTTTCTAGTCTATCTATTTTCTTTATAGGTTTAATAAAGGCTAAATCAATCATCCCCATTTGATCAATATCACCATAAAATTAAATATCTTTGGAGTATTTCAACAACATATTCATTAATAAATAGGTAATAAGGTTAGTTAATACCATGATTTGTTCTCTCCATTTTAAACCAATTTAATAAATATTAAGTGAACAAGAGCTTTGAATAAGGCAAAATTCTAAAGAAACTAATTATTGTTTCCTTTGAAAGCATGATTAAATAAATAAGACTCTCAAGTTAGTAGGTACAATATCAAACATTAGAATTGTTTTCAAACTTATTGGTTTAAGTATGCATAGTCTCTTCCCCACCTTGTAGTGTATGTTTTTTGAAAGGCATTTGATAATTATTGCATCGAGAAAGAAAAATTCATTCTACTATAGCTTTTGCATATCAAGGATACTTTTACATATTGTATTTTTATTAAATTTGACTCTAAATAGTAGCTTTACTTGTGCTTCTATTAGTGTCATCATGTTTCTATTAGCATGACTAGTGTCTTGCTCTTCTGATAGATATAGGAAATTAGTTTGATTTAGTTAAAATCTTAATTAAGCATTAATGAAAAGTTAAACTATGTTGTACTATCTCTATGATTGCATGTTAGATTGAATTCGCAAAATTATAATTTAGATAACAATTTTGTACTATATTTTGATTAATAAAATGAATTTTTTTTTTTAAGATTTACATATTATTGTTGATCCTTTTTGAAGTATTTTAGTTTAGAGTTTATTTTCATATAGATAAAATTCTTATAAAAGACATTCATCATGTTTAAATTGTTTAGCTAAATCTAATCACCCAAACTTAGTTAATATAATTTAATCGAATTATTTATAAGCAAATAAGAAAGATACTTCGTTTGCCCTAGCATGCAAATAGAGCTTTCATTCAAAACTTTATAGAAGAGCAATAATTATGGCTTAAGTGTTGGAGAATATTACATTATTTGGTACTTGCCAATGTACCACCTTGGTACATTATTAGATTAGGTGTGTGTCTTATATTAGAGTGTGAGTTAATATTTTATGTAATGTAATAATGTGTAGGAAATGCACAAGTGTCATGTAATTATGAGTGCAAGTGTTATGTATGTAAATGTGCACAAGTGTCCAATATGTAAGTGTGCACATGTGTCCTTATATTAGGAAAAGTTATGTGAAGAGTCAAGTACAAGTGTGTGTTCAAGATAGAGTCATGTGTATGCAAGTGGTAAGTATAAGGAAGAGTCATGGTAACCAAGAGTCATTCTAGAATGGCTATATATTACTCCATAGAGGAGAAGGAGAGTGGTTGTTGTTATCATTATCTACATGGTCTACAAGGTCTACAAAAGCTACATTGTATGAGAGTTTTGTAACACAAAGAGGAGTAATACAAGTTTACATACATTTGAGAAATTGGTATTATATGTGATCTTATTGTGCATATTTTACTCCTTATTTGTTGAATGTTATTACATATTAGTTGTTACATATATTCTTGTTATATTATCTTATTGGATTATTATATTTGATCCTATGAGTTTTTATTTGTTTTAAGGCTTCAAAATTTATGACTTTATTTTGAGTCACAACATATAGGAACTAGAGTTATTAGCATCAATATGTAGTATATGGTATAGATATTCCCTAGTTTTCTACATCCACCATCATGGAGGATCTCCATAACAAGTCAGATCCCCATGGTCTAAAGCCCAATTTACCATAGCATCTACAATATTATTTTGTTCTTGAGGAGCATGAAGAAACTCTATTGTTTTAAATCTAGACTAAAATACATGTATCTTGTCAATCACCCTTTGTAACCTCCAATATTGAGAGGAAGTTTTGGTGGATGCCTTTAGTTGATTAATAGTTACTTATAAGTCTATTTCTACTTGTACTACAGATCAACCAACCTTAGTAGATTCCTAAAGGAAATAAAGTATAACACATGATTTTGTTATATTATTATAGATAATTTCAAGAATATTTTCCAAAAGAAAAACATGATTACCCTTTGGGAATCTTCCTATGCCTCATATACTTGCCCTTCCTAGATTACATCTTGATGCACCATCTATGTTGATCTTCCCCATACCTCTGGGAGGGGATTTCCATGGTTTATCCATTTGAATAGAAGGTCAAATACCTTGTGAAGGTCTACATATCCATTCATCCACAAGGACTTGAAGCCTAGAGAGTAAAATATACCACTATTGAGATATTATAGAGGGGGCTTCAATGTATGTAGAGTAGTTTCCATGATATTGGCTAAGTGTTTCCAAAATATATTTAACATAATGGTGAATTTATTTATATATTATTTTGACCAAGGCCATATGTTTCCATAGATTCTAGAGCATTAGAGATATATTGACCAAGGCCATATGTTTCATTGAACTATCCAACCCATTCACTCTAGGCCAAGTCCTCCATGCCTACTCAAGGGAGGTGAATTGCCAAAATCTTAGATCTAAAAAGGTTTCCAACCATTTCCACAATTGAATGGATAGGGGTAGAAGAAAAAAAGGTGGTCCTAGATCTCATTCTCTAAACAATATAACTCACATCTAAATAGACCAAAAAAGCCTAATTTCATCAATTAGTATCTTGTAAGAGCCCTCTTGTGGAGTAGGACCCAGATAAAAAATCTCACTTTAAGCCAAGTCAAAATTTGCCAAATTTGGTTGAAGACATCACTTAGTGTATTTTCTCTATGATGAGTGAGGGATGAATATCCTAGAGCTACAATATACACATCATTAAAATGTGAGCCCCATCCTAGCTTATCTTTGCATTTTTTCCAAGAAAGTGGCCATATTATAAGAATATAATGAATAACATCCTTGACATACTCTATTGCTAGGATTGGCCAATCCTTTATTGGAATCCATACTCTATCCTCCAAATTTTGTTTCCCATAATTTCTATAATAATGTGATATCTTTATCCAACCTTGACTATGGAGTTGTTCCATGATGTCTTAATATTCTAAAAATTGTTGAGATAATGAAGATAAACCATCCCAAGCATCCGTCAAAAAATTTACATGATGGCCATTCTCCACTATCTAGAACAATTATGGTTTGATAACTGTCTACCCTATCCTTTATACCTCAATAACTAGAGATCCTCATCGAGGAAGTTGATATCTAGTAAAAGATTTTGGAGCTCATTTTTTTGCATACTTGAATCTTAGGATCTATACCCATAACTCATTAGGAAAAGTAATTAACCACCAATATAATTTTTCTACCAAGGCTAAGTTTTTTTAACCATTGACAAGAGGCCCAAACCTCCCTTTTTTTTTGGAAGACAAAGCTGATCCCACTTTAGTAGGGCCCATTTACACTCTGATTTTGCCTTAATCCATAAAAACATTTGATAATATTATCCAAATTTATTAGAACATCCTTAGGAATACTCAAAATAGAGGAAATATAAATGGGAATAGATTATAACATAAATTTAACCAAAGTAAACCTACCTATAATGGAAAACCAATGACTTATTGAATTATTCAACCTACTATATATCTTCTCTATCAACCATCCCCATTCTATCTTTTTTTGCTTGGACATGTTTAAGGGAACTCCTAGATTATATATTGGAAGATATGCTCATATGAAATTAAAAAATATTTAGAATCATGGTCTCCACTATAGCAGTATAATGAAAGAATATGATCTTAGAATTTTCCTCATCAACAAGTTGTCCTATGGATGCCAAAAAGAAGTTTAGATTTTTTTTGAATCTAAATGATTTCGGTGTAGTAGCATGACCCATCAAGATCAAGTTATCTACAAAATATAAATGAGAGAGAGAAGGTATTGTTGATACACATCTAACTCCTTGAATGGAGATGCTATTCCTTTCCTTAGATAGAAGACAACCTAGAGACTCTAGAAAAATACTTAACATATAGAGGGAAAGAGGATCCCCCTAGCATAGTCCCCTGGAAGTTGTAAAAAAAGGAAATGAACCACCATTTATCATCACAACATAATATAGTGAGGAAATAGTGCCTCTAATCCAATCCACCCAATCTTGGGAGAATCCAAAGTTCTTCATGACCTATAAAACAAAATCCTAGTTTACACTATCATAAGCCATAAAGAGGTCCAAATGGATACACATGGAGGGGGATATATATGCTTGCAAGGAGTGAATATCCTCCCGAGTAAGCACTATTTAATCTATAGTTTATCTCCTTCTAAATATTCCTTATTGCTCTCATAAAATTATCATAGGTAGGAAGGGTTTCAACCTTTGAACTATAATTATCATATTGATTTTGAGGATTTAGGAATATGAGATATCGGTTTAAAGCCAATAAATATATCTACCTCTTGGGATTTAAATATGAGAACAATATAGGTTTTATTGATTTATTTTAAAATTGACTTTTCCACCCATGCTTCTACCACAACAAGAAGATCGTCCTTAAGCAGGTCCCAAAATACTCGGCATAAATCAATGGGGAAACCATATGGACTAGGAGTTTTTCCTTTTCTCAACTTGCATATGCTTGAATTTCCATATTTTTGATGAATCAAATGTGAATACCAACTAGGTCCATTAATTTTAGGAATTTTATCCAAAACTAAAAGACTAAAACTAAGAAATTGATTGTTAAACAAAAAATCATATTTATTTTAATAATTAGATCACTTAATTTTTTAGATAAAAAATAATTAATTCTTAGATCTACTAAGGGTTTGTAAAATCCTTTGAGAAACTAGTATTCAAATCACTCAACTATTTTGAGTATATGGCAAGCTGAGGTTGCAAATAAAAGCTCTTATGCATATTTATGTTTTTTGAGGAGCATATATTAATGAGTTAGTGAGAGTCATAAGGAGGGTTTCATTTCTTCAACATATTCCACTTCAATTGTTACTCACATATCATACTCTTCCATGTACCCGTTGTTGCCATTGCACAAATCACCCCAATTTGGGGACCCACTTGAAGTTTTGGGTTTAATTTGAAATTTTTGCTTACACCAAGATTTTTTTAAAATTTTTATTACATTGAGGTTTCCAAATTGTTGATATTTTTGCATCTTGAGGACTTGGATTTAATTGCAATGATTAAGATTGAGTGTTTTTAATTTTTCACCTTAATTGCATTATTTTAAATCAAATGCTTCAAAAAAATTTAAATTTCAATGGTTTCCTAAAGTTCAAAAATTAAATTCCATTTTAGGGTTATTCTAATTTCGTCACTTTTACCCTAAAAATGATGTAAAATTGAGATGGACATAACTTGAGCTAGACAAATCCGTTTGAGCTGATTCAAAGCTTGGTAGAAAGATATTGATATCCTCTCTGCAATGATGCCAAATTTTTAGAATTTTAGAAGTCAATTTTATTTAGAAATAATAGGCTATGGAAGTAGCCCAATTTTTTTTAATCAAAATATCTCATGATCCGCCAAGACTTTCTGAGTTTTCTTCATAGATTTAGATACCCATTTGGCTCATGTAGAAGTGTGGAAAGTTTAATATGTTGGAAATTTTGGGTACCTTGGGTATATTGCCTTTGCTCAAGTGTATAAGTTGTCATTGATGTCAAGAAGCTTTTAAAGGAATTTGATTTGATGTAAAAGAATTTGTTTTGATGAAGGTTTCGGCATGACAGGTTCGAAAGAAAGTAAGTTAGAAAAATGTCGCGATATCGTGACATGTCGCATTTTCGCGACTTAAGCAGGCGAGAGAAAGCTTTCTAGAAAAGTGTCGCGATATCGCGACATGTCACAGTTTCGCGACTCAAAGAGGAGAGAGAATGTTCGAGTCAAAAGTGTCGCGATTTCGTGACATATTGCAAGGAAGGTTGAACGAACAAAAAAGTGTCACGATTTCATGACATAATGCAGGAAAGAGAGTATGGGAGAAGTGCTAAGGAGAAAAAGTGTCACGATTTCGCGACAAGTCAGAAGACAAAGTGGAAGCAAGATAAAGTGTCACGATTTCGTGACATGCTACAGATGAAAATGTTCCAAGTAAGAACTGTCGTGATTTCGCGACATGCAGCAAAGGGAAGAGTCTGAAATGAGAAGCGTCGCGATTTCACGATAGGTTGTAGAGAAGTCGTACGGAAGCTGAAAGTGTCTCGATTTTGCGATAGGCTGCAAAGAAAATGTACGAAAGCTAGAAGTGTCATGATTTCATGACAAATTCAAGGAGGAAGAGCTCAAAGGCAAAAGCGTCACGATTTCGTGACATGTTCATTTTTGTGGGCGTAAGGCAGAGAAAATCACAAGGCAGCGAAAGTGTCACGATTTCGCGACATGTTCCATTTTCGCTAGTGCAAGCAGACAAGAGTGCAAGGAAGAGAAAGTGTCACGATTTCGTGACAGTTTGAGATGGTAGCGTACGGATGGAGAAAGTGTCACGATTTCATGACAGAAACTAAAAGCATGTCTTCCATAGGTGAAGTGTCACGATTTCACGACAAAAGCAGAGAGGAAGGCTATGAAGACAGAAGTGTCACGATTTCGTGACAAAAGCAGAAAGGAGGTCGATGAAGGGAGAAGTGTCGTGATATCATGACAAAAGCAAAGTTGATGCTGACTAAGTCAGAAGTGTCACGATATCGCGACAAGAACTTAGTTGAAGTCGACAAAGGCTGAAGTGTCATGATATCGCGACAAAAGCCAAAAGAAAGTATACGGTTGCAAAGGTGTCGCGATATCGCGACATGTTGTAGTTTTGCGGTAGAAGCTACAGAAGAGTTGTAGAGGCAGTGAGGCCGACAAAGTTAAATTTGGGCCGACGAAGATTAGGGTTTGTAGCCTACGTAGTTTAGGGTTGTGCAGTCGACTAAGATCAAGGTTTTGATCTTGAAAGTGTTAGTATAAAAGGAGGGCTGTTTGGAGAGTTGTGAGGTGATCGAATGCGTTATAAAAGTGTGAAGTTCGAAGATAGTGTGCAAGTTAAGTCTGTGGTGTGCAAAGAGTGAGTCAAGCCAAATTGAGCTAAGTGCGAAGCAGAGTGCACAGAGAGCAAAAAAGTGCAAAGCTATTGGGTGCATCATTTTTGCGACGTTCGAAGATAGTGCGCAGGCCTTGATGGTTTTGGACAAATCATTGAGAGGGATTGTTGGACAGATTTGAGCAAGCTTTTGTTGAGCTTGTGGAGCGGTTTGGGCAGGTTCTAGTGAGAACTTGCAAAGCAGATCTGAGACAAGTCTTGGTGAAGACTTGGGTGAAGATCAAGCAAGCTTTAGTGGAAGCTTGTGAACAACTTCTGTGAACCAGATTTGAGGACCAATTGAGGACAGAGATTGGTGCAGTTTCGAGGACATTTGTGCTAGACCGAAAGACTGTGTTTGGTGCAGATCAGAGAAATAGGACGAGGAAATTTGTGCCAGACCGAAGGACTGTGTTTGGTGCAGATCAGAGAAAGAGATCGAGGACATTTGTGCTAAATCGAAGGACTATGTTTAGTGCAAATTCGAGGACCAATTTTGGAGGTGATAGAGTTGAGGATAGAGGTCTCCAACCAAAGCAGGGAGGACATGTGTCTTCTGTGGATAGAGTTCCATTTGCTAAGGGCAACAGAGGCAGAGGTCTTCTAGAGGATCACCAGCCAGAGAAGAGCTAGGGGATTGGTGTCTCCTGTGGGTTGGTGCCCACAAATTCGAGATTAGGGGATTGGTGTCTCCTTTGGGTTGGTGCCCATAAAAATTGTAATTAGGAAAGGTATTCCCAAAATTTTGATTGATAAAATTTAGTGAAATATTTTATCCGTGGACGTAGCCCAGCCATTCTGGGTGAACCACGTTAAAATTGTTGTCACTTTGTGGATGTTTTTATGCATTGCTTTGATATTTTTGTGGGTATATTGCTTTACTATTTTGTAATATAAAGGAAAAAGTAAAAAGAGGTCTTATACTGTTCACCCCCCCTCTCAGTATAAGCTTGTGTTCTTCAATTGGTATCAGAGCGGGTGCCTTCAAAAATTTTAACAGCTTGAAGGAAAAGCTAGTAAAGAACACAATGGATTATTCAAGTGGCAATGCATCACCTATTCTTGATGGATCAGATTTTGGTCTTTGGAGTGCAAGGATGAAGGTTCATCTAATGGCACTTGGTAATGAGGTATGGGAAGTAATTGAAGATGAGTACACTATTCCTGTACATGGTCCAAATACTAAAGAAGAAAGGCTCCTACATCACAGCAATTCAAAAGCAATGAATGCAATTCTGAAAGGGTTACAGAAAGCAGATCTCACCAAAGTGATTCATTACAAAATAGCTAGTGAAATGTGGAAACAACTGCAGGTGGTTCATACAGGTGATTCAAATGTCAGAAAGGCCAAGTTGAGACACTTCAAAGGTATGTTTGAACAACTCAAGATGAATGATGATGAAAATATTAGTGACTACATGCTTCGTATGGATGAGGTTGTTAACTCCATGAAAGACTTAGGTCTTGAGCTTGCTGAAAATGATGTTTGTGATAAGATTTTAAGATCTCTTCCTAATAGATTTAGTGAAAATATTTCTGCTATTGAGGAAGCTAAAGATTTGGATAAGTTGAAAAAGGATGAGCTCCATAGTATACTTGCAAGCATTTGAGTTGAGAACTCAAGTGAAGGTTGATGTCAAGAAAGAGGCAGCTTTCAAGGCTACCAAGAAATCCAAGGGTAAACAGCTTCAAGAGAGTGATGAGTCTTCTAGTGATGAAGAGGCATATTACAGTAAGAAAGGCAAGTTCTCTAGAAAGCACAAAAGCATGAAAAATATAAGATGTTTCAATTGTGGAAAGTTTGGTCATTATGCTACAGACTATACTGTTCCCAAGGATGAAAGTGATGAAGATAAACAAGATTCTAAGAGCAAGGATTTTGAAAAGCACAAGCATCACAGAAAGAACAAAGATGAGCACAACAATCAAGGAAAGAGGTATTCTCACAAGCACAAGAAGAGTTTCTACCTAGACAAAGCAAGTAAGTGTTCTAGTAGTGATAGTGAAAGTTCTTCAAGTGATAATGAAAATGAGATGTTGTTCATATCAAAAAAAGAGGAAGAACCAAAACATAGATTCATTATCATGAAATGTCTTAGATGTGGAAATTTTGGTCACCTTGAGGATGATTGCACAAATAATGATTTGGTTTCTAGTATGTATGAGGATGCTTCAGAAAACTATAAGGAAGATGCATGTATGGTTTTTGAAAAAGGTAGCACCTCTAGTGATAAGAAATCTGAAAAAGGCTTTGATGATTTTGAAAACAAACAAATAAAGGATCTTGAAAGTGAACTTACTAATGCTCTTAGTGTTTTGAAAAAGGAAAGAAAGAAGAATGCTAGACTCAAGGATAAGTTAGATGAATGTTGTATGGAGAGAGATGATCTTATAGAAAGTCTTGACTTCTCTATGGCTAAGATACAAGAACTCAAGGATGAGTTAGAGTCTAAGGTTCTTGAGTATAGTGAGTTAGAATAGAAAATGGCTTCTTTGAAAGAGGAAACTAAAGAGTACAAGGATAAGCTTTACAGGTTTCAAGATAGCTCCAAAAAGGTTAAGTCACTCATCAAAGGTCAAAGAAAAACAACGGATAAAACAGGCCTTGGTTTTGTCAAGGAACAAGCTGGAGAGTCTAGTAAGAGACTCCAAAAGGAAGAGAGTTCTGATGAGGAAAGTATTTTAGATTATGAGTCCTTGGATGATAGATGTGTAGAAATAGAAAACAAAATTCAGAATGAGAAGAAGAAGTTTTCAGGACCCAAGAGGTCGAATAAAGGAAAATTTCACGATAGATGTTTTGCGTGTTACAGGTTTGGTCACATGGCTACACATTGCATGGCTCAAGTGAAGAAGGTGAACGGCAATTTTAGAAGTGCTAGTTTCTTTTGAGGGTATTGCTACTCTTGTCAACAGTTCGAGCACAAGGCAGTCTATTGCGAGGTAAATAACAGGAACATGTTTGATCAGAATAGGTTTAGGCAGAACTGGCGAATTCAAAGAACAGGTATGCCTAAAAGAAATAACATTGTTACTTGTTATAAGTGCAACAATGAAGGTCACACAACTAGACAATGTAGAGCTAAACTTTCAAGGTATAGGAATAGGAAAAATGGTATAAACAGGTCCAAGGATCAAGGCATGAACAAGAACAAGGATGAGAACAAGAACAAGAATAGTGACAAGAACAAGAATGAGAATACGGGCAAAGAGTTCAAGAGAAGGCCCGTCAAGGAAATTATAGATGCTGATGATGATCAGTGCCTAATGGGAGTTTTACTCCCACCCCAGAATTAATCACCTCATCGGGAGGTGGGGGAGGGACTAAGCTAAGAGGCTCATTCTTAGTCCCGAGCCCCAAAGGTGACCCTTTGCCATTGATGACAAAGGGGGAGAAATATGAGTAAGGGGGAGAGCTTCAAGTGAAGAGGAAAGCTTCAAGTCAGGGGGAGAAAAACCTCAAAGGTATATTCTTAGTTGTGGGCACAGTTTCTCAGTTGTTAGCACAGTTGGTTTCAGTTTTGGCTCCTGAGACGTGTTTTCAGTAAAGGTTTGCCATCAATGACAAAGGGGGAGATTGTTGGCAATTTTGGGTACCTTGGGTATATTGCCTTTGCTCAAGTGTATAAGTTGTCATTGATGTCAAGAAGATTTTAAAGGAATTTGATTTGATGTAAAAGAATTTGTTTTGATGAAGGTTTCGGCATGACAGGTTCGAAAGAAAGTAAGTTAGAAAAATGTCACGATATCGCGACATGTCGCATTTTCATGACTTAAGTAGGAGAGAGAAAGCTTTCTAGAAAAGTGTCGCGATATCGCGACATGTCGCAGTTTCGCGACTCAAAGAGGAGAGAGAATGTTCGAGTCAGAAGTGTCGCGATTTTGCGACATATTGCAAGGAAGGTTGAACGGATGGAAAAGTGTCGCGATTTCATGACATAATGCAAGAGAGAGAGTCCGGGAGAAAAAGTGTCACGATTTCGTGACATGTCGGGTTTTCGCGACCCGAAGAAAAGAAAAGCGCTAAGGAGAAAAAGTGTCACGATTTCACGACAAGTCAGAAGACAAAGTGGAAGCAAGATAAAGTGTCACGATTTCGCGACATGCTGCAGATGAAAATGTTCCAAGTAAGAACTGTCACGATTTCGTGACATGCAGCAAAGGGAAGAGTCTGAAATGAGAAGCGTCGTGATTTCGTGACAGGTTGCAGAGAAGTCGTACGGAAGCTGAAAGCATCACGATTTCACGATAGGCTGCAAAGAAAACGTATGAAAGCTAGAAGTGTCACGATTTCACGACAAATTCAAGGAGGAAGAGCTCAAAGGCGAAAGCATCACGATTTCGTGACATGTTCCATTTTCGCGGGCGTAAGGCAGAGAAAATCACAAGGTAGAAAAAGTGTCACGATTTCGTGACATGTTTCATTTTCGCTAGTGCAAGCAGACAAGAGTGCAAGGAAGAGAAAGTGTCACGATTTCACGATAGTTTGAGATGGCAGCGTACGGATGGAGAAAGTGTCACGATTTCATGACAAAAATTGAAAGCATGTCTTCCATAGGTGAAGTGTCACGATTTCATGACAAAAGCAGAGAGGAAGGCTATGAAGACAGAAGTGTCACGATTTCATGACAAAAGCAGAAAGGAGGTCGACGAAGGGAGAAGTGTCGTGATATCACGACAAAAGCAAAGTTGATGCTGACTAAGTCAGAAGTGTCGTGATATCGCGACAAGAACTTAGTTGAAGTCGACAAAGGCTGAAGTGTCGCGATATCACGACAAAAGCCAAAAGAAAGTATACGGTTGCAAAGGTGTCATGATATCGCGACATGTTGTAGTTTTGCGGCAGAAGCTACAGAAGAGTTGTAGAGGCAGTGAGGCCGACAAAGTTAAATTTGGGCCAACAAAGATTAGGGTTTGCAACCAATGTAGTTTAGGGTTGTGCAGCAAACTAAGATCAAGGTTTTGATCTTGAAAGTGTTAGTATAAAAGGAGGGCTGTTTGGAGAGTTGTGAGGTGATCGAATGCGTTATAAAAGTGTGAAGTTTGAAGATTGTGTGCAAGTTAAGTCTATGATGCACAGAGAGCGAGTCGAGCCGAATCGAGCTAAGTGCGAAGCAAAGCGCACAGAGAGCAGAAAAGCGCAAAGCTATTGGGTGCATCATTTTTGCAACGTTCGAAGATAGTGCGCAAGCCTTGATGGTTTTGGACAAATCATTGAGAGGGATTGTTGGACAGATTTGAGCAAGCTTTTGTTGAGCTTGTGGAGCAGTTTGGGCAGGTTCTAGTGAGAACTTGCAAAGCAGATCCGAGACAAGTCTTGGTGAAGACTTGGGTGAAGATCAAGCAAGCTTTAGTGGAAGCTTGTGAACAACTTCGGTGAACCATATTTGAGGACCAGTTGAGGACAGATATTGGTGTAGTTTCGAGGACATTTGTGCCAGATCGAAGGACTGTGTTTGGTGCAGATCAAAGAAAGAGGACGAGGACATTTGTGCCAGACCGAAGGACTATGTTTGGTGTAGATCAGAGAAAGAGAACGAGGACATTTGTGCTAAATCGAAGGACTGTGTTTAGTGCAAATTCGAGGACCAATTTTGGAGGTGATAGAGTTGAGGACAGAGGTCTCCAGCTAGAGCAGGGAGGACAGGTGTCTTCTGTGGATAGAGTTCCATTTGCTAAGGGTAGCGGAGGCAGAGGTCTTCTAGAGGATCACCACCCAGAGCAGAGCTAGGGGATTGGTGTCTCCTATGGGTTGGTGCCCATGAATTCGAGATTAGGGTATTGGTGTCTCCTTTGGGTTGGTGCCCATAAACATTGTAATTGGGAAAGGTATTCCCAAAATTTTGATTGATAAAATTTAGTGAAAGATTTTATCCGTGGACGTAGCCCAGCCATTCTGGGTGAACCATGTTAAAATTGTTGTCACTTTGTGGATGTTTTTATGCATTGTTTTGATATTGCTGTGGGTATATTGCTTTACTATTTTGTAATATAAAGAAAAAGTATAAAGAGGTCTTATACTGTTCACCCCCCTCTCAGTATAAGCTTGTGTTCTTCATAATAAAATTAAGGAAACTTTGATTTTTTACCATTTTTCATGTTACAGAAAATACATGCTTCTCCAACCCGTAACCATGGCTTTCATCATTTCATGCTCCATATCGTGGTTAAATCTTGTCAATAAGGCAAAATGAAAAAATAAATCACTGGTAGAACCATTTTCCTTGCCAAAGACTTGCTCTGGCCCACGATCACATTTTTCATTTCATGCTCTATCCCATGGTCAAATATGGTCAACAAGGTAAAAGTGCAAAAATAAATCGTGGCGTAGAACCAAATTCCTTGCCAAGGTATGCTCCAGCCCATGATCACATTTATTTCATTTTGTGCTCTATCCCATGGTCAAAGTAGGTCAAAGAGGTAAAATGCAAGAATGAATCGGGACATAGAACATAAAATTCTAAAGTTGCTGATTTTTTGAGAGATTAAATTTAATTCTATAGTATTTGATCTCTTAATCTAAGTTGTAGATTTTTTTGGGAGATATAATTTTACTCTATAGTATTTGATCTCTTAATTTTAAAGTTGCAATTTTTTTGGGAGATTTAATTTTGCTCTATAGTTTTTGATCTCTTAATTCTAAGTTTGAGAGGTTTTAATTTTACTCTATAGTATTTAATCTCTTAATTCAAAGCTGCGGATATTTTTGAGAGACTTAATTTTACTCTATAATTTTAAGTTATTGATTTTAAAGTTATGGAATTTAGCAGAGATTTCATCTCACAATATAATCACCTAATATACTTAAACATAATCTACCAAAGACTTGCTCTAATCCGCGATCACATTTTTTATCTTTCATGCTCTATCCCATGGTCAATGAGTGTTAAATATGCCCAAAGCAACCGAGATCAACATTGCAGATGTTTGGAAAAATTTAATTTCACCCTAAAGTCTTGTGATTTCACCCATTGCAAATCTCAGGGAAAATTTAATTTCATTTTAATTGCAGTCTAGAACGTGCTCCATGCCACGAACAAGATTTTTTTAACTTAGGGATTCTGCCATAGCATGTAGCTCATTGCTCTATGTTGCGAATTTAAATTGTAAATTTTATTCAATTTAGTGACTCCTAGAATTCCACCATAGCATAAAGCTCATGCTCTACGCTACGATTTTAAGAGAGTTGATTCTTCCAATAAGTGAAATTCATCCCAGCCTAGAGCACTTGAAAGAAAGAAGAAATTTTATACCGACTTAGAACATGTTCTACGTCGTAGATTTTAAAAAGGTTAACTCTTCAATTTGGTAAATTTACCCCAACCTAATGCATGTTAAAAAATAAAGCAAAACATTAATCAACATTTCAAACAATATTTGGAATTAAATATTAAATATAATATTTTTGCCCTAAAATATAAAACAAAGAAAAATATTTACAAATAATATAAAAAAATTAAAAATTAAAATGAACTATAATGTAAAACATTATAAAATATATTAATCTAAGGTAATAATAATATATATTTTTTGATACATAGAGGAATTGATAACTACCTTTCCTTTTTGAACAACTGGTCACGAGTCAAGTCACATTGCCTTCGATCATAGCATCAAATCATGGTGCTACCACTATAACCCCTACCTCACCTTGGTAAACATGACTCGGAGTGAGGGAGACCCCCGATGGCTCGGGGTTGGTACTGCCATCATCAAGCTGGCGCACACTCAACGAAATCTGGTCAGACTACTACCTTTGCCCTATATTGGGCATGCCTATGAGGTTTGAACCTAGGTCTCCCCCTGGTAAGTGCCCAAATTCTTACCAATCCACCTAGCCCTCGCGAACAACCTAAGGTAATAATATTAAAAATAGCAATAAAATAATTTTTTTTGCTGCCAAAGCTTTAATTTGAAATTTTCTTCTTTAATTGAAGGAAGTGAATCAGAAAGGCGAAATCTAAAGTGTTGGTGGAATATGAAAGATCAAACCAAGAAGATGAAACAACGAAGTCCAGGAGCTTCCATAATGATCCAAATAAAAAATACAAGTGAAGATCTACCACGAAGCATCATTGCAAAAACAAGGGATGACTCAGATTTAAACCAATTGATTTCTTAACAACTAGAAGCCATTAGAGTTGAGCAAGTTGCAGGAACCAGTTACAGAGAATGAGAGCCAAAGGAGATACATTGAACCTGGACTTGATTCCAACCACCGAGTGCTTGACAACTCAACATCTCAAATAATTGTAGAGATCCATGGTTGAAATTGTAGATCAAAATCAAGAAGATGCACATAATGCCACATCATGTTAATCCAGTTGGCCAAAAACTACTAGAAATCATTGAGAAAATTTGAATTGTAAGGCTATAAAAATCCAAGGAGACCCCATTTCAAAGGGTTGGATGCCATTTTAATGATAGAATTTTAGGAATTTTCTACTTTCTTTGGTAGTTTGATGAGCATCCATACCCCTGTCATTTGTACTTGGAGAATTTATGCCTTGTAATCATCTGATGCAAGTCTTTCTAAATGTAATAATTGAATACCTAATTAATACAATTCATTGAAGTTCTTGGTGTAATCTGCGCATGTTGATGGTGGTTACATTGGAGTTAATTTTGATGTATTATTTCTCTTCCTTCTGAATATAACACTGTCTTAGCCTCAGATTGTGTGACAAATGATCGATGCTAATACTGGTTAATTATAGAATTGGATTCTTCAATAGATTTTGCATAAATATTCAGATACACTAGCTTGTTTTCTTTCTCTTTAACCCTATCATTTTAATTTTTTAACAACTACTTAGATTAGGTCTAGTTTAGTTTTATATTCTGAAGCTTTCCCTTCATGAATGAACACTATATTGTTTTAAGTTTTAGAATATATTTTGAATGAATTTCTAGATTATAATAAGAAGGTAGCAAGCCTAGAATCTTGCTTTATATACAATTTATTGATAAATATGTCAAGAACAAGACAACTGAATTAACAATTGTAGTAGATTAGATTTGAATTCTAAGACCTTAAAACTAGAATTAATTATTCACCCTTGTAATGGTTACATGTAAAAATGAACATTCCAACATTATTCAGTGTATTTTTCATTTTTATAATTTGAAGTAAATCAACCAGGTTAGACAACCTTACCCGAACCTTGGGGAAATTCATATTTCCTTTCAAGAGAGGACATCTTATCCTGATTTTTGGTATATTTTTGCAACTGGGCAGATATATCACTCAATAGGAAATGATGCTAGAAGAAGGGCCTAAAACCAATTAGTTTGAATATTAGGGTTTGAAATTGTTCAAATTATCCTTAAATCTAAAATATTTTCATATTTGCTACAATAGCTCTGAGTTGTTTTAAATTCTAAGATATCTCATTTATTGTTATGGTTGAACTATTACTATTTCAATTGCTTACAGGTAATAGTTTACTATTTGATATCTAAAATTGTGAGTCCTTGTTATATCTTTCATATATCTCTGCATTTTATATTGTCTTGACTATCAAAACTAGAACCAAGAGTCATTATCACTAGGTCTAAGGCCTCTAGAGAAAATATTGAGTTTCATAGTCTCTCTCCTCCTAGAATATCCAAGAAATATAAAGGTCAGTCAAGTAATCTTACTCCCATTAATACCTCATCCCATTCTAACTTGAATAATGAGGTTGTTATGTTGGACAAGATAGAGGTAGATGTTATTGAGATATCGAATCAAGTCCATAAACAACTGACTATTAAAATTAGGATACACAATTATAATGATCCTCACGTATTGGATATCCTATATGCTTGTAAATTACTGCATAGTTATGATTAGCATGAAACTATGAATAGTGATTTGGTAATCAAATTCTTAGATATTGGGTCAAGTTTGAAAGAACTCATCACTGATCACAAGAATACTAATGAGATTCTATGTACTAAATTGAAAATGGGAATTCACACCTTGCTAGTAGAAACTGTAATTGATGATACAATTTCAATAATAGATATCTCACATAGTAAACACAAATTAATTGAAGATCAATTATGGACCTTAAGTCTGATGGAGCAAAATCTAAGTATGGTAGTGTTGATGGAATCAGATCAAGCTGGTGGGGTGAAAGAGGTAAAACAAAAGTTTTCAACTTTGTAGGACTGATGTTGCTATGGGATAAGACTCATGAAATCCAGTATGCTTACCATTACATGAGTCTCCCAAATGATCAAAACCATGTCTGGGATCTTGGAAAATGTAATATGGCTCCTATTATGTACATAGTTTTTTTTACTTTGTTTTAGTTTTCATTTTTTGTATCATAGCTTCTTGTATTGATGTATTTTCTTTTACTTTATTTTGATGTTGTTTTCTTTTACTTATAGTTAGTTTTTTTTTTTTGTTTTGTTTCTCTGATTTTGAAGTTCTTCTTTTCATGTATAGGGTTTTAAGGTGTTTCTTTAATTTTACTTTTTTGAATAGTTTGTTTTCATTCGTGAAAATTCCTTTTTTGTTTCATGTTTTAATTTTAGTTTTAGATTGTCTTTTTTTTCTTAAATTCTGACAAGTGAATTCAAATTGCAAACAACTTTTGGTTTCTCTTAAGGAAAATGTGCTTGATCAATTGAAAATGAATTGCTTATTTTAAAATTAGGAGAAGTTAAAGATTAGTGAATTAGATCATTTGGTTTTGTTATTTTATTATAGGGCTGAAACAAACAAAACTAGAAATAATATAACATAATGTTGAATCTTCATATTTATTAACAACACTTAAGTAATTTTTAAGGTCATAAGGATGAAATCATCTTGGTTTGATGATTAGGTGAAAATCTATACACTCTACTTTTAGCCTTATAGATCCCTAACCCAAAAGCACACTCAATATTTACAATTAATCAAAATACTTCTTGATCAAGAAGGAAAATATTAATAATGCAATAAAATAAAGTGCTTGGATGATTCAAATAACCTCTATCGGGGCTATAGACACTTGACTAGTAGTAGAGCAATGTCTATAAGGGATTGAGGTCATCTCCATCGAGGCTATAAATGTTTGACTGACAATGGGTAATGCAAAGGTAAATCATTTTTTATGAGTGACATATATAGTAGCCTAACTTCAAACTAAGTGATAAAATATTGATGGATCTAAAGAATGGAAATGAATACACTAGCACACACTTTGAGCTGAAGCAAAATGGAGCATTAATTCCAAACAAAGTTTGCTTAACCCTATTTTATTAGAATATTACCAAATTATTTACATTTCATTAGTTAGAAATTTTACTTATTTCAAGTTGGGTTCTTCATACCCAGGTGTTGTAGGTGAGTTGGAGAGGAGAAGGCAATCCTCCAAGGGAGGTACTAGGTTCAAATCTCCACCCTACCAAAAAGCTGAATTGGGCATCTAAAATCCAATTGATAATGTTGGTGCAGGCAGGGTCGGGTGTGACCCCCGGGTGAATTTGATGGTGTAGGACCCCTTGTTCGTGGTCTCTCAGACCAAGGCGGCTCTGCAAGGGGTTTCTCGCTTAAAAAAAAAAAATTGGGTTCTTCATACAAAATAATCAGGAGTATTTTCCAATAGAGTCGTCATTTGTTGTTGCCCTTGCACAACTCACCCCAATTTGGGGACCCACTTGAAGTTTTGAGTTTAATTTGAAATTTTTTCTTACACCAAGATTTTTTTAAAATTTTGACTACATTGAGGTTTCTAAATTGTTGATATTTTTACATCTTGAAGACTTGGATTTAATTGCAGTGATTCGGATTGAACATTTTTAGTTTTTGCAACTTAATTGCATTATTTCAAATCAAATGCTTCAAAAAAATTCAAATTTCAATGGTTTTTTAAAGTTCAAAAATTAAATTTCATTTTAGGGTTATTCTAATTTTGTAACTTTTACCCTAAAAATGATGTAAAATTGAGATAGATATAACTTGAGTTAGGCAAATATTTTTGAGCTGATTCAAAGCTTGGTAGAAATATATTGATTTCCTCTCTACAATGATGCCAAATTTTCAAAATTGTAGATGTGAATATTATCCAAAAATAAGTCTATGGAAACAGCTCAGTAATTTCTAATAAAAATATCTCATGATCCGCCAAGAATTTTTGAGTTTTCTTCATTTATTTAGATACCCATTTGGCTCATTTAGAAGTGTGGAAAGTTTGATAAAATTCTGGAAACTTTAATTTGTTTTACCTTTTTTTATGTCATGAGAAAGACAAGCTTGCTCTAGCTCGCGACCATGGCTTTCATCCTTTCGTGCTCCATATCACGGTTGAATCTGGTCATTAAGGCAAAATGAAAAAATAAATCGTAGCGTAGAACCATTTTACTTGCCAAAGGCTTGCTTCTATCTGCGATCACATTTTTTTCATTTTGTGCTCTATCCCACGGTCAAATATGGTCAATAAGGTAAAGTGCAAAAATATATTGCAGCGTAGAACCAACTTCCTTACCAAGGTATGCTCCTGCGATCACATTTATTTCATTTTGTGCTCTATCCTGCTGTCAAAGTAGGTCAAAGAGGTAAAATGCAAGAATGAATCATGGCATAGAATTTAAAATTCTAAAGTGGCAAAATTGTTTTAAGAGATATAATTTTACTCTATAGTATTTGATCTCTTAATTCTAAGTTGCAATTTTTTTGGGAGATTTAATTTTTCTCTATAGTATTTGATCTCTTAATTTTAAAGTTGTGGGTTTTTTGGGAGATTTAATTTTATTATATAGTTTTTGATATCTTAATTCTAATTTGTAGATTTTTTGGGAGATTTAATTTTGCTCTATAGTTTTTGATCTCTTAATTCTAAGTTGCGGATATTTTGGAGAGAGTTAATTTTACCCTATAATTTTAAGTTCTTGATTTTAAAGTTGCGAACTTTCACAAAGATTCATCTCACACTATAATCGCATAATATACTTAAACCTTATCAACCAAAGACTTTCTCTGATCCACGATCACATTTGATTTATATTTCATGCTCTATCTCATAGTCAACTAGTGTTGAATATGCCTAAAGTAAATTTAAGTAGTGGCATAGAACACAAAAATGAAAATTGCTCTAAACCGAGATCAATATTTTTTGAAAAGATTTAATTTCACCCTAAAGTCTTGTGATTTCATCCATTGTAGATCTTTGAGAAAATTTAATTTCATTTTAATTGCGGTCTAGAACGTGCTCCATGCCACGAACAAGATTTTTTTAACATAGGGATTCTGCCATAGCATGAAGCTCATTGCTCTACGTCGCGGATTTCAATTGCAAATTTTATTCAATTTAGCGACTTCCATAATTCCACCATAGCATAAAGCTCATGCTCTACGCTGTGATTTTAAGAGGGTTGATTCTTCCTATAATTGAAATTCATCCTGACCTAGAGCACTTGAAAGAAAGAAGAATTTTATCCCGAATTAGAACATGTTCTATGCTACGGATTTTAAAAAGGTTAACTCTTCAATTAGGCAAATTTACCCGGACCCAGTGCATGTTAAAAATAAAGCAAAACATTAATCCACATTTCAAACAATATTTGGAATTAAATATTAAATATAATATTTTTGCCCTAAAATTAAAAACAAAGCAAAACCTTAGCAAATAATAATAAAAATTTAAAAATTAAAATGAACTATAATGTCAAACATTAGAAAATCTATTAATTAAAATCAATAATCATCAACCTAAGGTAATAATATTAATAAAATATTTTTTTTGCTGCCAAAGCTTTAATTTGAAATTCTCTTCTATAATTGTAGTGAAGTGAACCAGAAAGGGTGGAAGTCGAAGTGTTGGTGAAAGATGAACGGTCGAACCACAAAGATGAAACAATGAAGTCTAGGAGCTTCCAGAATGATCCAAATGAAAAATACAATTGAAGATCTATCATGGACCATCATTGCAAGAACAAGGGATGACTCAAATTTAAACCAATTGATTTCTTGACAACTGGAAGCCATTAGAGTCGAGCAAGTTGTAGGAACCAATTACAGAGAATGAAAGCTGAAGGAGATACACTAAACCTAGACTTGATTCCAACCACCAGATGCTTGATAGCTCAACATATCAAATATTTGCAGAGATCCATGGTTGAAATTGTACATAAAAAAAAAGAAGATACATAGAATGCCATGTCAAGTTAAGCCAGTTAGCTAGAAACTACTAGAAACCATTGAGAAAATTTGAATTGTAAGGCTATAAAAAGCTAAGGAGACCCTATTTCAAAGGGTTGAATTCTATTTTAGTGATAGAATTTTAGAAATTTTCTACTTTCTTTGGTAGTTTGATGAGCATCCACGCCCCTTCATTTGCATTTGGAGAAATTATGCCTTGTAATCATCTGATGCAAGTATTTATGAATGTAATAATTAAATACTTGATTAATACAATTTATTGAAGTTTTTGGTGTAATCTGCACATGTTTATGGTGGTTACACCAGAGTTAATTTTGATGCATTGTTTCTCTTCCCTTTGAAGATAGCTGTAACAACCCTAAAAATAAGAAATAAGAAAACACACAGGAAAATAAATATATATTTTTTGACTAAGAAGAGAGATTCATAAACCCCTAACCATCCTTAGATTAACTTAATGTTTAACAAATTCTCTAAGTTTCTTAAGAACTAAACCTCACAATATTTCCCTCACACAAGTCCATCTATGTAGGCGTATCTCATGTTATGCACATAAGTCCATCCATCTCATAAATCCTCGATGAGCTAGACTTATCACCTTCAATCGTTATAAGGTGTACACACATATTCATACTCTATGCAAACTATTATGTGTAGGTATGCTACGTGTACTACGAGTGAAACTATCAATCTTGTATTTCAACAAGCTATCTTAAATTTGGTACGGTCTTCCATAAACCTAGTTATCATTCTCCCTAAGGGGTCATAATACCTTAGGTCCACTATGTTTACCCTAAGGGGGTCTCAAGCCCTTAGGTTATCCTCTAAGTTCACCCTAGAAATTACTATTAAATTCTGTAAAAAGTTATTCAATCATGAAAATAAAATATAGATCTAGATACTAAATCTAACAAAACATAACTCATCAAACATGCAAAAGATAACTAGAAACATAGAACAATATTTAAAGAACAAACATGAACTAGAAAAAATTTAGATACATTCATAATGAATCAAATAGAATATAAAGGTGCATCTACCACATTGATAATTTATTACATAAGCATGTATGGTAAAACCTCCATACCCTTAAACAATACATTACATCAATTTCATCAAGGAAATATCCCCACAAATCTAGTCTATTTGTGCATAAGTAAACAAGATGTAAGTAGAGAGCAAACTTGTGCATTGGTCCATTTGTAACTTTGGTCCTCCCGCTCTTCCATCGATCATTTGAGGATAGTAGGGGATCAGGGCACTCATAGTTCAGGATAGGCATACCTCTAAATGCATTTACTCATTTCATTGCCAAATTGCAACTATACAATCAAATCAAGCAATCTAACTATCTAATGCATAGTTGATATCATAGAAACTACTCTTTCTATTTTCCCTCTCATCATCCTATGAGAGTATTTCAACAATGCATCTAGATTATAGGCTTTACTTGTAATAAATTACTCAACCCTTATTCAACAATTAAAGTCCCATACCCTTAATTGCCAAATAATCTAGGTTCCTTCAATCAAGAAATAACCATTTCTCTTTGTTCTATAAATTAAGTCTCATACCCTTAATTCACAAACAACCTAGTCTCATATTTATTTATTGAATCAAATATAACTACTTTAATCCATAAATAAACTTTTTTCTTTAATTTCATAAATTAAAGACCCATACCTTTAATTTACAAAACAATTTTCATACTTATTTATTAAATTAAAGTCAACTACTTGAATCCATAAATAAACCTTTTCCTTTAATTTCATAAATTAAAGACCCATACCCTTAACAAAATAAACTAATTTCATATTTATTTATTAAATTAAAGTCAACTACTTTAATCCATAAATAAACCTTTTCCTTTTCAATTCATAAATCATTCCTTCATAAATAAAGTTCTCTAACTCTACTTAATAAATAATTCATAAATCATTCCTTCATAAATAAAGTTCTCTAACTCTATTTGATAAATAATTCATAAATCATTTCTTCATAAATAAAGTTCTCTAACTCTACTTAATAAATAATTCATAAATCATTTCTTCATAAATAAAGTTCTCTAACTCTACTTAATAAATAATTCATAAATCATTTCTTCATAAATAAAGTTCTCTAACTCTACTTAATAAATAATTCATAAATCATTTTATTAAGAAATCAAAGCTTTAAAACATTAGAGAAGACTCTATCTTAATTAAAGTTCCCAAAGACCCAGGGATACCTTAATAGGCTCGACATCAAACATGATGTGCTCTCAGTCATGCAGTTTGTCATAGGGATAAACGACCTCATTGGTCTATGAGTAACCTCACATTCGTGGCCCAAGCTATGCCAGTAGAAGGCTTGAGTTACCTACTGCTACAAACGTCACACCCTCACCAAATAGTAACAATGACTTTTGGTTCATAGGTCTGAGGGGATGGAGGATAGTGGGGAAGGAAGATACCCTTCAACACTTACAAGCTCTCTCTATTGGATACCCAACCAAAAAAAGGTAAACAACAATGCGACATATCTCTCAGGTAGCTTGGGTGACAAAATCAACTTTCAATAATAATTAAGGCTAGCATGATGCGGCTTACTAACTGGGCAAAACTTGTCTCCCATCCTACGTCAGGAACCCTCCATAGTAAACAAACAATGATGTCTCGAATTTAGCAAAAAAACCCTTGTAGGGTCACCTTGGTTTGAGAAACCACTACTAGGGGGTTCTACACCATCAAAATCACCTGGGAGTTGCACCCAACCCTAACCACACCAACATTATCAAATGGATTTTGGGTACTCGATGTGTGTTTGGTAGGGTGGAGATTCAAAACAGGGACATCCCTTGGAGGATTACCCTACCGTCTCCAACTCACCTACAACACGTGAGTGAAACCTACTATCATTTAAAATAAAATATTTGTGAATTTTAAATGAAACCTACTATTATTTAAAATAAAATATTTATGAATTTTAAATGAAACCTACTATCATTTAAAATAAGACATTTATGGATTTTAAATGAAATCTACTATCATTTAAAATAAAGCATTTACTTAATCATTCTATTTTCCCGAACACACAAGGAGTTATGAAGACAACCAATCCATCTATACTTCCCAAATCATTGAGGCAAATAGTGTTGAAGTAAAAGACAATCAAACATGTGCAACAAACAAAGAGGGGAATATTTCCATCAACCTAGTCACCTATCTCAACCTCTAGAATTTATGATAGCTACTAGGCTATCAATATGGGACTCAAGGTGGCTAGCTATTGACAATTATCCCTAATCGAATGCATACCTATACGAAGGTATCCATCAATGTTACCTTCGAGTTGCCTTATCATCACTTCCCCAAATTCAAGTACCCTCAAATTTGGTGGATGACTCAACTTCTTCCACCTATGAGTATACCTGATCCTACACATTGGTAATTTATTAGTAGTATCATGTTCTTCAATATCAACTAACATCGCATAGCTACTTAATTGCACAAAATCGATTATTAAAGCACCATAAATTAATACATTGCTTTCCATGTCAAAATGTCCATCAGGGAGGGTCATGATATCATCCCCCACTAGGACTAAATTGCTTTCCTAGTTTTACACAATCACAATAATCATCAAAAGTAAATTATTTTATTTTAAAAATCTTCAAACAAAAAAGGAAAATATTTTTGCATATCCACCACTTTCTCCCAAGTGGTATTCTTTTTAGAGAAATAGTCCCACTAGACCTTACATTGCTTAAGAGTTCGATTATGTATAGTCTTAGAGCGAAACTCAAGAATATTACTGGAATTACTTCAATTGCCTCTATATTTGTCATTTGTAAATTAGAAACATCCCACACATGTTCAAGGTCAGTATGTTTTTTCTAAGAAAAGATATGTGGAAGGTGTCATGTATTTTTGATAGATTAGGAGGTAAAGCAAATCAGTATGCAACCACACTAATATTTTCAATGATCTCAAAGGTTTCTACAAACCGTGGATCCAATTTTGTGGACTTGATTGCACTTTTATTTGGTTTGAACCTTAGGAAAACTTTGTCTCCCACTGAGTACTCCCTTGGAGTTCTCTTTAAATCAACATAAGTCTTCTACCTATAAACAATTTCCTTGAGTCTTTGCATGATTACCTTCAATTGCTCTTCCATTTCTCTAACCATTTTTGGTCCAATCACAACTCTATCCTCTAGGTTATCCCATGATAGTGGTGTTCTACACTTTCATCCATACAAGGCATCGAAAGGTGCCATTCCCAGAGATGAGTGATGCCCATTATTTTAGGAGAACTCTACTAGAGGTAGATAGTCTTCCTAGCAAGACTTGTGATCCATGCAGTACATGCAAAACATATCTTCTAGTACTTGGTTTACCTTCTTTGTTTGATCGTCTATATCAGGGTCGTATGCCAAACTTATATTTAGCTTTGTACCTATTTACTGATGAAGGACTTTCCAAAACTCAAAAGTGAACTTGGAATCCCTATCTGAGATGATTACCTCAGGAAATTCATGCAATCAAAACACTTCCTTGGAAAATCTATTAGCCACCACCTGAGCATCGTCTTTGGTGCTCCCAAGTATAAAATGTGTAACCTTAGTCAATTTATCGACTACTACTAGAATTGAATCATGTTGGTACTTGGTCTAAGGTAAACCTACTATAAAATCCATAAATATGACCTGCCATTTTTGCATAGGTATACTATGTGGATACAATTGTCCTATGGGATGTTTGCTTTCTACCTTAACCTTTTGATATTCAAGGTATCGAGCGATAAAATTGATAGTATCCTTCTTCATTCCTACCTAAAAGAAGGTTCTTCTCATGTTTTCCCTCATCTTAGCCCCTCCGAGATGAGCTAAATAGGGAGATCTATGGACTTATTGCATTATTAGCTTCCTTAAATCACTCAATTTTGGTATGATAACTCTATCATTGTAGCACAAAAGGTCATCTATCATTCCAAAGTACTTATTGCCCTTAGGGTCTCTGTCTATTTTTAACTCAAATTTCGTAGAAATATTCATCCTGATATTGCTCCTATCTCACTTGATCCATGAGATTTATATGACTCCTAGTTATGGCTGTTATGTGTCTCCTTCTACTCAAGGAATCAAATACCTTATTATATTTTCCCTTTATGTACTCAATTTCAAAGTCATACTCAATGAGAAACTTGATCCACCTTCTCTATCTTGTATTGAGTATTGGTTGGGTAAATATGTACCTTAGACTTTGATGGTCATATTTTAACTCGAAATGTCTCCCCACTAGGTAGTGGTTACAAAAATTTAGGGCATGCACCATAGTGGCTAGATCTAAATCATGAGTAGCATAATTGTCTTTTATTTTTAAGCTTCCTTGAAGTATAAGTTACTACTAACTCTTCTTGCATGAGTACTCATCCTGACCCTTCTAATGATGCATTAGTGCATACTGAATAATATCCTTGAGGGTCTAGAATATTCTTTATTGATGTGGTAGTGAGCTTCTGCTTCAACAATGCAAAGGCAATTTCACACTTTTTTGTTCATTTGAATTCCTTCCCTTTCTTTTGAAGGCTAGTTATTGTTGAAGCAATATTTGAGAAATCCTTTATATAACATGTATAGTAGCATGTTAACCCCATAAATATTCTTACTTCAATAATATTAATAGGGGTGGCCAATTTAATATGGATTTGATATTCTCTAGATCCACAACAATACCTTCTACTGATATGATATACCCTAAATATCGTACCTCTAAAACATAGAAATTGCTCTTGGCCAGATTTTCGTAGAGTTGATTTTCCCTCAGTAACTATAACATGATCTTGAGATGTTTATCGTGTTCTTATTTTTTTTTAGAGTATATTAGGATATCATATAGAAATACAAGGACAAACTAGTCTAGGTGCCTTTTGAACACACTATTCATTAAATTCATGAAGGTGGCTAGGGTGTTAGTCAGTCCAAAGGGTAGGACTATAAACTCATAGTATCATCATCTTGTGAGTATCCTCCTCATGTATTCTTAACTGGTGATACCATGACCTTAGATCTATCTTAGTAAACATCAAGGTATCTCTTAGTTGATCGAATAAATATTTGATTCTAGGTAGGGGATATCGATTTTTTATTGTAGCTTTATTCAACATCTTGTAATCAATACACAATATTAAAGAGTCATCTTTCTTTTTCACAAATAAAATTGGTGCACCCCAAGGTGACATGCTTGGTTTTATCAGCACCTTTTCTAATAACCCTTGAAATTGTACCTTTATTTCCTACATATCGATAGGTGTCATCCTATACAAATATTTGTGAATTGGTTTCGCTCCTAGCATAATATAAATAGTGAAATCAAATTCCCGCACAAGAGGAAGCCCAGGTAAATCCTTAGGAAATACATCCTTGAAATCCTACAAAATTGGGTGTGTTTCCAACACCTCTTTCTTTTAGTCTTCTCTAACTTCATTTAGCTTAATTACACTAGCTAGAACAAATTTTATCATAGGAAAACACTACTTTATGGAGTATGTCTATCCAAACCATACTCGACCTTCCACCCATGAGCTAAATATCTTGGCATTTTTGGCATATATTTTGGTAACTTACTAGAAATAAAGCTATTAGTGGCCCCACTATTAATTAAAATATTCACTTGCTTATCACAAATTTTACCTTTTATAATCAATGGGGTAGTTTGCCCCTCAATATTCTAAATCCTGGTTGCAACGTAGTTCTGGTGTGCAGGTTATTTTCTTTTAGCACTAGATGTTCTTGGCCCTAGTCAGTATGGTTACTAATTGGAAAAATGTAGGGCTCTACAATGTTAACAACCATCCTTGAGCCCTTACCGCTTTTCCAATTTTTGCTCCTCTCCTTTGATTGCTGGAACTAAAGCTTACGGTTTCTGTGGTTGAGGCTTAGGGTTATTGGGGTTGTTGTCTTTCTTATAAAAGTTCTTCTTGAACTTCTTTTGGTTTCCATTAGATTTCTTCTTAGGATTTAGGGGATTTTTAGCATTTTTATCTTGTTCAACCTCCCATTTTGCAAGCCCATTACTATTCCTCTTCTTTAGTTCCTATCGTTCTTGATCAGAAAAGGCATCATATTTGTACACTAGGTCATACACCTTTTATAACGACCTAGGCTCATGCATATCTACATCATGCTTTATCCTAGACTTTAATCCATGAGTAAACTTATGAACCAACATTTTCTCATTATAGACAGGTACATACTTCAATAATTTTACCAGGTTTTTGTAGTATATCTCCACCAAGTTGATTCCTTGCCTTAAACTAGTAAACTCCTTGAATTTTAGGGCATATAAATATTTTTTAAGGAACTTTTTATTGAATATGACTATAAAATCTGTTGGAAAATAAAATACTTGATATTATTCAATGAAAAAAACCTTGCTTAAATAACAAGTGCATACAATATGATCCATTGGATCATAACTAACTAAGTTGATCTCAACCACTAAAACTTATCCTAGTAAAAACTTAGGATATATTATAATATACTCTAACACCCCTCTTAAGTGGTACTAGGATATCTCCAACACCCCCACTAAATGGGTACTAGGAGGTAGTGAAAAACAAAATCAAACAAGTGGCATATCCACAAATATGAGTCCCAAAAATAAGGCCTAATAAGGTACCCATGTACAATATATCCATAAGAAATCTTTCTTTGAAAGATGATGAAAAACCACAAGGGAGAAAACCACTTGCCAAAATAGAAATAATAAGAAGAAGGAATATGAGGAAGGAGTATGGAGAGGATGATGCCATCTTCAACCTCCTCTAGGACAACTTCCATCAAGAATCCTACAAAGGATTCGTGTGATGTCTTAAAAAAATAGAGAATCCTCATTGCCGAACTGAATGAAATCTTACTCCCAGACTGGTGCTTGTGATAATGAACAAGGCTATGAACCATGAAAAAGTCACTAAAGAAAACCCCCTGAAACCAAAGTATCTCACAAAATAAGAGTGAGAATATAGGATGGAGAAATAACCACAAGAATCGCAAGGGTATTCCAAAATGACTCCACAAGCATAAATATGTGGTTTCCACCTATATTAACACAATGGGATGATAACAAAATCCAAAACTTATGGGGGCAAAAACAAAACAAAGAGATAAAAAAATGAAGGGCACAAATGTAGTTGTTGAATGTGTCCTTATGGTGACCTTCTTATCCTACCAAAATGCATGGGTAACCAGCTACTACAACTGCTAGGTGATATAAAGGAGATGACTAGATACTAGGATCACATATAAAAATCTTGGGAGTGTTGGGTTCAACCGAGAGTGCACTCCATGATACAATATATTTGAGGCTAAAAAACATAGGTTAAACTACCTCAAAATGGAAATTGGACACCACCAATGTGTTCGTCTCGAAAAAACCTTTTCGATGACTATAAATACCCCTATGATCGGGTATCAATTTGGCCTTCATCTACAGGAAAAACAACAATCTACTTTTTTTTCCCTCACAAAGGAATATTTTGAAAACTTTTTGAGTAAAGCATGTTTTTTTTTTTTTATATAAATTTCTCTCGCAGGAGAATGACAGGGCCCTTCCACTTTTTAAGTGAAAAAGATATTTAAAAAAAATACATTATGCTTTGAAAGCAAAATATTATTTCCCTTCCATTTTTTTTTTAAATTGTTTGAGTGCCCTCTTTTAAAAAAAATAAATAGGCCCACCTCGATGGCCACATATTTTAATATAAAAGACCAATGAAAAATATGCATTGTGAGGATTTTCCACAAGTGATCCTCCTCCATTGTAAATTGGAATATGATCATAATCTACCTAGTTACCGAAAAATATTAGAAATCAACAAAAAACTTATCAAGATGTCGAGCAACACATAGCAAATTTGTTTACCTCAAAAAACAAAGATGAACAAGGGTTTTGGAAATGTTGTCGATGTCCATCCACACCGTAATTGATCCACCACCCAAATTTGATGGTTCCTTGTATGAAATCCTGATCGAAGAACTATAGCTTATAACAAAAAATGTTGCCAACTAAAGTTCACAACAAACCAAAAAATAGTGGCATTCTCCTACTGGCACTCAGGTGGCAATTCGAACTGGAAGTTATTGGTACAATTTGGACTAATAGACTATTCACATAAACATCATGGATTCAAAGCTTTGTGACTGCAGTGGCAACATAATCCATGCATATGTATAAAAAATATTGTGATCGATCAGCAAAAAATTATCCGTAGTTGAATTTGGTGTCGCAAAAAAAAATTGGTTTACTTCAGCCACACTATGGCGGATCGTTCACCTAAAGGATTGCATGCCAACATGAGATAAAATATGACATTTTAAGTCGGATCATGGATGAAAATACACACACAACTTTAGCATCAAGGTATGCGTCTTCAACATCACAGTGACCTTCCACAAACTCTCTTCCTTGGTGGGCTTGGAACAACAACTTGAAGCAATTTCAGTCTACTACTTTTTCCAAGAGCCACACCATTTGAAGGAATATAACAAAGGAATATGCCAATGCGCATAAAAATATCCCATCATTGGAGCATTTGCATTTTTTTTCTGATGGCCACCCATGGTGAAACCTTTGAAATGTTAAGGCAATGATATGGTTCTAGAAAAAAAAAACTGCTCTACAAACCCTAAAAAATTAAAAAATGACCTCCCAAACTATAGATTTTTTTTTCTTTTAACCATCTGGTTTCTGATCTATCAAAAGATGAAGATCATACTCCCTCGGTTTTGAGAGAAAAAAATAATGGGGAGGAAGAGGAAGGGATTTCCATGAGGGAAATCCCCTCTCAAGTTCACACTAATAAACTCACAAGGCAGGGAAAGCCCACTCTGATACCATGTTAGAAAATAAAATACTTGATATTATTCAATGACAAAGACCTTGCTTAAATAGCAAGTGCATACAATATGATCCATTGGATCATAACTAACTGAGTTGATATCATCCACTCAAACTTATCCTAGTAACAACTTAGGATATATTATGATATACTCTAACAAAATCCTTCCACAAAATATCTACTGGTTTAATTTTATTTTCCTCATAATAAGTTTCCCACTAGTCTAGGGCAACCCTTTCAAGGTAGATCGTAG
Source organism: Wollemia nobilis (assembly GCA_028583015.1). Taxonomy (NCBI): domain Eukaryota; kingdom Viridiplantae; phylum Streptophyta; class Pinopsida; order Araucariales; family Araucariaceae; genus Wollemia; species Wollemia nobilis. Next base: position 4,098,732 of record JAQPPZ010002399.1, read on the forward strand.
CCCAACCAGGTTGAGTCCCTAGGGAATATCCCTTTACCATGAAGTAAAATTCCAAAGCCTCAACTACATCTCCTCCTTCTCTATCAAACTTGGAGATACAGACATTCTTTAGGTCTCTTACCATTTCCTTTTATAAGAGGGTTCTAACTTGTAACTGCTCCATAGTTAGCCCCTCAACTTGGTTAACTTATGAACCTCTAGCTTATGAATTTTGGTTTGCAATGGTTTATAATACCTATCTTATCTAATCTTGCATGGTGGAAAATGTAGTAGTGAGATCTTCCATTCCCATATTGGAATATTATGGATCCTCATTCTAGATCCCTTATTTGACATTACTTTGTCGAGTCTACCTAGGTGTCGACCTCTCTCTTCTGGCCTTAGGTGGCATCATGATTAGGTTTCAACCAAGAAAATGATTAGGTTACAGCTTCATCTTAAACTGTACCACTAATTCAAAATACAATACAAAGTTCTCTTTGCCAAAGTATTAATAATATAACTAGGATAACATTCCAAGATTATGATGCATCATTAATACCAAAGCCCATACTGAGATATCATAACATTCATCCACCCTTGGGATTAATTCCCATTAGATTCTAGCAAGCGGATATTCTAGGTCATCCCATATTTACCTTAAACCTAAGCAAGCCTTCATTGGAGATATTCAAATATTTTTTAGCACATATGAAGCTTTATACCCTCATGCCTAGAGATTTGATACCAAATGTAATGACCCTAAAAGCAAGAAACAAGAAAACACAAAGAAAAAAAGAGAGATTTTTTTTGACTAAGGAGAGAGATTCATAAACCCTTAACCAACCTTAGATTAACTTAATGTTTAAAAAATCCCCTAAGTTTCTCAAGAACTACACCTCATAAAATTTTCCTCATGCAAGTCCATCTACATAGGCATATCTCATGTTATGCACATAAGTCCATCCATCTCATCAATCCTCGATGAGTTAGACTTATCACCTTCAATCATTAGAAGGTGTATACACATATCCATACTTTATGCAAGCTATTATGTGTAGGCATGCTACATGTACTACAAATTAAGCTATCAATCTCATATTTCGATAAGCTATCTTAACTCAGGTATGGTCTTCCATAAACCTAGTTACCATTATCCCTAAGGGGTCATAATCCCTTAGGTCCACTATGTTTACCCTAAGGGGGTCTCAAGCCCTTAGGTTATCCTCTAAGTTCACCCTAGAACTTACTACTAAATTTTGTAAAAGGTTATTCAATCATGAAAATAAAAGATAGATCTAGATACTAAATCTAACAAAACATAACTCATCAAACATGCAAAAGATAACTAGAAACATAGAGCAATATTTAAAGAATAGACATGAATTAGAAAATATTTAGATACATTCATAATGAATCAAATAGAATATAAAGGTGCATTTTCCACATTGATCATTTATTACATAAGCATGTATGGTAAAACCTCCATACCCTTAAACAATACATTACATCAATTTCATCAGGGAAATCTCCCCATAAATATAGTCTATTTGTGCATAAGTAAACAAGATGTAAGTAGAGAGTAAACTTGTGCATTGGTCCATCTATAAATTTGGTCCTCTCACTCTTCCATCGATCATTTGAGGATAATATGGGATCAGGACACTCATAGTTCAGGATAGGCATACCTCTAAATGCATTTACTCATTTCATTTCCAAATTGCAACTATACAATAAAATCAAGCAATCTAACTATCTAATGCATAGTTGATATCATAGAAACTACTCTTTCTATTTTCCCTCTCATCATCCTATGAGAGTCTTTCAAAAATGCATCTAGATTACAGGCTTTACTTGTAATAAATTACTCAACCCTTATTCAACAATTAAAGTCCCATACCCTTAATTTCCAAACAATCTAGGTTCCTTCAATCAAGAAATAAATATTTCTCTTTGTTCTATAAATTAAGTCTCATACCCTTAATTCACAAACAACCTAGTATCATATTTATTTATTGAATCAAATACAATCACTTTAATCCATAAATAAACCTTTTCCTTTCATTTCATAAATTAAATATCTATACCCTTAATTTACAAAACAACTAATTTCATATTTATTTATTAAATTAAAGTCAACTACTTTAATCCATAAATAAACATTTTCCTTTCATTTCATAAATTAAAGACCCATACCCTTAATTTACAAAATAAACCAATTTCATATTTATTTATTAAATTAAAGTCAACTACTTTAATCCATAAATAAACCTTTTCCTTTCAATTCATAAATCATTCCTTCATAAATAAAGTTCTCTAACTCTACTTAATAAATAATTCATAAATAATTCCTTCATAAATAAAGTTCTCTAACTCTACTTGATAAATAATTTATAAATCATTCCTTCATAAATAAAGTTCTCTAACTCTACTTAATAAATAATTCATAAATCATTTCTTCATTAATAAAGTTCTCTAACTCTACTTAATAAATAATTCATAAAGAATTTCTTCGTAAACAAAGTTTTCTAACTCTACTTAATAAATAATTCATAAATCATTTCTTCATAAATAAATTTCTTTAACTCTACTTAATAAATAATTCATAAATCATTTCTTCATAAAGAAATTTCTCTAACTCTATTTAATAAATAATTCATAAATCATGGTTTTTTTCTCATTATTTTCTCTAGTTCAAAAATAAGGGATAAAATAATGGATGGAGGTCCATGGTTTAGGGGAAAAAATACATTATATTTAATTCCTTGGAGTGAGAAATTTTTTGTGGACACAGTCACTATTAAAAGGCTTCCAGTATGGATTAGGCTTTTTGGACTTATCAAATCATAAAAAAAGAGGTTTTGAAGAATATTGGTAATACCATAGGTGAATTCATCTAGGAGGGACCAACTACTAAGGAGAGAAGGCATGTTGTATACACTCGAATATGTGTTATCATGAATATTTATAATCCTTTACCGTAGTCGATTAGGATTAAATTTGAATCAAGAGAATGGGATCAACAAGTGGATTATGAAAATATTGCATTTCAATGTCATAAATGTCATGAAATTGGGCACATGGAAAGAGACTGCAAAGTGAAAATAGAGGAAGAGATGGATTTTTTGGGCATGAGGGTAGTTTCAATTTGAAACAAGGAGACTATATCACAGGAGAAGCTAGGTCAAATTAAGGATTTTCCACTAAAAAAATACCTTAACATCATCATATTACAAGGCCATTATAGTTTACTCGAATCAGTCATTAGAAGGAAATAACGATATGGAAGATGAGGAAGTACAATGTGTAAGTTCAAATATAAAAGGAGCTAAAGGTGTGAAGGAAGAGTGGAAGACAAATTTTAATATAGAGGAATATGGGGATATAAAATTTAAAGCAAATTATGTGAATGAGGTCAAGCTTAATCCAGGTAAATCACCTTTATTATCCTCAAGTAGATTAAAATATTCTCCTTATAAAAAAATGAAAGTAGTATGGAGTGTATTCCTTGCACTTTAGGATTTAAAGAGCAGTATAGTAAAGAAAATTTTGTAGAGGATATCTAAGGAAATTTAGGTATTTTAAATCTAGGTATTTTAGTACAACATAAGAAAATGATGACTATGTAGGATCATCTATGTAGTTTAGAGTTTTTAGGGCAACATAAAGAAGAAAATATTATTGAGACTATTCCTTGCACTTTCGACTCTTTAGGGTAACATAAATCTTTAGAAGATAAGTCTCATTTTGAAAAATATGAAAAAATGGAAGAGATTGATGAATATGAGAGTGGTGGCAAGAATGGAAGAAGGAGAGGAAGACTATCACAAAAATAAAAAAGAGAAAAATAAACTCAAAAGGATATTGATTTGGGAAGCCAAATAAAAATATCATAGGTGCTAACAAGAAGTGGGGTTAAGTCCACTAATAAAAATAAAAAGTGTTGATTATGAAAATGATATCATGGAATATTAGGGGTATGAATAAAACCCCTAAAAAAAGAGTTATTAAGGAATTAATAGGTTGTTATAGCCCAAAGTTTATTTTGATACAAGAAATAAAATTACGTAGTGAGGAATGTAAGGATGCTTTTAAGAAGATTTGGAAGACTAGCAGTTTCTTCTATAGGAGCTTCAGACGGTATTGCAATAATATGGGATAAATGCAAATGGGATGGATAACTTTTAGAAGCAAAAAGTATTTGGAAAACTAGATTATTTTGTAGGAAAGAGGAAAATATCAAAGTTGGGGTTATAAATGTATATGCTCCAACTATAGTTACTCCTCATGAAAGATGTTGGAAGGACCTTAGTGTAATTTTGTCAAATACGATGATGATTCATTGTGATCTATGGATTCTTGGGGGTGATTTTAATATTGTTATATCTTCTTTGGAAAACAAGGGTGGCATTCCAGGATGGTCAAAATCAATGCAAGATTTTGCTTCATTTGTCAATTAAAATGACCTTTGGAATGAGAGTCCCTCAAGTTATCAATACACATGGGATAATAGATGCATTGGGAAAAATCATATAGCAAAAAGACTAGATAGATTTTTGTTATCCAATAAATGGTTGCAAAAAAAATATACAATCTCTTTAGATATTTTATTATGAGCAAGATCAGATCACAAACCCATTCTTTTGACTTGTGAGTCACCTAACAATGGTCATACAAAGCCTTTTTACTTCCAGTCTATGTGGCTTCAAGACCTAGATTTTTTCCAAATGGTTATGTTATGGTGGGATGAGTCAAAATATGAAGGATCATGTATGTATAGGTTTATTCAAAAATTGAAATATTTAAAGGAGAAAATGAAGATATGGAAAGTCAAATATTTTGGTAACATTTTTAAAGAAAAAAATTGAATCCAAGCTCAAAAATTTACAAGAGATAGTAGAAATTAATGGAATGGACCATGATTCTTATGTGAAAGAAAAATAATTACTTTCTGATTATCATAATGCATTGAAGGAGTCATATTGGTTCCAAAAATCTAGAGAGAAATGGCTCAAGGAAGGATATAGACATACAAATGTTTTTCATGCTGTAGCAAAAATAATTTTTTCTGGTTGTCTTATTAAAAATATTATAACTCCATATGGAAGAAATATTGAGGATGAAGAAGATATAAGGAAGGAAGCAATAAATTATTTTAAAAATATTTTGTCAAATTCTAGGCAAGATAAGGAGGCACAAGAAAAACTTCAGCAAAATATTCCATCACTTATCACTCAAGGAAAAAATGAAAGCTTGATGAAGAATATTTCTATGGAGGAGCTCCATGAAGCAGTTTTCTCTTTTCATCCTAATAAGGCACCTAGCCCCGACGAATTTTGTACTTTTTTTTTCAATTTTTTTGGGATTTATTGAAGAATGATATGTTAGATGCATTTGAAGAGGCTCTAAAAAGAAAGGCAATAATAAGTGAGATCAATGCTACTTTTATTACCTTGGTTCCCAAGAAATATGACACAAAATATTTTAATAAATTTCGTCCAATAAGCCTTTGTAACATGATTTATAAAATCATTTCAAAATTTATGGCATACAGGTTAAAAGGTATTCTAGGTTGTCTTATCTCAAAGGAACAAGGTGGCTTTTTTCAGGGTAAACAAATTCTTGATGGTATAATTATTGCACAAGAGGCCATTAATTCTCTTAATTCTATGAAAAAATCAGGTATGCTTTTCAAATTAGATATGAACAATGCATATGATAGTGTTTCTTGGAATTTTATACATGTTATTCTTATAAAGTTTGGCTTTGATTATAGTTGGTGTGAGTGGATTAAATATTGTTATAGCATTGCAAAATTTTCTATTTTGATCAATGGTTCTCCTATTGGGTACTTCAAGTCATCTTGTGGACTTTGTCAAGGTGATCCTATTTCTCCTTATCTATTTATTATTCTAGTAGAAGCATTAGGGAGAGCCTTTCAATGGAAAAAATGGAAGGAAAAATCAAGGGTATTCAAGTTGCAAAAAATGGTCCTTTCGAATCCCATCTCCAATTTGTTGATGATACTTTTCTTTTGGGCCATCCCTCAGTCAGTGAGGTCATGGAGTTCAAATCAATATTATCATGTTATGAGAAGGCTACTGGATAGTTGGTAAATACTTCAAAATCCAGGATCTTTTTTAATAATACTACCCTAGATTTACAACAAATTATTGTAAATATTTTAGGGTTCAAAATTGAAAAATTTCCATCAACCTACTTGGGTATTCCTTTGTCTAATAAAGGGAATAAAAAGGAGCTTTGGATAGAATTAAAGCTTGCTTGGTAGGTTGTAAAGGTAAGTTATTAACCATGGTAGGAAGGCTACAACTCATAAAGACTACTTTACAATCAATTCCTATTTATATGATGTCACTTTCAAGACTGCCAATAGGTATTGCAGCAGAAACATATAAAATTCAAAGAGACTTTATATGGAAATATTGTGAGGAAAAAAATATGTTTCCTCTTTGTAAGTGAGATAGGGTTTGCAAAGGAAAGAAAATTGGAGGATCGGGCTTGCAAAATTGCAAACTTATAAATTTGGCATTAGGAGCAAAGCTTGGGTGGAGACTATTCAAAGATCAAAAAATAATTGGGTAAAAATATTCTTTAAAAATATATAGGTTCTCTTGATGCAATGATACTATTTAGGAAAATAAATCTACCCAAAGGATCGTCAAAATGGAACTTCATATCAGAGAGTTTGCATTTGATAAAGAAATATATTAGATGGTCAATCAATGAGGGGAGTTATGTAAATTTTTGGTCTGATGCTTGGTTGAAGCCTTATCCTCTTATCTATGACTCAAAATGGAAACCATTGGCTCAAGCGTGCATGGCATGTAAAGGTCCAAAGGTTAAACATTATATTATTAGGAGCAAAAACTCAAGAACATGGATTTATTTTAGTAATCTGGTTGAAGGAGAAGAACTCAAACAAATTGTAGATGAACTTCAAAATATGCTTCGAGAGTTTTATTTTTCAATTTTTACATGAAAGGATGAGTTGGTTTGGAATTTATCAAAGGATGGTGGATACTCGGTAAATTTGGGATATGAGGATTTAAAACAATCAAAATTTCCTTCTCCCATTGATTTTTCTTGGAAGAATGTTTGGTCATTAGAGGCTTTCCCTAAAGCCTCAACATTTATTTGGTTAGCAGTTCAATGTAAGATTCTTATCGGAGAGTCTACAAAGAAGAGGACATTATGGACCCTTTAGATGTGTCTTATGTGAGAAGGATTTAAAAACATTAGACCACTTACTTCTTCATTGTTCATTTGCTCACACCATTTGGGGTTATTTTTTAAAAAATATGAAATTATATTAGGTAGCTCCATCAATATTGAAAGAGTTGATAAAATATTGGATAAATTATAATAAAGCTAAAGCATTATGTATTCTTTGGAGGATTGGCCCTGCCATTATTTTTTGGAATTTATGACTTGAAAGGAATAATAGAATTTTTAAAAATAAATATCAAAATCATGTCCAAGTTTTGAACCGTATTAGTGCCTCTATTACAAAATGTCTAAAAACATGGTGCTCATCATGGGAAGTCTCAATTGTAGAAAAAGAAAAAGAGGTGCTAATAACTTGGTTACAAGATTTGCACATTCATGGAAGAGTCATCTACGATAACGAAATTAAAACAAAGGATCTACTTCAATCTATGGTAAAATGGAAATGTCTAGAAATTGGGTTTATCAAAATTAATTTTGATGGTGCTTCTAAAGGAAATCTAGGAAAAGCTGATGGAGGTGGTGTTTTTAGAAATAGTGAAGGTAAAATTATCCTCACTTATTCAAAATCATATGGAACTTCAACTAACAACTATGGAGATGCTAGGGCACTTCTTACAGGGATTAAAATTGCAAAAAAAAAATATGGAAAAATATTTCAATTGAGGGGGACTCACATATTGTCATCAATGCTATTAAAAAAAATGTATGTGGAGTTTGGATAAAAAATAGTATTATTGTTGATGTTCATTGTCTATTACTAGAGGTAATATCTTGGTAGTGTGAACATATTTATAGAGAAGTAAATCAAGTAGCAGATAAATTAGTGAATTATGGTGTTGATCTTCATCCTGATGAATTCCAAATTTTAGAAGGCAACTGGCCAAGTGAGATTTTATGTCTTAATCAAAATGATGTTAAGGTGTTGATTGTGGAAATAACACTTTGAGGAAGTTGAAGAATATATTAAGATAAAAAAGAAATAAAAAAGTTATGATAAAAATATATGCTACAAAAAATGTAATATTTTGGTATTGTGATGAGAGTGGTCCCCAATAGAAGCCACATATTACCTATTAAAAAAAAATCATAAATCATTTTATTAAGAAATCAAAGCTTTAAAACATTAGAGGACACTCTATCTTAATTAAATTTTTCAAAGACCCAAGGATACACTAATAGGATTGACGTAAAACATGAGATGCTCTCAGTCATGCAGTTCATCACAGAGTTGAATGACCTCATTGGTTCGCGGGTAACCTCACCTTCGCAACCCAAGCTATGTGTCATGACCCTCCCAGATGGACCTTTGAATATGGAAAAACAATGTATTAACTAATGATGCTTTAATACTTGATTATGTGCAATTAAGCAACTATGCAATATTATTAGATATTGAAGAGTATGATACTGCTAACAAATTGCCAATGTGTAGGATCAGGTGCACTCATAAGTGGAAGAAGTTGAGTCATCCATCAAAGACGAGGGTACTTGAGGTTGGGAAAGTGATGATAAGGCAAATAGAAGGTAACACAAATAGATACCTTCATATAGGCATGCATTCGGTTAGGGATAATCATCAATAGCTAGCCAAATTGAGCTCCAAAATGATGGCTTAGTAGCTATCATAAGTTCTAGAGGCTGATACAAGTGACTAGATTGATGGAAAGATTCCCTTTTTGTTTATTGTATATGAATGATTGTATTTTAATTCAACATTAATGGCCTTAATTATTTGACTTATGAATGAATAATTTGTCTTCATAACTCCGTGTATGCCCTGGTAAATGGAATAGCAAAGATATATCAATTTAAATAAATAGTTGATTTATTTAAATAAGTAAAGATATATCAATTTAAATAAATAGTTGATTTTATTTGAATAGAAAAGATATATCAATTTAAATAAATAGTTGATTTATTTAAGTAAGCAAAGATATATCAATTTAAATAAATGGTTGATTTATTTGAATAGCAAAAGATAGCATTTTTAAATAAATAATTGATTTATTTTAAGAATGATAAGGAAATTCCATTTGAATAAATGGTTGATTTATTTTATAGGATAAAGAGTTTACATTCGAATAAATATAGGGTTTATATCAAATTGATAAAGGAAACAGTTGTTTATATTATGAAATAAAATAACCCCATTAAGTAAATAACTCCTCTATTCAAAATAAGAAATGCATTTCATTTTGAACTTGGGGAATACACTCTGACTGTCGAGTTAATGGGAAAATTCATTCAATAAAAATGATAAACCAAAATTGGTTTAAGTTTGATAAGACCACCTTCAAAAAATCAGATACGTTGCCCTTGGAAATTCGATTGGATCGACTACGTGAAGCTCCCTCTAACGATAAGGGATGACCTCTTAATGGTAAGTGTCTTGGAAAGGTAGAGGAGGGAACGTTCTCCCGACCATATAACTAATGTTGATGGGGAGTTATGGCAAGTAGGTGGTGGGAAAATATCAAGAAATAATGAGGTGGGAAGAAGAGAGGATACATGGGGGATAGAAGGTAGAAGGGAGAAGAGAAGAGGAGGATGAAGCACTGTGAATCCAAGGAAAAATCTAGTGAGAAGGAAATAAAGGCAGCAAATGTTTGAGTGCAACCCAAACGGTTTGTTGACGACCAGTGATACCAGGTTGAGATCATAAAACTTTAGAGATATTAATGCTTTCATTTGATTGTTTTAAATTATTTCTTGGTTTGGGTTCTCACCTATTGTGTCTTCCATTTAGACCAAGGTAAACCTGCTTCTTTTAGAGCATAGAGTCAATGTTGGGAGATGGTCCTCTGACCACCCTTCTATTGAAACCATTATGAGCTTGTGACCATGCTTAATATCATGCACCAAGCCTTTGTATCCTTGACTAGCCAAAGGGTTATGGTAGTGCCTCATTTTGTTTAGCATCGTAGCTGTTGCTTTGAATAAAAACCTTTTGCTGGTAGCGTATATGACAGTCAAAGTAGGTCTACCTTATGGAAAAACCTTTCACATGATCAATGGAGCCATCCCCTCTTAGATGTTTGCAACTGTGTAAGATGGCACAGTGGGTTTTAACCCCGCTTGGTAAGTATCATTGGACATAGAGCATAGCACCATCACTAGGATGGCCAACTATGTCACGGTTGTTGTTGACACCATGGAGACACCCTGAATACCCTTCGTGCTCTGGTTCACTATGGACAGAGGTGTTCTTGACCACATCTATCATCACCTATAACCACTCCATCATAAGTTGTTCTCCTTTGTTGAAGCCAACCACAGGTTAGTCATGGCGTATATGTTAGCTTAGAGTATGTTTGGAATGGAAAGAACCAGTAATGTATCATTAACTAAATAAGGGTAATGAAAGAAGGGATTTTAAATGTATTTCATTATCTAAAATAGTGTGTTTTAGGGTAATGAAAGGAAAGAGATTTTAAATGTATTTCATTATCTAAAATAGTATGTTTTAGGGTAATGAAAGGAAAGGGAATTTAAATGTATTTCATTATCTAAAATAGTGTGTTTTAGGGTAATGAAAGGAAAGGGATTTTAAATATATTTCATTATCTAAAATAGTGTGTTTTAGGGTAATGAAAGGAAAGGGATTTTAAATGTATTTTATTATCTAAAATAGTGTTTTAAGGTAATGAAAGAAAATAGATTTTAAATGTATTTCATTATCTAAAATAGTGTATTTTAGGATCATGAATATGAATTGTGGATTGTTTTGTAAATTAAGGGTATGAGAATTTAATTTATGAAATGAAGAAAAAAGTTTATTTGAAGATTAAAGTAGTTGACTTTAATTTTATAATGAATGTGATTTGTGGATTGTTTTGTAAATTAAGGGTATGAGAATTTAATTTATGAAATGAAGAAAAAGGTTTATTTGAAGATTAAAGTAGTTGGATTTAATTAGATAATGATTGTGAAATGTGGATTGTTTTGTAAATTAAGGGTATGAGACTTTAATTTATAAAATGAAGAATTTTTTTTATTTGAATATTAAATTAGTTGGCTTTAATTGGATAATGAATTTGAAATGTGGATTGTTTTGTAAATTAAGGGTATGGGACTTTAATTTATGAAATGAAGAAAGAGGTTTATTTGAAGATTAAAGTTGTTGGCTTTAATTGGATGATGAATGTGAAATGTGGATTGTTTTGTAAATTAAGGGTATCAAACTTTAATTTATGAAATGAAGAAAAAAGTTTATCTGAAGATTAAAGTAGTTGGATTTAATTGGATAATGAATAAGAAATGTGGATTATTTTGTAAATTAAGGGTATGAGACTTTAATTTATGAAATGAAGAAAAAGGTTTATTTGAAGATTAAAGTAGTTGGATTTAATTGGATAATGAATGTGAAATGTGGTTTGTTTTGTAAATTAAGGGTATGGGACTTTAATTTATGAAATGAAGAAAAAGGTTTATTTAAAGATTAAAGTAGTTGACTTTAATTGGATAATGAATGTGAAATGTGGTTTGTTTTGTAAATTAAGGGTATGGGACTTTAATTTATGAAATGAAGAAAAAAGTTTATTTGAATATTAAAGTAGTTGGCTTTAATTGGATAATGAATGTGAAATGTGAATTGTTTTGTAAATTAAGGATATGGAACTTTAATTTATGAAATGAAGAAAAATGTTTATTTGAAGATTAAAGTAGTTGGATTTAATTGGATAATGAATGTGAAATGTGGTTTGTTTTGTAAATTAAGGGTATGGGACTTTAATTTATGAAATGAAGAAAAAGGTTTATTTGAAGATTAAATTAGTTGGCTTTAATTGGATAATGAATGTGAAATGTGGATTGTTTGTAAATTAAGGGTATGGGACTTTAATTTATGAAATGAAGAAAAAGGTGTATTTGAAGATTAAAGTAAATGGCTTTAATTGGATAATGAATGTAAAATGTGGATTGTTTTGTAAATTAAGGGTATTGAACTTTAATTTATGAAATTAAAAAAGGTTTATTTGAAGATTAAAGTAGTTGGATTTAATTGGATAATGAATGTGAAATGTGGACTGTTTTGTAAATTAAGGGTATGGGACTTTAATTTATGAATGAAGAAAAATGTTTATTTGAAGATTAAAGTAGTTGGCTTTAATTGGATAATGAATGTGAAAGGTGGATTGTTTTGTAAATTAAGGGTATGGGACTTTAATTTATGAAATGAAGAAAAAGGTTTATTTGAATATTAAATTAGTTGGCTTTAATTGGATAATGAATGTGAAATGTGGATTATTTGTAAATTAAGGGTATGGGACTTTAATTTATGAAATGAAGAAAAAGGTGTATTTGAAGATTAAAGTAAATGGCTTTAATTGGATAATGAATGTGAAATGTTGATTGTTTTGTAAATTAAGGGTATTGAACTTTAATTTATGAAATTAAAAAAGGTTTATTTGAAGATTAAAGTAGTTGGATTTAATTGGATAATGAATGTGAAATGTGGACTGTTTTGTAAATTAAGGGTATGGGACTTTAATTTATGAATGAAGAAAAATGTTTATTTGAAGGTTAAAGTAGTTGGCTTTAATTGGATAATGAATGTGAAAGGTGGATTGTTTTGTAAATTAAGGGTATGGGACTTTAATTTATGAAATGAAGAAAAATGTTTATTTGAAGATTAAAGTAGTTGGATTTAATTAGATAATGAATGTAAAATATGGATTGTTTTGTAAATTAAGGGTATGGGACTTTAATTTATGAAATGAAGAAAAAATTTTATTTGAAGATTAAAGTAGTTGGATTTAAGTGGATAATGAATTTGAAATGTGGATTGTTTTGTAAATTAAGGGTATGGGACTTTAATTTATGAAATGAAGAAAAAAGCTTATTTGAAGATTAAAGTAGTTGGCTTTAATTGAATGATAAATGTGGACCTATATTATTTGACAATTAAGAGTATGGGACCTTAATTGTTAATTAATGGTTAGTCCATTTATTGCAAGTAGAGCATATGGTTTGATGCATGGTTGAATAACTCTCATGAGTAGATGAGAGGAGAAATAGAAAGAGTAGTTTCTATGATATCAACTATGCATTAGAAAGTTGAATTGCTTGGGTTATTTGTATAGTTGTAATTTGGAAATAAATTGTTTGGGCTACTATCTACCTTGAAGGGGCTACCCTATATTGGTGGAAAAATTAACATGAGGAAACAAATATTGAACAAGTAGATATTCCATGGGAGGAATTTATAGTTATCTTCAAGAAGAGGTTCCTCACTGAGCATGTTTATACCCTAAAATTTGAGGAGTTTTCCAGTTTAAAGGAAAGGAACCTATGCACAAGATCTACACTACAACTAGGAGTTAGAAGCTTGAGGGGAAAACCACCCCATTGATCATAAAAGGTAAGATTTTTGATAAGCAAGTAAATATATTAATAGATAGTGGAGCCACTAATAGCTTTATTTATTGTAAGTTAGCAAAAGATATACCAAAAAGGCCAAGGTATTTGGCTCATGGATGGAAGGTTGAGTATGGTTCTGGATAGACCTACTCCATAAACCAATGTTTCCAATGATGGAAATTACCTTAGCTAGTGGAACCACAAAAGTGTTAGCATATTTTATATTTTAGCAAATAGTTATTACATTATTATTGGGTGTATCTGTTTATTTGAATGTCCCATTATTAATAGTGTGTTGCAGTTGATTAGTTCCTGATTCCCTGGACTAATCCTGGCACCATTTTGTATTATTTAAGCATCATATGTTTAATGAATGATTTGCTGTTTTACTCTAACATGGTATCCGAGCCATTACAAATTTTTTTTGCAGAAGCTTGCTGGAAAACAGTTCGCATTTTCTGGGACGTGCGACTGTGAATTTTCTTTTGGCTAGAAACGATTTTTTTTGGCTAGAATCGTTTTTTCTTTTGGCTGGAAATGAAGTTTTTTTTGCTTCAGGGAGAGGGCACTAGAATCGAAGCATTTCTTTTTGCTTCAGGGAAAAGACACTATTTAAAAAAAAAAATAGGGGCTTTGAGGATCGCGCACAACATTGTTCTTCCCGTTGTGCGATCCCCCCCACGTCGCGCGCAATCGCACGACGAATCTTCCCCACTCCCCAATGTCACGCACAATCACACAACATTTTTTCCAGCCCCTCCCCCCCCATCCCAACACGTCATGCATTTGCGATGTTGGAAGGGCTCCCCTCTCCTTCCTCGATGTCACGCTGCAGGCGTGACATGTGTGACTGTCGCGACAGTCATGACAGTTGAGGTCGCGTGCTGCACGCGCGACCAGGCGATGACAGGCCACCCCCGTCGCTACAATAGTGGAGGCTACAGGCCACGCTAGCAGGGGAGGCTGTAGGCCACCCCCACCACCACTAGCAACGGAGGTCGTAGCCGCAACCCTAATAGCCACTGTCAACAGCGGAGGCAGCCACAGCAACAACCACGTCCACCTATCGTTGCCAAAAACAGAGAGGAGGCAGCACACCCAACGAGAGCAACAGGGCTACCGGGACCCTCCTCAAATACGAGGGGGCCCTTGATCCTGTCAGATCAGCCCGCTAGTCCACCTGGTGGTGGACTGTGCGGTAAGGCTCTGGGAGCTTGCAGGTCGCGGGTTCCAATCCCGTCGACCCCCCTTCAACAAAGGTAAAAAAAAAAATTCTTCCACATTTTTTTAATTATTTTTCCTAAAGTTAAACTTTAATTTTTAATTTTAATTTATTTTCTATAGTTTAACCTTTATAAATTAAAATTAATTTTTTTAAATTTGATTTTAATTTATTTTTAAAGGTTTTTTAAAAATATATAAATTAAAATTAATATATTTTTTTAACTTTAAGGTTATAAAATAATTTTCAAAATCATTTGTGGGGAGATTTTTTTTTTAAGATAAAAAGAAAGGGGATATTTTTTTTCAAAAATCAAAGGGGAAAAGTGAGTAATTTTTTTGAAAATCAAATTTGGCATTATTGTAAAGGTGCATATTCGGCTGTGCCCGACACCTAATGGGTCATTCCTGTGGGAATTTTTTTTTTTGTATGTTGCATATTTGATTTCCTGCACTATAACATTAAAAGTTAAAATCAAATTCACTCCCTAAGTCCCCGGAATAATTAAAACCCATCTGTGCAATTTATTGCACTACAGTGTTTGGTATTTGTGATACCTCTGGCCAGCACTTACAGGTAAAGTTGTCGTGATTGCGCTACTGTATCCGTCGCCTAATATAGCTGCCAAAATGACGTCTGAGCTTGTTCTCTATAAATCATCGAGGAGAGATAAGTTTGCCATTTTGCATTTTTTTACTCCATCCATTACCCTAATAGTTCTTGTGTTTAGGCGTAAATCCTTACGAGAGTTCTGAAATCCAAAGTGTTTAGGGGAAGTTACGCCCCATGCATGCGGATTGCAGACTTTCTATGGTAGGTGCCATCAACAAGACTATTCCCTTTCAGTACTGCTTATGTTCCACGTATCGTATGATCTCGAAAGATCACCTATAGTTTCCCTCACGTAAGGGCGGGTGATTTTTGTTGATATTTCTAAATACCTATAGTCTCCCTCACGTAAGGGTGGGTATTTTGTATGGTATAATGACCTAGAAAAAGTTATATCGAAATGGGGACCAATTGGTGTTATAAGGAACCTTCATCATGTCTACAAAACTAATGACTGATTCTCATCAGTTGTTGAAAGGTCCTAATTACACACCATGGAAAAATAAGATGAAGGCCATCCTAGCAATGGATGAATTATGGGATGTTGTATCTAGAGCAACAACTAGACATTCATCTGCTGCTGGTGCTACAACTCCATCTACTACTCAAAGAGACTTTGATAAGCTAGACAACAAAGCAAAAGTGCTCATCTTGCTTGCTGTGTCTGATGAAGTCCAACCCCATATTGCTGACTGTGCAACTAGTAAAGCGGCATGGGATGCCCTTAATATTATATATGAGGGAAAGAATGATTCCACCATTCTATTTATTCAATCTCAATTACACAGTCTAAGCATGAAGCAGGGTGAGACAATTGAATTCTTTCTTTGTAGAGTTTCTAAATTGAAAGCAAAGTTGAATTCTTTGGGAGAACCAGTTGAAGACAAGCTCCTTACTTTAGTTGTATTGAGAGCTTTACCTAATTCTTATCGGGTGTTGATCACTTCCCTTCAGATATCACAACAGAAAGTTACTTTTGTAGAATTGGTTAATATGCTTCAAGAGGAAGAGGTGCACCAACTACGGCGAGATGATTCTTCTAAAAATGCTCTCTACATTAACAGGAAAGGACAGAACCAGAAGAAGGGTAATTTTTAGAAGGGAGGGAATTCACAAAAGGATTCAAAAGGGAAACAACCTCAACAAAAAAAGAGATATTGCAAGATCTGTGACAAAGAAGGTCATGATACAAACAAATGTTGGCATAAGAATAAGCAATCAAAATAGAAAGGCCGGAACAAACCACAAAAGAACAAAAAACAAGTGAATGTTGCTGTTGAAGAATCTGACATGGATTCTGAGAGAGCCCACAAAGTTCTCATGACTACCACAATGTCCAAGCAGATAGATCCTATACGGTATGTTGATTTTGGAGCCAGTAAGCACATGACTAGTGACAAATCATGGTTTGAGTCTTTTGAGTCCAAAAAGGGCAAACCTGTCACTATTTTTGATGATAAAACCTACAAGGTTTAGGGAGAAGGCACTGTTTCAGTCACTCTTCCTTATGGCAAGTGTCAGATTGATAAAGTTCTCTATGTTCCAAGATTGGAAAACAATTTGTTGTCAGTCACCCAAATTTTGGAAAAAGATATGGTTGTGAACTTTAGTGTTGAGGGAGGCAATAAGTGTTGTTCTATTACCAGGAGGGGTAAGAACATTGCAACCGCTTCATATAAGCATGGCTTATTTGCCTTAGATACTATCTCTACTCCACATGTTGCCATGACAGTCTCTACAAAGGAGGCAACTTCCCTATGGCACAAGAGATATGGACATTTGAGTTCTGGTTACTTACTTGAGTTAAGTATGAGATGGTAAAGGGTCTTCCTTCCCTTTCTACCACTTTACCAGTTTGCTTTGACTGCTTGGTAGGAAAGCAGCATAGAGTGCCTTTTGAAAAGAGCTCTACAAGAGCAAAGAAACCTCTAGAGTTGGTTCATACCAATCTGTGCGGTCCCTTCACTCCCAATAGTTGTGGGGGTAAGAGGTATTTTCAATTATTTGTGGATGATTACTCATGAAATATGTGGGTATTCTTTCTTCAACTAAAATCTAAAGCATTTGGCTTCTTTCAACAATTCAAGAAATCTGTTGAGAAGGAGTCAGGGACTTCTATAAATACCCTTCGCTCAGATCGAGGGGGGGAGTTCACCTCTAAAGAATTTTTTGCATTCTTGAAAGAAAATGGGATCACAAGACAGTTAAATTTTGCTTATACTCCTTAGCAAAATGGAGTTGCTGAAAGGAGGAATCGTTCCATCATGGAAATGGTTCGTTGCATGCTCACAGGAGCTAGACTTGAGCAACTATATTGTGTAGAAGCTATCACCACAATAGTATATCTATCGAATAGGGCACCCACAAAGGCCCTAAAAGGAATGACTCCATAGGAAGCATGGAGTGGTAGGAAACCCTCCATTTCTCATCTACGTATTTTTGGATGTAAAGCTTTCATGCACATACCAAAAGAGAAAAGGAAGAAGCTAGATGAGAAGACATTGAAGTGTATTCTTCTTGGCTATGATGAGCACTCTAAGGGTTATCATTTGATTGATCCCTTGACCAAGAAGATTCAAATTAGTAGAGATGTAGTTTTTGATGAGGCTTTTACATCAGCAAACACATCAGATGTATACCTAGACCTTGTGGAAACTCAGGTTGTTAAATCTCCTTCATCAAAGGTTGGAGGTTCTTCTGGATCTTCTTCAACACCTAAGAAGAAGAATCCAAAGTGGTATACAAATACAATCAAAGACTCTAAGCTATCTACTCCACCAGATTTGACTTTGGATAGGCCTCATACTCATAGCATGGATCGATAGGAGAAAGCTACAACAGAGAATACTGGGGTTGATGATCTGTGTCAATATTTTAAAGAACTTTCTGTAGATCCAACGAGAGATATAGAAGATATGGATATTGATAGTGACAAGGTGTTTATGTCTTCCATAGATGATCTTGAACTTGCATCATTACAAGTTGCTCTCAGTGAGCCTCAGTGGAAGGCTGCTATGGATGCAGAGTATAAGTCTTTGATGAAAAACAAAACTTGGAATCTTGTCGATCTGTCACATGGAAAGAAGCCCATTGGCTTCAAATGGGTGTATAAAGTCAAGTACAAAGCAAATGGGACAATTGATAAGCATAAGGCCCGTCTTGTTGCAAAGGGCTATGCTTAAAAGGAAGGCATTGACTACGAGGAAACTTTTGCACCTACTGCTCGGATGACAACAATTTGAGTTATTTATGCTATGGTAGCATAGTTTGGGTGGAAAGTTCATCAGATGGATGTCAAAAGTGCTTTCTGAATGGTGATATCCAAGAAGAAGTCTATATAACTCAGCCAGAAGGATTTGCAGTGGAAGGCCAATAGTAGAAATTTTGCAAATTGGTCAAATCCTTATATGGCCTGAAACAAGCTCCTCGAGCTTGGTATATAAAAATGGACAATCACCTCCTGCAGCATGGTTTTAAGAGATGTCCAGTCGGATGCAAACCTCTATTTCAATAAATAGGATTCTGAGATAGTGTTTCTTGTACTCTATGTTGATGATCTGCTCATTACAGGGAGTTCAGAAACTATGATCTCTACTGTCAAAAGAGACTTGTGTCAATATTTTGAGATGTCAGATCTCAAACTTCTCCATTATTGTCTTGGTCTGGAATTTAGCCAAAAGGAGCACTCCATCAAAGTGTCTTAGAAAAAATATGCCAAGACATTGTTGGAAAAATATCGCATGACTGATTGCAAGCCAATGGCAACTCCGATGGAGACTGGACTTTAGTTATCATGATATGATGATTCACCTCAGGTAGATGGTACTCTCTATCGACAGTTGATTGGGAGTCTCATATATCTGACCAATACTAGGCCAGATCTCGTATTTGCTGTCAACTATCTTTCAAGGTTCATGCAGGAGCCTAAGACCACTCATTGGAAAGCAATAAAACATGTTCTTCACTATGTCCGTGGCACAATGGAATATGGCCTAGAATACAAGAGGAACAACAAATTCTTCTTGCAAGGATACACGGACTCCGACTATGCCGGATCATTTGATGATCGCAAGTCAACTCCAGGATATATTTTTCATCTAAGATCCGGTCCTGTCTCTTGGCATAGCAAGAAGAAACAGGTGGTTGCTATTTCATCAACAGAGGCAGAGTATCGCGTCGCACATGAAGCTGTGTACGAAGTGATATGGTTGCGTTGCATTCTGACAAGTATGGGTCATCCATCCAAATCTCCAATACACTTGTTTTGCAACAATCAAGGTGTTCTGAACCTAGTCAAGAATCCAGTCCATCATGAAAGAACAAAGCACATTGACACACAATGTCATTTCATTTGAGATGAAGTTCTGAAGCATCGAATTTAGCTTTAGCACATTCCCACCGATGCTCAAGTTGTAGAAATTTTCACTAAGGCACTTGCACATGTCAAATTTGAATTGTTTCGCGACTCTCTTTGTATTGCAAAATGATGTAATCAGGGGGGATGTTAGTACAACTAGTAGTTCTTATATTACATAAATAATGTAATAAGGGGGGATGTTAGCATATTTTATATTTTAGCATATAGTTATTACATTATTATTGGGCATATCTGTTTATTTGAACGTCCCATTATTAATAGTGTGTTGCAGTTGATTAGTTCCTGATTCCTTGGACTAATCCTGGCACCATTTTGTATTATTTAAGCATCATATGTTTAATGAATGATTTGCTGTTTTACTCTAACAAAAAGGTTGCTTATATGTAGCCCCACTACATGCCTTTGATGTGATCCTAGGGATGTATTGGTTACAGGCCCACAAATCGATAAACAATTTCTAAGATAGATGGATCGAATATTTTGAAGAAGATAAGGGAAGGCTATAAATTCATAGTGTACAAGGGGTATTCAAACCCCAGATGCTATCATATATGCAGGTGAAGAAAGCCCTCAGAAAAGGAGGGATAGTTTATGTAATAAAGATAAATAAAGTAGGAGAAGATCGAAAGAAGGAAGTACTAGAAACAAATCCAATTTTGTAGGATTTCAAGGATGTGTTTCTTAAAGATCTACCTGGGATCCCTCATGTGAGAGAATTTGATTTCACTATTGATATTATGCTAGGAACAAAACCAATTGACAGATCTCCATATAGGATGTCACCCATCAAGATGCAAGAATTAAAGGTATAGTTGCAAGGGTTATTTGAGAAAGGGTTAATAAAACCAAGTATGTCACCTTGGGATGCACTTGTTATATTTGTGAAAAATAAAGATGAATATTTAAGATTATGTATTGACTACAGGATGCTGAATAAAGCTACAATCAAGAATCGGTATCCCCTACCTAGGATCAAATATTTATTCAACCAATTGAGAAATGCTACAGTGTTTACCAAGATATATTTAAGACTACGTTAGGAGGATACTCACAAGATAACATTTAAGACTAGGTATGGGTAGTATGAGTTCACAATCCTACCTTTTGGAATGACTAATGCCTCAACCACCTTCATGAATTTAATGAATAGTGTGTTCAGAAGGCACATGGATCAATTTTGCCTTATATTTATAGATGATATCCTAATATACTCTTGGAACGGGAAAGAGCATGATAAGCATCTCAAGATTATGTTAGATTTGTTAAGATAAAATCAACTCTACAAAAATATAACCAAGAGCAATTTATATATTTCAAAAATGTACATTATTTGGGGCATATCATATCAGTAGAAGGAATTACGGTGGATCCAGACAAAATCAAAGCCATATTAAATTGGCCACCCCCTTCTAATTTTATTGAGGTAAGAAGCTTCATGGGATTAACGGGATATTATAGATGTTATATAAAGGATTTCTCAAATATTGCCTCAATAATAACTAACCTTTAGAAGAAAGGGAAGGAGTTCAGATGGACGAAAAAGTGTGAAACCACTTTTGCTTTATTGAAGTAGAAACTCACTATTGTACCAATATTGAAGATTCCATATCCTCAAGGATATTTTTCAGTATGCACTTATGCCTCATTGGAAGGGTTAGGAGGAGTACTCATGCAAGAGGAATTAGTAGTAGCTTATACCTCAAGGAAAATTAAAAAGCATAAAGTAAATTATGCTACTCATGATTTAGAACTAGCCGTGTGTAGTACACGCCTTGAAGGTCTAGCACCATTATTTGGTAGGAAGACATTTCAAGTTAAAATCAGATCATCAAAGTCTAAGGTACATATTTACCCAACCCATACTCAATGCAAGATTAAGAAGGTGGGTTAAGTTTCTCGTTGAGTATGACCTTGAAACTGAGTACATAAAAGGAAAATAGAATAAGGTTGTTGATGCCTTGAGTAAAATGAGACATATAGCAGCCATAACCAAGAGTCACATAAAGCTCATGGACCAAGTGAGGTATGAGCAGTATCAGGATGAATATTGCTAGAAAATTTGAGCTAGAATGGATAAAGGTCTTGAGAGCAAAAAGGAGTTTGGGATGATAGATAACTTGTTATGCTATAAATGTAGAATAATCATATCAAAATTAGGAGATTTAAGAAAGCTAAAAATGCAAGAAGCCCATCGATATCCTTATAAAGCTTATCCTGGAGGAGCAAAGATGAAGGAAATTTTGAAAAGGACCATCTTATGGTGGGGATGAAGAAGGATATTATAGATTTTGTCCTATTGCTACCCGGTTTTTAAGTATGCAAAGATATATTTGAAGTAGAGAAAAATTGTGCATCAAATGATGATAAACAATATGTGTATCTATGTCCTATTTCTTATGAGCATCAAACGAAAACATGCAAGTAATATGGAAAAGACATCAAATAACAAGAAATGAGGCAAGGTAAATTGCTTTATTATTAATAAAATGGATCAAATATAGGTTACATAATGTCCCCTTTGAGGGCTCAAATTATTGATACATTGTTTACAAATTGGGTGCCCAAGGATCAAAATCCTTCAAGTAACTCGGGTGCACATCCAGTGTCTCCTCGTACCCACAATTGAGGTGGGCGGGCCAATGTTGCCACTGCTTGTATCTCATATCTTGATGTCCTATGATCCTTCCTAATGTGTTGTAGATACGTGCACCTACACACAAGGAAACCAAAGGCATCAAATAACAAGTGCGTATGATGTAAAACATGCAATCCCCACAAGCACTAAAAGACTAGTAATGGGCGTATGCATAGATATTATATCAAATAAACTCCAAATGACTTTAAATTGTAGAGGGACGTAAAATAATTTTTTTTGGGAAGATATAACCAAAAAATTCACCAAAATTGAGTGCGATGGTGCCTCATAATTGCAATGACCGTTCACAACGTACAAAACCCAAAGAAACCAATTTATGCCACTACATATATCCAAAAAACATGAAAATTGGGAAAAATGCATAAAATAATATTTTAAGAAAACCCATATTATCAGATTTGCAAAATCAGTGATAGTTTAGGTGTTTCTCCAGATGACCATCGTAGACCTGCGTGAGACCTTGAAAAACACTAAAATTGCAATATCTCGGCCAATATAATTCAAAATGCCATGAAATTTGAACTACAAAATATTATGAACATGTAGAAAATAACTAATTAAAAATAGTCAAAACATTGTTGACAGATTTCTATTTGTCACAGGGTGGGACGAACAGGACTGACATAGATTGGGGGAAGCCCGGGGGTGGGACTCCCACTGATTTTACCTAGATTTTGCCACCAATTCCACTAGGGATTGATGAAAAATACTATAGAGGGTATTTTTGTTAAATTTGGTGAGGAAATTCACTGAGATGGTTCATTTATGTGATAAATTGCGCCTACTATTTGCCTCGCAAACCTCCTTTGCTAGGTAGAGATTTCGAGGTAAAAATTGACACAAAAGGTGAAGGGAAATATTAGCAACACTCTTTTGCTTTGTCCTAAAACTCCTATCCTTATTTTGTGTGGAAAATACATCCACCTTATAGCCTAAGGAGGCTCATGGGTCAAAAGGCATGCAAGGGCATGTTGGACAAGAGGTGCCACTTGGCCATCGGGGTGGCATGCATTGGAGGGGGAAGAGGATCTCCCAATTTGTCCTTATTCATGGAGCATGTCATAAGTTTTGATACATGCTCTAACTTGTGGGTTAGAATAGGTAGGAATATGAATATTTCTAGGTGCCATTTTTCTAGATTTGAGTTTTTGCTAGTTAAACCTGCTATTCATCCCACCTTGGGACAAATGCTACTATTTGTTCCAGGGTGGGATGAATGCTGCTATTCATTCTAGGGTGAGACAAATAGGATATCTATTCATCATAGGGTGGGATGAATAGAAAAAGGGTGCCTAAAAGGTCTCAAAAGTGTCCTGAAACCTTCCAAAATCTTGCACAGAGTGGTTAGAACTACAATATACCTGTTGAGGGTTGCCCTAGGGGCCTAGGTATGCCAATTTAGTCATTGCTTTCAGTAGCATAATCAGATTGACCAGATTTTAGTGTCTATAGATGCCTCTTTTTGGGATGCATTGTGTGCAACACAATATCAACCAAAAATAGATGACTAAAATGTTCAATTATTAGGGTTACTCAATAACCTAACCAACTTTAGATGCCCTAATCCTGGAAAGAGCATGCGTTATTGAATCCTTGCTTTCGACGAGCTAAGGAACTTTATTTATCTTGGCTATCGCTCAATCATGATGTGGGGGTTCTAAAAATTACACATGATTAATAGATTCCAAGCATTTTGATTTGATATTCTGTGCTTGTTTGCTACCCCAAGCAAGAGCGTGATTATCTTTGTCAATGATTTGTTGAACGAACACAATTTGCATGATTGAGTGTGTGCTTGTTGATTTTAAACTGAGTATGACTATATCCTCAAGTGATGAGTCAATGAGGGAATGACCAGTGAGAAAAGCAATGATTCACTTGACCCTTATGACTTTTGTTAAGGTTACCTTCAGTTGTATCCATTGAAAAATGGCACAGTTTTGAAAGGATTTTGATGATGCTATGGAGGTTTCTTGGAAGCAAAAAGTTGAAAACTAAATTCCCCTGGGATGGTCCAGCTACAATTGCCTTCTTGGGGAGTGAAGTAGTAAATTTTCCATGCATCCATGAGAATTTTTCATTCCATCTTGACCCTGAATGAATTCCATCAGATTTGACTTGTTTTTGGTGGGTTTTTTGACATGTTTTGGTGTTTTTTAAGTTGTTTTAAACTACAAATTTTGTATTCATCATAGGGTGGGATGAATGTAAATTTTGTATTCATCCCAGGCTAGAATGAATGGCTAAAAGTGTGTTCATACCAACCTAGGATGAATAGAACTACTGTAAGCCTATATAAATCTCAAGTGTGAGTTTTGGGCTCATTATTGCATGTTTTTTTTGGCGATTTGAAAGGTGAGGAGGAGGGGAGTTATTTTTCTATAGTGAAGCACTCTTGAAATCACCCTACAACTACCATGAGTTAGCAAGTAGAGGCATCCAACGATGGATCCAGTGCGAGGCGGGTACATGGTGACTCGACTTTCTCATTATTTTTGCTTTTAAAATTGCAGTTTTGTTTTGCTATTATTTGATTTGTTATATAATAGATAATGAACCCTAATTTAACTGGAATACCTCATATTTTTAACTTGTTTTTTTTTTAGGCAAATCACATTACTGGATATGTAATTAAACCTAATGTGGATGAAATAGACCATAATTTTTATTTTTTTTGTTTTTTGTTTTAGGCACATCACATTACGGGATAGGTAATGAAACCTAATGTAATGGGAATATGCCAAATTTTTAATTTTTGTATTTTGTTTATGTTTTTGTGCAATTAGATTTTTGTAATAGATTAGTTGTGCATTTATTTTTTTTTTTGTGTGTGGGCATTTTGGAGGCCATCTTGGAGCATGGTGAATGCCTGCTTATTACTTTACCTTTTTTTTTGTTTTTCTTTTTTTGTTGTGACCAGGTGGTGAAGAGTCGGTACCACACACCGAAGCTCTTTGAGACCACCTAAGATGCCTTGACTGAGGCTAATAGGGAGTGGCTTGATGCCATGGGGCTTAAGAAGGTTACCCAGTTGGAGCCTGTGATAGGCGACCAGGCGTATTTGACCACTCTTATCATCCTGTGGGACTCACATACCAACACTTTCCACCTAACCACGGGGGAGATGATGGTGATTCTATAGGACATATATCAGATTTTGCAGATTTTGATAGAGGGGTGACCGATCCACTCGATGTACCATGATCGGAGAGGTGTGGTGCTGATGAGGTACTTTGGTGAGGATGCAGATGCGATGGAGTTAGACTGTCGAAATGGAAGGATACTAATCAGTTTCTATCACAAGTTTTTTTGGGGGTGAGGCATGCACTACTAATGACCCTCATCTCTAATATGCTCCTCCCTAATTCCTTCAGATCTAGGTTCCCTTCGAACCTATTGGAGCTGGTGTATGTCATAGCAGGGTGCACCAAGGAGGAGCCTCTAGTGATGTCTTGGGGGTATACCCTACTAGCATAGCTCTACGATGAGCTATATGAGATTTGATGCCATTGGATAAAGGGCTTGAAATGCAGTTTCTTGTTGCAGTGTTAGGGGTGGCAGCACATAGATGTGGGGTGACCACATGGAGTACCGTGGATGATCCAGGTGCATCTAGTCGACAGGGATATGGTATATGGTATCCTCTGGTAGAGGGCACAAGAGAGAGGGCATAGTAGTCATCATGCAGGTTATGTGGAGCATTATACCAATGCATTCTCATGACTAGCACCAAGGTAGGTGATATTGCAACCATACAGGGACTGTCCAAATTGGGTGGATGCTGGAGAGCAGCTCCAATGGGTGAGACAAGGTATATGGTTGATTGCAAGGCATGGGACTAAGCAAGAGTGCTTTGCTTTTGCTCAAGTTATGAAATAGTTTGGGCTACAACAGGGGTTACCTGAGGAGCCAGTAGTATACCAATGCCATGGGGATGAGAGGACATTAGACTGGCCAATAGTGGAGGATGTGGGAGAGAAGGCTAATCTTGTAGTAGATGTTATTGATATGGATGATGTCAGGACTACAAAGGAGTATGAGTCATGGTGGGTGATGCACCAATGGTGAGGTGTGAGGGCCCTAAGGGTGAGGCGACTAGGGCATAAGATGATGTGATAGAGGATGTATATGAGGATGACCAGGTAGAGGTGGGTGAGCCACATGGGCATAACCAGCCGATAGATGAGTAGGTAGATCTCCTAGACTTGGGTGATCAGGAAAATGATGGGGAGGTTGAGGATTAGGGAGTGCAGGTACCGTAGGGCCCATAGGATGACAGATATTTGGAGCTACAGGCTAAGTTGAGTAGGGTCAAAAATGAGAGAGATATCCTTTGGGTGTAGATATAGGAGGATCATGCCGAGATATCCTCCTTGTAGGTACAATTGAGAGCACAGGGTCCTAGGTAGGAGGGATCTAGCATTAGGGAGGAAAAGAGGCTACGGGTAGAGGTGCTATGGCTATAGTCTATGGTGGAGACATACCAAGCATGAGGGTAGTGGAGGTAGGCTTATGTGGATCAGCTGGAGATGGAGGTAGTACACCTTGGAGGGCATCTTAATGATGATGGGGATACTAGTGGATCACACCAAAATAAAAAAAGTGAGACCATGCAATATTCTTATAGGCAAATGACTGATAGGGCTGGTGGCAACAAGCCTAGGGATCACAATGGACCCGAACTACAGGTGGTAGTGCGAGTCATAGCACCGATCCTATGTGACCATGGTGATGGAGACTCTTGGGATTATTTTTGGGGTTTGGATTTTTGGTATTGGTGAGGTCTGAGGACCCACTTTATTGTAGCCCATGGGTAGTTTTGGAAACTATGATGTATATTTTTATCCCATATATATATATATATATATATATATATATATATATATGAGATTTTGTTATGGTCATCATATGTCTTGTTGAGTGGTATTTTCACCCAGTTGTGAAAGTACACTCTCCTTTAGGATTTGGGTTCCAAATCCCCTCTTGCAAAGAAGTTAAACAAACAACTTCTCCAAGGTCTCCGCTGTATTTAGCATTTGCATATGTGTATTAGTAATCTCAAATAAAGATATTCAATTTAAATGCTTGGAACACCTTAGTGATTGCAAGTAACTGTAAACAAGGGGCAATGTTGATTTATTTCACCATGAAACTTTAGTGATTGTTCATTGTTTTTTGGATTTTGATATTTTTTAGATGTTTATTTTAATGCCTTGAAAAGTTAAAACTTCTGGAAAAATATAAAATGCAGAAAAATGAAAATGAAATGCAGAAACTGAAACTAAAATGCATTCAGTATGATGCTATCCTATTTCGACAAAACCGAAGATGTGAGGTTTCCGTGCATGCAACCTAACCTATTGGACCTGCAAACAAGCACAATCCGGATAAGCTAAGTGCTGGTTCCTAGGGTACGAAATAAAATTCAGATTTCAAATATTCGCCTAATGTAACCCAAAGAAATGGCATCAACATTATCTATAAATTCGAAATCTGAAAAGATGAAAGAATAAACATTAAATCCATAGCATGCAAAGAAAATCTCCTTCTTTCTTGCCCACAAGATGCAAATTTTTGAACACTTCTGCATTAAAAATGTGTCATTTTACAATAGCAGAATTTTTGGTTTTCCCAAACCAGTCCATGGAAGAGAAACGACTCAAACAGGCCCAGAATGGCATCATCGCCTTCAAGTCTGCAACTCTGCTCATCGTAATTTCCAACCCATGTCCATGAAGAAGAAAAACCAGTCCAATGTGGAAGAAAATATCCAGAGAAACCCAGTGCTAATGCCTTGCCTTCATTACTGCAATCTTCTCTGAAAAGTTTTCCCCCTCTCGGCCTCTTTGAATGGCGTATTTAAACTTGTGAAAACATTGTTTCTCCTTCCATGACGGTTCATTTCATTTTTCGATGGCTGTTCGTTTCACCTTCCCTGACTGTTCATTTCACCTTCCCTGCATGCGTGTGCTTCGGTTTCCATTTTGTGGCCCTTTGCTGCATTTTCTCCACATAGGCTTGTGTCCATTTCCTTCCCTATGTAACGACCATCTTAAATGATTTCAAATCATTAAATATTCCTTATGTAACGCTTGGTCTTATTCACTGGATTTTGTCCTTATGTCCACGTCACTATGCAGGTCCGTTACCTTGGCGAAAATGGAACATGTCGCGATATCGCGACACTTCTTGCCTCCTTGCTCTCCTTTTTCTTTGAATCCGAAAATGGAACATGTCGCGATATCGTGACACTTTTGCCCTTTCTCTTTTGTTGCTTTAATCAGAAAATGGAACATGTCGCGATATCGCGACACTTTTTCTTTCTTTCTTTTTGCTTTGAATCGCAAAATGCAACATGTCGCGATATCGCGACACTTTTCTCTTCTCTGAAAATGCAACATGTCGCGATATCGCGACACTTTTTTTTTCTTTCTTTTCAACATGTCGCGATATCCTGACACTTTTTCTTTTTCAAACATGTCGCGATATCGCGACACTTTTCTTTTTCTTGTCGCGATGGAGCAACATGTCGCGATATCGCGACACTTTTCATTTTTCTGCCACGATGAGCAACATGTCGCGATATCGCGACACTTTTTCATTTTTGCCGCGATGGAGCAACATGTCGCGATATCGCGACACTTTTTCATTTTTGCCGCGATGGAGCAACATGTCGCGATATCGCGACACTTTTTCATTTTTGGCCGCGATGGAGCAACATGTCGCGATATCGCGACACTTTTTCATTTTTGGCCGTGATGGAGCAACATGTCGCGATATCGCGACACTTTTTCATTTTTGCCGCGATGGAGCAACATGTCGCGATATCGCGACACTTTTTCATTTTTGCCGCGATGGAGCAACATGTCGCGATATCGCGACACTTTTTCATTTTTGCCACGATGGAGCAACATGTCGCGATATCGTGACACTTTTTCATTTTTGCTGCGATGGAGCAACATGTCGCGATATCGCGACACTTTTTCATTTTTTGCCGCGATGGAGCAACATGTCGCGATATCGTGACACTTTTTCTTTTTGGCCGTGATGGAGCAACATGTCGCGATATCGCGACACTTTTTCTCCTTGTGGTGTTTTGCTTTTTTTCTTTGAACTTTAGCCTATGGGCCACTTCGGTCTTCTTGGAACACATGCAAAAAGGTGGGTCCCCAATTTTGGGGTACGTTGTGGATCAGCCACAACAAATGGTGACTCTGTTGGGAAATGCTCCTGAGCATTTCGGTGAGAACTCAACCTGAAAACACACAGACTCAAATACAAGCGTTAGCAAATATCCCAAGAATGAAACTAGACGAGAAATACATGAAACATTAGAATTATTAAGCATCAGCTCGGTGTGTGCAATGTGCTTCATTCCCTATCGTTTGAAATTGATTCAGCTTTCCATTGTCAGCTTCACTTATGATTCGTATGCAAGGCTATGAATGATTTGTGCAGGATTTGATGTATGATGAAGATGCTAGAGATATAGCAACCTGCGTTGCAAAGGCTCAGACCTTCTAGTATCATGAACACACATATTAAAACTGTCGAACCCTCTTAGGACCAAATATATGTATACTTGAATTAATTTACTAGATCCCAAAGTTGGTTATGTGTCACTACCATCTTGAACCCATGTGCGAGTGTAAGTGAAATCAGAGCTTTGGGGAATCGGATTCCCAACCTAAGCGAGATGGGAATTTAACCCTATCCTTACTACTCTGATCCGGAGTTCATTACCTCATCTTGAACAAAATGATTTAACCTGTTATGGATGAAACTGTCAGGCTAGCCTGTCCGTTTGAGCAATCAGTGGTCTTGCTTTTAGACAAGACATGTTGCCACGCATGAGCATACTCCACTGCCAGCCAGGCGTCTATAGCCCCGGTGGAGATTAACCCCATAATCCAGGATTTGACTTTACTATGATTTCTTGGACCTTGGTGATGACTACCCATCCTTGCAAGGGACATGTAGTACGATCCTTCCAGTCCAGTATTAATAAAGAAATGAAAAATATTTTCTTTTGAATTTCAAGTTCTTGAGTGGGCAAAATGGAAGCTTTGGGGAATCGGATTCTCAACCTAAGCGAGATGAGAATTAGACCCTATCCTTACTACTCCATGAAGGTCAAATCAGAGCTTTGGGGAATCAGATTCTCAACCTAAGCGAGATGAGAATTAGACCCTATCCTTACTACTCCATGAAGGTCAAATCAGAGCTTTGGGGAGTTGGATCCTCAACCTAAGTTCGATGAGGATTTAACCCTATCCTTACTACTATGATTTTAGGCTTTAAGCACTATGGGAGTGGTGAAAACCACTATTTTAAGGATTATGTTGCATAATAGGATAGACACGAAATACTCCTTTCGCCTCACCTTTTCTTCCAAGTATGGTTTTGACCATTTTGCTCAAGATTCTCTTTAATATGCGTAGAACGTGCTTGGCTCAAGATAGTTCGGGCATCAGTTCCCAACCTTAGGATCCTTTTAATATATGTTATGTAATAATCCTAAGAGGATTCGACACCTTCTCAATGATTGTACATGAAATGAAGATGCAACTGAGATGGAATGTATATGCAATGCGGAATGTACATGAGATATGAATGCATTGCTCCCTTTGAAATGCGGATGGAGTATACCACCTACTTTGCCATAATTTATAAAACTGACAACTTCCTGCATCATAAGTTCCAAACGATATTCTTTAATGTGATTGCGAAATTCGTGGAGCTTTCTGCAATACAATTCCGATGTTTCATATTATCCTAATCTTAGTCAACATTCATAAGGATCTAACTTAACAAACCAAAAATGTCCAAAGGACCAACACACAAAACTTAAAACCAAAATGAGATCTAATCTAAAACTAAAACACGAAAACCAAAAGT
The DNA here is from genome assembly GCA_028583015.1 of Wollemia nobilis. NCBI lineage: Eukaryota > Viridiplantae > Streptophyta > Pinopsida > Araucariales > Araucariaceae > Wollemia > Wollemia nobilis. Next base: position 4,130,079 of record JAQPPZ010002399.1, read on the forward strand.
ATATACAAATGTACAAAAACAAAACAAATTTGGATTATCATTTCCCCGGATCCCAAACCTGATTAGAATTCTTTAAAAGATATATGACGTGATACGCATATCCAGTTTTGCAGGAATCCAACAAAAACAAGATCAACCCAAACAAAGAAACAAATATCCACTTGCCCCTCTCACCATACCAATTTGATTTAGTTTCATTAATAATCCTATGGTGGAGTTTCAAATTTTCAAATTGATTAGACAATGATTGATATTCAATTCCTTTATGTCTATTCTTTAAGATGTTCATTCCGCACTTTGATTCACGATGTAGAAATAAGCTTTCGTTTTCCTTCAATAAAGCCATAACATTAATGATATTTGAATCAAACCATTCATTAGGCAAACCTCCCTTCGAATTCTGCATGGTGAAACCAAAAAGATGAGATTTTACCTTTGGCATGCTTTCATTTGACCTTACCTGAAGAGGATTTGAAAATTCTTTTTCCCTCTCATGACCTTCATCATCACGTAGCACTTGTTCTTTCTCAATGACCTGTTTATCAAAGGCACCAAACTTAGGTACCCAATTGAAAATATGTCCATCCCTTTCAAACCATAAGTCTTGTCTATCTAACGCATTTTCGTGATCAATCACCTGGGTTGTTTTGGGTAACGTGAGATTTTCAATTGGATCATCAATGATATCAAACCCAAATGATTCAGGTTTTGTAATTTTCTCATTTTGAGATGGCATAATCATTGTAGCGCAAGTACGAGGATCAAGATTTTCAATTTCTTTTCCTTCAAAGGGATCTAAAGCAAGTGACTCTCTTTCTTGGTTCATGGTTGTAGAATCCTTATCATGTTCCAAAATTTGATGAGATTCAAATTCCTCTTCCAAAACTTTCTCAAATTGTACAGGATTCATAGTATCCTCATGCGAGGAAGCAATTGAGTTATCCTGCATATTGTTTGATGCAATAAGTTTGTTAGAAGATTCAGATTGATAATACTCTTCCCATTTCTTCCATGAATCATAGTAATCATCTTCCAAGTTCAGGTCGTGACGCTCAAGCACTTCTTCTTCATCTTCTGATTCATCAACATGTTTCTCATCCAATTCATCTTCTGATTCATCAACATATTTCTCATCCAATTCGCCTTCACCTTCCATAGATGGTCCAGTTATTTCCAAAAGTGGGTTATTTCTTGAATTCAAATTGGTAAAGCTATCATAATCCAAATTTGTAACCCATGATTCAATTTTATCACAATTTGGAAGGTGTGGATCCTCTTGGTCATCACTCTCTTGATGATATAAAGTTTCCACCACCAGAATGTTGTCTTCTCCTTGCTGATGTTGGGGTGGACCCTTATTTGGCACAAGTTCCAAACCATCCACTTGAGCTTGGAGACAATGAGTATACATAGCAATTTTGGGACAATTCCTTTCATTATGCTCCTTTGTATCATGCAATCTACACCCGTTTTCCCATGCAAAATCAGAAATATTAAGAATGGAACTAGAGTGACTTGGTCCTACGAAGTATCAATCTGATTAGCAATAGCGGAAGGTACACCCCCATTGTTTGGCTTCGTATTCCATTGTCTCCCTCTATTGTTGAAATTTTGATTTGGGTGAGGGGCATGGGATTCATACTTCTATTTTTGAACCAAATCATTACTCAATTTGTGAACCATATTTTTGAGTTCTTCAACCTCTGAATAAATCTCTTTTGGTTGAGCTATATTATTGCTAGTTCCAATAGGATTTGCGTAATTGGTGAGATTTTGACTTAACATTTGAGTTGGATTTTGAGCCACTTGATTTGCGTAGGGATTCACACTTTGAATCGGATTGGATTGGGAAAAGGAACCATAGCCGAGAATTAACCGGACTAGCTCCTTGCATAGTCTGTTGACTATTTTGCAAAAATGGAGGAATGGGGGGAATGGATGTGATTGGTTGAATTGGAATGGGTGCGTAAGCGGGTGTTGATGAATATGGTTGTTGATAAGGCAAAGCATTTATGCCCGATATTTGTGGTGCCATGATCTGATTCATCATAGGAGCTTGACCATATGGACCATATTGTCCTACCATGGGCATCTGGGAAAACCCATAATTCTGTGGTGTCATTTGTTGTTCAATGGTCATAGCTTCATTGTAGGCTAGAGCAAGCGTAGTAACTTGAGGATTTCGCCTTGCAAACATTGCCGTCATAGGATCCAATGCCCCAAAATATATTTGCAAAGCTACTGCGGGATCAATGGCAAAATGTCGAATTGCTCTATTATAGCACTTCTGAAATCTCCGATTAAAAGTTTGGATTGGCTCACCCTGGCCTCTTTTGCATGTAATGAACTGATTATAGATGATTGTGGGATCTAATGGTGACCTGAATTGGTTGACAAAAGCATTCTCCATTTGCGTCCATGACGTAATGGAACCAGTAGGTAAGCAAATATACCATTCGTAGGCCACTGGGTCTAGGCTCATGGGGAAGAGTCTACAAGCCACATCTTCATGTTGAACTTGCAATCTTATCAAAACATCCCTATAGGCCTGAATATGTTCTTCTGCGGTCCTTGGGCCATCCGGTTTGTATTTGGGCAAAAATCTCTCTATATTCCTAGGGATCTCATGAATATCCCCTGCAATATTCAAAGGAATGTTATGGGCTCCGTACCAAGGAGCTGGTGGAGGTTGGGCCATTTGATTCAAAATCGATGATGATAATCCTACAAGAGCCATGGAAAATACCTCGAAGAAGACCTGCGACACACAAAAAAATCTGCAATTAATGGAATTCAAAGAATAACTTCAAAACCAATTTGTTAGTCATGAATGAAAGAAACCTTGAAATGACTAGCAAATATCAAACATGTAACGTATGAATAATCATGTTAGCATCAACCAAGAGATGTATCCATTAAAATCAAATGAAAGTAATTGCATGGAGACAACCTCGCTAGTCAAGATTATTTTTTTTTTTAAATCAAATCAAGACACATTATTCCTGTATGAACAATCAAAAACGTTAGAACAATGCATAGCAATTCATGTCCTCCTTTTAACACTACAAGGTTGTATTGTTAAAAGAGGGCTAAAGATAATAATCAATAGGGCATGAACTATTCAAAATTTAAATCCCTATAGCATTTAAATCACACTGAAATAAACCAGTTCGGGCCCTCCTTCTAGCGCCAATCTGTTGAGTGGTATTTTCACCCAGTTGTGAAAGTACACTCTCCTTTAGGATTTGGGTTCCAAATCCTCTCTTGCAAAGAAGTTAAACAAACAACTTCTCCAAGGTCTCCGTTGTATTTAGCATTTGCATATGTGTATTAGTAATCTCAAATAAAGATATTCAATTTAAATGCTTGGAACACCTTAGTGATTGCAAGTAACTGTAAACAAGGGGCAATGTTGATTTATTTCATCATGAAACTTTAGTGATTGTTCATTGTTTTTTGGATTTTGATATTTTTTATTTTAATGTCTTGAAAAGTTAAAACTTCTGGAAAAATATAAAATGCAGAAAAATGAAAATGAAATGCAAAAACTGAAACTAAAATGCATTCAGTATGATGCTATCCTATTTCGACAAAACCGAAGATGTGAGGTCTCCGTGCATGCAACCTAACCTATTGGACCTGCAAACAAGCACAATCCGGATAAGCTAAGTGCTGGTTCCTAGGGTACGAAATAAAATTCAGATTTCAAATATTCGCCTAATGTAACCCAAAGAAATGGCATCAACATTATCTATAAATTCGAAATCTGAAAAGATGAAAGAATAAACATTAAATCCATAGCATGCAAAGAAAATCTCCTTCTTTCTTGCCCACAAGATGCAAATTTCTGAACACTTCTGCATTAAAAATGTGTCATTTTACAATAGCAGAATTTTTGGTTTTCCCAAACCAGTCCATGGAAGAAAAACGACTCAAACAGGTCCAGAATGGCATCATCGCCTTCAAGTCTGCAACTCGCTCGCCAATTTCCAACCCATGTCCATGAAGAAGAAAAACCAGTCTATGGAAGAAAACACAACCCACGTCCTAATGGCCTTATCGCCTTCATACCTGCAATCTTCTCCAAGTTTTCCCCCTTCTGGCCTCTTTGAATGGCGTATTTAAACTTGTGAAAGAATTGTTTTTCCTTCCATGATGGTTCTTTCATTTTTCGATGGCTGTTCGTTTCACCTTCCCTAAATTTTCATTTCACCTTCCCTGCATGCGTGTGCTTCGGTTTCCATTTTGTGGCCCTTTGCTACGTTTTCTCCACATAGGCTTGTGTCCATTTCCTTCCCTGTGTAACGACCATCTTAAATGATTTCCAATCATTAAATATTTCTTATGTAACGCTTGGTCTTATTTACTGGATTTTGTCCTTATGTCCACGTCACTATGCAGGTCCGTTACCTTGGCGAAAATGGAACATGTCGCGATATCGCGACACTTTTGCCTCCTTGCTCTCCTTTGTTGCTTTGAATCACGAAAATGCAACATGTCACGATATCGTGACACTTTTGCATCCTTTCTTCTTTTGCTTTGAATCACGAAAATGCAACATGTCGCGATATCGCGACACTTTTTCTTTCTTCTTGTTCTTTGAATCGCAAAATGCAACATGTCGCGATATCGCGACATCTTTTCTTCTTTGGTCACGAAAATGCAACATGTCGCGATATCGCGACACTTTTCCTTCTCTTCCGTGATGGAGCAACATGTTGCGATATCGCGACACTTTTCTTTTCACGAAGCAACATGTCGCGATATCGTGACACTTTTTCTTTTTGCTGCAATAGCAACATGTCGCGATATCGCGACACTTTTTCTTTTTGGCCACGATGGAGCAACATGTCGATGATATCGTGACACTTTTTCATTTTTGCCGTGATGGAGCAACATGTCGCGATATCGTGACACTTTTTCATTTTTTGCCGCGATGGAGCAACATGTCGCGATATCGCGACACTTTTTCATTTTTGGCCGCGATGGAGCAACATGTCGCGATATCATGACACTTTTTCATTTTTGGCCGCGATGGAGCAACATGTCGCGATATCGCGACACTTTTTCATTTTTGGCCGCGATGGAGCAACATGTCGCGATATCGCGACACTTTTTCATTTTTGGCCGCGATGGAGCAACATGTCGCGATATCGCGACACTTTTTCATTTTTGGCCGCGATGGAGCAACATGTCGCGATATCGTGACACTTTTTCATTTTTGGCCGCGATGGAGCAACATGTCGCGATATCGCGACACTTTTTCATTTTTGCCGCGATGGAGCAACATGTCGCGATATCGCGACACTTTTTTTTGGCCGCGATGGAGCAACATGTCGCGATATCGCGACACTTTTTCTTTTTGGGCCGATGGTGCAACATGTCGCGATATCACACACTTTTCCTCCTTGTGGTGTTTTGCTTTTTTCTTTGAACTTTAGCCTATGGGCCACTTCGGTCTTCTTGGAACACATGCAAAAAAGGTGGGTCCCCAATTTTGGGGTACGTTGTGGATCAGCCACAACATGTCTCCATTATTGTTTATGAGATGGATGCAATGTATGTATGTGATTTATGATGGTATGTTAAATGCTAATGATTGATGTAGATGGATACTATTATGTGATTTATTGTAGTGTTGATGGATGTTGTACCATGTATGCATATGTATGCTTTTATGATGTGATGCAATATTGATGGATGTTTATTATGGATGCATATGTTTTAATGTGGTGTAATTTGATGCTATGTATATGAGTGGATGTACAATGATATGGATGACTTGAGTGCTTTGATATGATGAACTGTGACTAATGATTTGACACACTATGTTAACACCATATACTATAAAAATGCATTACTTCCTTTTTGTTTTTTTTTTTGTATTCATTTTTGTGTAATGGATATATGGAAATGTATTATTGCAATGTGATAGAATGGAGATGAGGTTTTCTTGAGACTCAAACACTCTAGCTAACTTGATCAAAGGTTGTATACTGACTATGCAAGACTTTTTGACAAGGTATGAATCTGCTAGGATGACCAAGATACTTCATATCCCTGTGTGTGCAAGTGAGTTCATTCCTGTGAGACGCATAAAGATACCACCATTTCCAGATAGGCTATCCACCAAACCTGTAATGAGGATCACCCTATGAATGTCACGATCCTAGGTTTTGTACTTGGTAGGATTAGACCACTAGGTAGTATAGGCTACCAAAAGCTAGCTCATCCACATGCAAACATTGGTCTGCACACACACCAAAAGCTAATGTGACAGACATATCATCATGCGTAAGGATACCGCCATTGACAGATAGGCTATCCACCAAACTCGAAATGAGGATCACCTTATGGTTTTCCAAATGCTGAGAATTCCAGGGATTCAAGCTCAAGCTCCCTTCTTTTCTTCAATTTTATTGGGATACTTGCTCATGTGTAGTGATTATAATCACTATTTATTTTGTATTTTTTTTTCTTTGAGCAAGGGATTTGGGGAGTGGTGATGACCACTATTTATTTTTTCTTTTGTTCTTTTGATTTTTTTGGGATTTTGCTTTTGACTTTTGGGATTTTGATTTTTGAAACTTTTGGATTTTGATTTTTAACTTTTGGGATTTTGGGAATTGGGATTTTTGATAGTGGTGAAAACCACTATTTATTTTGGGGAATTGGGTAGGGAAGAGCTTGTCCTTTTGCCAATTCTCAGCATTCTTGAACCATTCGCACAGGGGGATGAGCAGGATAACCTTTTCGCTTAAAGCAACCTAGACCACTTCGTGGGTTTCATCTTTCCTTGTGCAAAACTTGGATTTATTAATGTGTAAATGTGTTGGGATTTGTTGTATACAAGGTATAATCTAAGCAAGACTCTACCTCCTAAAAATCATGATAGCTTTCTACAAAATCTGAAAAGAAAACTAGAGATGGGTGAGTGACTAAAAACCGTAAAGACATTCTAGAACAAATGACTATGTGATGGGAGACAGACACTATTATGACCAATGTAAAATGTAGGTGAACATGATAAGTGGAAAATTGAGATGATGTGGATAATGATTTTGACATAATTGTTTTTTTTTGGACTGATGCAAGATGTACAGTCTTAGTGCTAGACACGTATGAGCAACTCTATAGTGCAAAGTGCAATAATGAGTATGCCTAATGCAGATGATTTTGAGAATGCAATGAGATGCGATGTAATGAAATGCAATATGATATTTTTATTTTTTTTTTTGATGATGTTTGAAGATGCAATGCGATGCAATATTTTTGTATTTTTGATTGATATATATGATGTTTTTAATTTTTTTATTGATATATATATACATGTGACCAATGGGCTTATTGGGGGCCATTGGGGCATTTGGGGTGACCAAAGGGCTTATGGATGCCTTTGGGGCTTTTGAGGTGACCTAGATGGTCATAGACCACCTAGGAGCATTTTAGGTTGACCAAGGGGTTAAAGGTACCCTTGGAGCATTTTAGGGTGACCTAGATGGTCATAGACCACCTAGGAGCATTTTAGGTTGACCAAGTGGTTAAACCTGGGCATTTTGGGGTGACCTAGGGTATAGACCACCTAGGAGCATTTTAGGTTGACCAAGCAGGTTATAGACACCCTTGGAGCATTTTGGGGTGACCTAGATGGTCATAGACCACCTAGGAGCATTTTAGGTTGACCAAGTGGGTTATAGACACCCTTGGAGCATTTTGGGGTGACCTAGATGGTCATAGACCACCTAGGAGCATTTTAGGTTGACCAAGCGGGTTATAGACACCCTTGGAGCATTTTGGGGTGACCTAGATGGTCATAGACCACCTAGGAGCATTTTAGGTTGAGCCACAACACTCTAGGCATGGAAAGGCCACAAATGAAGGATGTTCAAGGGTTCAAGATCCTCGACTCCTTCAAGGGAGGCTAGGTGATAAGTTTTGGGTCCGATCTGACTAGTAATGACAAAAGGACCTAACCAGTTTATCATAAACTTATCCCTCAGATGGGGTGGTAAATTAGAATTTTGTTGGTTCTCTTTTAGAACGAGGTCACCAACCTAAAAATCTCTAAGATGGACTTTCATATTGTAGGCTCTCTTAAGTCACTCTTGATAAATGCGTAAGTGCTCAAGAGCATTAATACGATATTCATCAAGCAATGTAAGCTGATCTAGGTGAGCCTATCATGCGGTGTCATCATCGATGAACTCTTGCATGGATATGCATAGTGATGGGATTTCTAGCTCTAGAGGTATGACTGCCTCGGTGCCATACACTAGTGAAAATGGAGTAGCCCTAGTGGGCATCCGAATGCTAGTGTGATAGGCCCATAGAGCAAGGGGTATTTGCATGTGCCAATCGATGTGATTCTCTTTAATAGTTTTCTTGAGAATGGCAATCAATGTTTTGTTGGAAGCCTCTGCTTGCCCATTTGCTTGCGGATAGTAGGGCATCAAAAAGTTATGCTGGATATTATACTTTGTTATCAAAGCATGCACATATTTATTCTTAAATGATGTCCCATTATCCAAAATGATCTTGGATGGAATACCAAAATGACAAATGATATTATGCAATATGAACTCCGTGATGCGGGGTCCTATCGTAGTGGTAAGGGGATCGCTTCCACCCACTTTGTAAAATACTTGGTAGCCATAATGATAAATGTGTGATGGCCCGAGGATGCGGGGGAGATTTTCCCGATTAAATCCAACCCCCATTGCGAAAATGGCCAAGCCGATTGGATCGGTTGTAAGGCCTGAGAAGGTACGTGTGTCAAGTTAGCATGGTGTTGACACTTCACGCACTTCCTCACATATGCGCAACAATATCGCTCTAAAGTTGGCCAATAATAGCCCATGCAAAGAATGCACTTTGCGATGGCCATGCCGCTAAAATGGCCACCACATGTACCATCGTGTGCTTGGGTGATTGCCCAAGCCGACTCTTGATGCTCTAAGCAACGAAGGAGAATCCCTTCATAGCTTCGATGATACAGAATGTCTCCTAGCAAGACATATTTTGTCACCTTTCATTTGAATGTTCTTTTAGCGGCGTGCGACAATCCAGGAGGGAGATTACCAAGCTTTAGATACTCCCTGATTTGTGTGGACCAGTCCTATTGTGAGGAAGCCTCGAGCATGTGAACTGCCTGTCCCTCTTGAAATTCATCCCGAGAAAATGCTGAGTGGGAAAGAACTTGTAAGAATAGCATTGTACTGCTATCAAAAGGGGCTTGAGGGAACAAAGTCCCCCAATCGACATGATTCAAGCACTCGTGAATGTGCGAGAATCTCTCTTGATGAGGTTCAATTTGAATCAAGTGGACTTTCGGCGTGGCCTGAGTGTTCTCACGCTCAACCATAGACTACGAGAGCATTTTGACCTGAATGGTTGTCATCTCATCAGTAGGGTTCTATGGGATCAAGGACCCTAGGGAGGCCATCGTATCCACAAAATGATTAGATGATCGAGGGAGCGCCTCGATGTCATACCATTCAAACTTTGCCAAGAATTTATCCACAAGGGCTTTGTAGGCTTGCAGAACTGGGCACTTGCATTGGTAGATCCCTTTGACCTAGTTAACAATGAGCAAGGAGTCACCAAAAATATTAAGCTTGGTGATTTTCATGGTGATAGCCATTTGAAGACCTATGAGCAAGGCTTCGTACTCGACATTGTTGTTGGTGCATGGGAAATCAAGTTTAAATGATAGGGGTATGGGAGCCCCATGCGGTGTGAAAAACATGATCCCTGCGCCACCCCTTGCTCACATTTGGAGCCATCAAAAAATAGAGTCATATCTGCCTGTGACTCAGGCTCATCAAAATCAGGTGATTCTGATATTTGGAAGACTCCATCATCGGGAAGCTCCATGCTAAGAGGTTGATCATCCTGGAGAGGAGCCTCTACGAGTTGATCGATGATGACCTGACCCTTAATTGATTTTTGTCCAATAAATTCTAGGTCGAACTCCATCAACAACATGATCCATTTCATCGTGCGACTATTATGATAAGTGTGACTCATCATGTATCGCAATGGATTCTCTTTAGATACAACATACGTGGTATGGCTAAGCATGTAATGTCGTAGCTTCTTGGTGGTGAAAACCACCACTAGGCATAACTTCTCCATGTATGCGTACTTGATCTCATAGCTGACCAAGGTGTAGCTGAGATAGTAAGTAGCCTGTTCCTTATGTAGTTCATTATTTTGGGCTAACATGGCACCCAATGCAATCTCAGTGGCTGAGATGTATAAGCGGAATGACACTCCTGGTCGAGGTGGAGCCAACACTGGTAGTGAAGCTAGGTACTATTTTATTGCATCAAAGGCCTCCTGACACTCATCATCCCAATGGAATGTGACCCCCTTGTGCAATAACTTGTTCATGGGTCGACACTTGTCCGACAATTATGCTATGAAGCATTTGATGGATGCGATCTTGCCCTGCAGACTTCGAAGCTGCTTGATGGTAGTCGAGGGAGGCATCTCGAGGATGGCCTTGACCTTGTTGGGGTCCACTTCGATGCCTCATTTAGAAACTATAAATCCCAAGAGTTTTCTAGATGTGATGTCGAAGATGCACTTCTTGGGGTTCAGTCTCACATTATGCTCAATAAGGTGATCGAGGACTTTGCGCAAGACATCGAGATGCTCATGGCATAACAAATATTTAGCTAGTAAGTCATCCATGTAATCTTCCAAAATCTTATGCATGTAGTCATGGAAGATGTATGTCATGGCATGCTGGTAGGTGGCACCGATATTTTTAAGGCCAAAAGGCATGACCTTATAGCAAAATGTTCCCCAAGGCATTGTGAATGTCATTTTGAGCTGGTCCTCCGGGTTGATACGAATCTGATTGTACCCAGAGAAGCCATCCATAAGGGATAACATTTCATGGCCCACTGTGGCATCTACCAGGGCATCGATGCTCGGAAAAGGAAAATCATCCTTAGGACTCACTTTGTTTAGGTCTCAAAAATCGGTGCAAATGTGAATCCTCCCATCAGGCTTCTTGATGGGAACCATGTTGGACAACCATGGTGGATAGTCTACAGAAATGACAAACCTAGCATCCAACAACTTCTGTAGCTCATATTTGACCATTAAGGCCACTGTTGGATGCATCTTTCTCAGCTTTTGCTTGACAGGCTTGGCCTTGGGGTCAAGCATCAGATTGTGGGTGACTAGATTTGGATCCAGTCCCGACATGTCTTTGTAAGACCATGCAAAAGTTGCCTTCTTCTCTATGAGAAGGGCTATGTAATCGACTTGCTCTTCGAGGGATAGACTTTCCCCTAGCTTGATACATTATGGATTCTTAGGATCTGAGTCGATATCTTTGTCAATCATAGGCTCGATTGACATATGCGACCCTTCCTCCAACTGGTGGGGGTAGGGATCAAATGGATGTCATCAGCTAGATTTAGATCATCAATGGGAACCTCGAGTTCCTCCTCAGCATGGAAGACATCATGAGTTGGCCCTGGAGAGAAATGAAATAGTTGTAGCATCTCATCGCAAGGCCAGTACTCAGAGGGGAGGGGGTGAATCTCCTTGATCAAAGTCAATTACCCCCAAGTCGAGGTGCAATGGCTTCAATGGGTTATTCGGATCTCGTAAGGGCTCAAACAGATCTATGGAAATCATATTTATGGATGGATGATTTCCCCTATGTGGTTGATGGTGTCCATGGACCTCTGGATGTCGCAAGACCTGAGGAGGTGGTTATGGAGGTGGTGGAATGATCAGAGGTGGTCGATGTGGCTATGGGTGAGCTTGCTCCTCTAGAGGTAGAAGTTGTCACCAGATGGGATGATGTAATGGGAACATGCATAGATAGAACTCATCCTCATCATCCATAGGGATGACCCATGGGCCTTCTCCATCTGAACTACTAGAGTCAATGGGTGCTACTCCATAATCCGACTCATCATCTGATGTCCACTCATAAGGGGACCCTGGATCTTCTTCCTCACTATCATGGGGAAGAGTGCATGAACCTTCACCTCTCTCGTAAGATCGAATATCATCATGAGGTGGTTCATCATCTCCCAAGGGCATAGGGAAGTAGTCCCCCAATGAGTAGACATGATTGGGGTTGGTGAAAGGATCTCGTGCGAGCTCATCTCTAAAATTGAGCGTCATGCACTCCAAGTTATCTACCAGGACATCAAGGGAAAAGGCGTGTTGTGTCCCAAGCCAGACTTATCATAAGGCATTTGATACTATGGTTGGTAAGGGACTCTAGTGCCTTACTCATACAAGCCTAACCCATAACCATGCCAATTGCATAGGTCAAGGTACTTTAGGGTAAAGTTAGGGTTAGACAAGTAGTTAATGTCTTCTTAGAAGGGCTCTTCATATTCCTCCTACTTTTGATAAGGTTCGATGCCATAGTCAAGGCCCCCATAGATAAAATTCATTTGATTAGGGGGAGGCCAAGAGGCACGATAGTGCCTATGGGAAGATGAGGTCGACCCATGTCTTGCACTAACTCTATAGCAGGGGTAGTTGTAACATTCCTAACCATGTACTCTCCCAATCTGATGGAAGCTAGGTGCACTATGACCTGAGGCTATGGATAGAAGAGGGATGAGAGTGAGACCTAATATGATTCATCATTTGTCTCATGTGGTAGCTCCTCATCATCTAGGCTAGGTATCTCCTCTATGGAGATGGTGGATATGGTTAGTTGGACCTCATCAATAGGTCGCTTCCCTAGGTTCCTAGGCAAAGGATCCATAGGTGCACTAGGCATCTAGGGGGTGTCGATGATGAGGATGGTATGACATGTGATGGTGATGGAGTCAAACCTTGGCTGGATTTATTTGGTTGAAAATCTAGATGGGTTGATGGTAAGGTTGACTCAGGGAGCTACTGCACCATATTGCAATACTTGAAGGGCTCTAGGTCCATAGGGATGACATGAACTTGCCCTTCATGAGTGTACTTGAGGCACTAGTGAGTGATGGAAGGGACACACTTCATGTCCCTGATCCATGGTCTACCTAATAGGATATTGTATGCCATCTCACCCTCCAAGATGTGGCACAATATCGGGATGGTCTTTTCCCCTACCTGAATAGGTAGGATGATCATACCAACCATTGAGCATATGGCATCATTGAATGCTTAGAGGGTGTAGGTAGATGCGACAATGTGGGATGTTGGGAGCTTCAAATGCTTGAGAGCTATTGTAGTGATGATGTTGCTAGAAGACCCAGTGTCTATCAACACTCTCTTGTATGGTGTTCCATTCACACATGTGATGATGTGCAAGGGGGGATCTACCATATCATTTGGAACCGGTTTAAGCTCATCTTCTCGAAAGGTAATCATCGGTTCTATGCATTGTCGCACATGCCCCATAAAGTTGTTGAAGGAGTTAGACTCCTAGGGCTGAAGCTCGATTGCCTTAAGGATCTCCATCAAGGCTTCTCTATGAGGAGGTGATTGTTGGATGAGCTCATAGATGGAGAGCTAGGTAGATGTCATTCTTAAGCTCTGAGTGAGCTTACTCTTAATGGTGACCATAGGCCTAGGTGGGAGGCTCGACATAGGAGGTGGTAAAGGCTATGATATCGAAGGGACATCACTCTGAGCCATAGGTGGCATGGCTGGACTTGGGTACCACCTATTTCTTATTACAATGTTGATCATGCCGACATACCCTTGCTTAGGGAGGGCATGGTGAACCTCATTCACCTGGGGCACTAGTGTGGCCTGCTCCGCATGGGTGGGCAAAGGGTCTTTGAAGACCTCCATCTATTGGTTGTTTGGCGTGATAGGGTTGTCTACCTGAAGGGCATTCCTATCGATCATGTCTTGCACCAAGTGCTTGAACTTGTAGCACATTTGCACATCATGCCCATTTTGCCTATGAAACTTGCAATATAGGTCTTCTCTATATCCTTTGGGCTTCGGTGCATTTGGGTCGATAGGTCGACTCTCAAGTAGGTGGATTGCATTGGCCACTAAGAGGCGCTCAAACAATGAGTCCATAGACTCTGCAATGGGTGTGAACTATCACTTGGGGTGACGTTGTTGATTTTGCCCTTGATTATTCTAGTTGTCCTTGGCATAGTTCCTAGGAGTGGCTTGATAATTAGGCTTTTGAGGTGGCATGGCTTGCGCTGGCCCTAGGACACTAATGGCAACCTGATTCACTACTACTAGCTTAGGCTATGCTGGGGTGCTCTTAGCATTCTTGTTCCACTCCTTCTTGTGAGGCTTCACAATATTACCCTCTTGAATCTTGATTTCTTCGATGATCCTAGCCTATGCTAGGGCATCTTCAAGAGTCGGATACTATTGTAGCTACAACAACAAGGAGATCGGCTTCAGGTAGCTCTTGGAAAACATCTGAGTCAACTCCGACATGGGGAGAAGATAAGGTAGCTTGGTGAGTAGGGCTCACCACCTATTGCCATAGTTTGTTATTGACTCATCATCATACTATTTCAACCCAGCTAGATCGGCCAACGTCACCTTCCTCTTGGTATTGAAGGTGAAGCATTCTAGGAATGCATCTACAAGTTGGTCCAAGTTGTGGATGCTATGCTTAGGGAGTTGGTAAAACCATTTTGAGGTGGGGCCAGAGAGGGTAGTCATGAATGTCCTCAAAAGCAAAGCATCATCATCATGAATGCCAAAGCATTGGCCCAAGAATTTGGTGACATGTTCCTATGCATCTTCCTCTCCCTTAAATGTAGCCAATTGAGGTAACTTAAATTGCTCTGGATAGGGAGGCATAGGAACCGAAGGATGGATGGGTTGACTATGCAATTGGTGCATAGTGGGCTTTTGAGATCTAGACCCAGAGGTCTTGTTCTCTACTGACTCTAGGTGCTCTAGCAATGCTTTATATGGGCCTGAGGATTTGATCTCCTCATCCTTGCTCACATCCTATGGTGGAGGTCTAGGATCCTCCAACCTATTATGGGGTGGTGGCATGTCACCCCCTACCTTGGTAAGGCATATCCAAATACTCTACCTCTAGCTCATGCTCAGTGTAGGCCCCATAGGGCATTTCTCGAGTCGATCTATAAAGAGGGGTATCTACCCATTGTGGGTGCCCTATGTTTGGCTTAGGAGGCACATCTCGATCTAGCCTAGGAGGTCATGGAGGTAACATTGGATAAGGTCTAGGAGACCTATCTCGAATGAGTGTGGGTTGCCTCGGGTGGACTTCCTACCTATGTGTCTTAGGGGTAGGAACCCTCTCTCATAAAGTCTTCTAGAACAGCTCGTTGGTCTATCATTCGATTCTCTCTTTCTCAAGCTGATGCAAGTGGTCTAGTTGTTCCTTGTCTTATCGAAGCTGTTTGAACTGAGCTTGGTGTTCTACATATCTTGCAACTACTTGATTGATTTGTTCCGTAGTGTGGGGCCTAGGAGGCCTAGGAGTCTCACCTTGAGGTCGACCTCATTCAAGATAATCTATGATATCTATCGTGTGCTTCCCTCGATCGAGGGTCATCGCATTGACTTGAGGTTTGGGTCGGAGTATATGCTCATTATACTCAGTGGGCATAGAGGCACATCGTGCATGCATAAAATACTGCTCTTGAGGAAAGTCTAGGATCTCCTCATGCCTTCCTTCATGGATGAGGAAGGGCAGGGTGGAGTTGGCTCACCTCGAGCGATGAGTATCATACCCATCAGGTTGCCTAAGTTATTGTACCCTATCAAGGTGATGTGTAGGCAAGGTCATATCAACCTGCTCTGCCCAGTGTGTGAAGTCAAGCTCTAGCCTATGAATAGGTGTGTCAGCCCTAATAGGTACATGGATGCATGGCACCACTCTATCTACTAGCACCTCAATGCATTGTTGCCTTTCATCAAAGAAGGCATGTGATGTATCTAAATACCAAGAACACTCTCCCAAGTAAAGTCCATCACCCCTAAGGGTGTCCCGCATAGGGCTCCCTCATAGGTGTGGCTCGTGCCCTACTGTCTTGGGGCTAGGGTGAGTAGAGGCTCACTAAGGAGGTATGACCAAGTCCCTAGGGCTATAGCGAAGATGACTCATGTCTCCTAGTCCACTCTCCATAGCTTCCACCCATGATTGGGCTTGGCTATGGGTGCACACCATTGTAACTCTCTACCAAACCCTAGATGATTATCTTCTTTACAAATTCTTAATGAAACAGCAAACAAAAAAGGAAACACTCAATAAGATAGATGATTATCTCTTTTAAGTTTTAGATGTGAATCCCTAAACTATTTTGTGTGTTTCAGATGTGTTGTTTGTAAAGAATGACCTTGTGTCACGTGTTTGAAATATTGTTGGATGATAATCTTGTGTTTAATTGGATTTCACCTATATACTCATAGCTCGACAACCTGGCTATGAACTCCAGGTCATGTTATCCCACCTATAATGTGTGGTGATGAGGTCCACACATGGCCAGGGAGCACAGGTCCTACCAGTTCCTCACCCAGTTCACCCATAGTCTGTGATATACCTCTCCGAAGAGAGATACGTGCTATAACCCATGGGCTATGATGGATCTTGGAACCGGCCTTGGCAAAGAACAAGGTTCATGGGATTTGAGACAATGGGTGGAGATGAAAGCCACCTCGTTGAACTCTACTAGTGGATGGTGATGAAATCCACCTCACTAGCGTTTAAGTGAATCATGGTGTGTGTGGTTCTTTTTAATCCAAATAAAGTAAGCAAAGAAGCATTCGATGATCATTCACTAAATGCATGCAAAAGGTGTGTTTTACTTTCAGAAATTTAGTATAAAAAGAACTCACAAATGTATCTAGAAATGCAAAACCCTAAATGTTAGCCTACCCATTGGGTAGGCTACAAGCAAGCAAACCATAGAGATGCATTCCTACTTTGAATTTCTTTTGATTTTTCTCCTTTTATATGTTTTTGTTATTTTGTGTTTAAGGAAAAAGGAAATCTAACTTTTAACCTTTCTAAACAAGCAAAATATGTGAGAAAAACCAAATAAAATAGTTTTTGAAAGTGAAAAATAGAGATGGAAGATTCAGATGCCTACCTCATGATGGTGATCAC
The DNA here is from genome assembly GCA_028583015.1 of Wollemia nobilis. Classification (NCBI taxonomy): domain Eukaryota; kingdom Viridiplantae; phylum Streptophyta; class Pinopsida; order Araucariales; family Araucariaceae; genus Wollemia; species Wollemia nobilis. The sequence goes on from JAQPPZ010002399.1 coordinate 4,147,120, forward strand.
CGGAGTATAGGTGGTAGTGTGAGTCATACACAAGTCCTGCATGACATACGTGAGACCCTACAAAACACTAAAATTGCAATATATCAGCCAATATAACTCATAATGCCATTAATTTTGAACTGCAGAATAATATGAACATGTAGAAAATAACTAATTAAAAAAATTCAAAAAATTATTGACATATTTCTATTCATCATAGGGTGGGACGAATAGGACTATCACAGATTAGGGGGCGCCTGAGGGTGGGACGCCCATTGATTCTGCCTATATTTTGCCACCAATTCCACTGGGGATTTATAAAAAAACTATGGGGGTATTATCATCAATTTTAGTGATGAAATTAACTCATATGGTTTGGTTATGTGACAAATTGCGCCTACTAGTTCCCTCACAAACCTCCTTCTCTAGGTAGATATTCTGAGGTAAAATTGGATACAAAAGGTGAAGGAAAATCTTAGCAGCACTTTGTTGCTTTTTAATAAAAATTATCTCCTTATTTTTTATGGAAAATACATCTACTTTATAGCCTAAGGAGGCTCATGGGTCAAAAGGCATGCAAGGGCATGCAGGGCAAGAGGCACCACTTGGCCATTGGAGCGACATGCATTGGAGGGGGAAGAGGATCTCCAAATTTGGCCTCATTCATGGAGCATGTCATAAGTTTTGCTACGTGCTCTAACTTTTGGATGAGAATAGGTAGGAATATGACCGTTGCCAAGCGCTATCTGTCCAGATTTGACTTTTTTTGGTCAAACCTGCTATTTGTCCCATCCTGGGATGAATACTTTTATTCGTTCCAGGGTGGGAAGAATACTGCTATTCATTCCAGGGTGGGATGAATGCTGCTATTCATTCCAGGGTGGGAGAAATGCTTCTATTAATTCCAGGTTGGGATGAATAGGATCTATCTTCATTCCAAGGTGGGATGAATAGAAATAGGGTGCTAAAAAGGTCTTAAAAGTGGCCTAAAACCTTCCAAAATATTGCACAGAGTGGTTAGAACCACTGTATACCTGTTGAGGGCTGCCCTAGGGGCCTAGATATGCCAACTTAGCCATTTCTTTTGGTATCATAATCATATTGACTAAATTTTAGTGTCTACAATATCAATTTAAATAAATAGTTTATTTATTTAAGTAAGCAAAGATATATCAATTTAAATAAGTGGTTGATTTATTTGAATAGCAAAAGATATCATTTTTAAATAAAAAATTGGTTTGTTTTAAGAATTATAAGAAAATTCCATTCAAATAAATGGTTGATTTATTTTATAGGTTAAAGAGTTTACATTCAAATAAATATAGGGTTTATATCAAATTGATAAAGGAAACAATTGTTTATATTATGAAATAAAATAACCCCATTAAGCAAATAACTCCTTTATTCAAAATAAGAAACACATTTCATTTTGAACTTAGGGAATATAATTTGACTATCGAGTTAATGGGGAAATTCATTCAATTAAAATGATCGACCAAAATTGGTTTAATTTTGATAGGACAACCTTCAAAATATCGAGTAGGTCACCCTTGGAAATCCAATCGGATCGACTACGTGAAGCTCCCTCTAATGACAAGGGATGGACTATTAATGGCAAGTGTATTAGGAAGGTGGAGGGAATGTTATCCCTACCATATGATTGATTTTGATGGGGAATTATGGAAAGTAGGTGGTGAAAAAGGTTAAGAAAGAATGAGGTGGGAAGAAGAGAGGATACGCGAGGGATAGAAGGTACAAGGGAGAAGAGAAGAGGGGGACGAAGCACTACAAAGCCAAGGGAAAATCTAGCAAGAAGGAAACAAAGGTAATAAAAATTCAAGTGCAAACTAGATAGATTGTTGGTGACCAGTAATACTAGGTTGAAATCATCAAAATTTAGAGATATTAATGCTTTAATTTTATAGGTTTAAATTGTTACCCAACTTGGATTCTCACCTATTGCGTCTACCCTTTAGACCATGTTAAACTTGCTTCTTTTAGAGTGTAGAGTCAAGGTTAGGAGATGGTCCTCTAAACACCCTTCTATTGAAATCATCGTGAGCCTGTGGCCACGCTTAATCTCATCCACCAAGTCTTAGTATCCTTGAATTGCCAATGGTTTATGGTATTGCCTCATTCTATTTAGCATCGTAGCTATTACTCCAAATAAACACCTATTGCTGGTAGCGTAGATGACAGTTAGCTTAGGTCTACCTTATGGAAAAACCTTTCCCGTGATCAATAGATTCATACCCTATTAGACATTTGCAGTTGTGCAAGATGTCACAGCGGGTTTTAACTCTGCTTGGCAACTATCATTGGACATAGAGCATAGCACTGTCGCTAGGATGGCCAATCATATCACGGTTGTCATTGAAACTATGGAGACACCTTGAATACCCCACCTGATTTGGTTCACTTTGGACAGAGGTCATATCCACCGTATATACCATCATCTATAACCACTCCATCATAAGTTATTCTCCTTTTTTGAAGCCAGTTGTGGGTTAGTCACAACATATATGTTAGCTTAGAGTATATTTCAAATGAATAGAACTAGGAGCGTAGCATTAACTAAATAAGGGTAATGAAAGAAGGGATTTTAAATGTATTTCATTATCTAAAATAGTGTGTTTTAGGGTAATGAAAGGAAAAGGATTTTAAATGTATTTAATTATCTAAAATAAATGTGTTTTAGGGTAATGAAAGGAAAGGGATTTTAAATGTATTTCATTATCTAAAATAGTGTGTTTTATGGTAATGACAGGAAAGGGATTTTAAATGTATTTCAATTTCTAAAATAGTGTGTTTTAGGGTAATGAGAGGAAAGGGATTTTAAATTTATTTCATTATCCAAAATAGTTTTTTTTTAGGGTAATGAGAGGAAAGGGATTTTAAATGTATTTCATTATCTAAAATAGTGTGTTTTAGGGTAATGAAAGGAAAGGGATTTTAAATGTATTTCATTATCTAAAATAGTGTATTTTAGGGTAATGAAAGGAAAGAGATTTTAAATGTATTTCATTATCTAAAATAGTGTATTTTAGGGTAATGAAAGGAAAGGGATTTTAAATGTATTTCATTATCTAAAATAGTGTATTTTAGGGTAATGAAAGAAAAGGGATTTTAAATGTATTTCATTATCTAAAATAGTGTATTTTAGGATAATGAATGTGAAATGTGGATTGTTTTGTAAATTAAGGGTATGGGACTTTAATTTATGAAATGAAGAAAAAGGTTTATTTGAAGATTAAAGTAGTTGGCTTTAATTGGATAATGAATGTGAAATGTGGATTGTTTTGTAAATTAAGGGTATGGGACTTTAATTTATGAAATGAAGAAAAAGGTTTATTTGAAGATTAAAGTAGTTGGGTTTAATTGGATAATGTTTGTCAAATGTGGATTGTTTTGTAAATTAAGGGTATGAGAATTTAATTTATGAAATGAAGAAAAAGGTTTATTTGTAGATTAAAGTAGTTGGCTTTAATTGTATAGTGAATGTGAAACGTGGATTGTTTTGTAAATTAAGGGTATGGGACTTTAATTTATGAAATGAAGAAAAAGGTTTATTTGAAGATTAAAGTAGTTATCTTTAATTGGATAATGAATGTGAAATGTGGATTGTTTTGTAAATTAAGGGTATGGGACTTTAATTTATGAAATGAAGAAAAATGATTTATTTGAAGATTAAAGTAGTTGGCTTTAATTGGATAATGAATGTGAAATGTGGATTGTTTTGTAAATTAAGGGTATGGGACTTTAATTTATGAAATGAAAAAAATGTTTATTTGAATATTAAAGTAGTTGGCTTTAATTGAATGATAAATGTGGACCTAGATTATTTGGCAATTAAGGGTATGGGACCTTAATTGTTAAATAAGGGTTAGTCCATTTATTGCAAGTAGAGCATATGGTTTGATGCATGGTTGAATAACTCTCATGAGTAGATGAGAGGGGAAATAGAAAGAGTAGTTTCTATGATATCAACTATGCATTAGAAAGTTGAATTGCTTGGGTTATTTGTATAGTTGCAATTTGGCAATAAAATAAACAAATGCATTTAGAAGCATGTCTATCCTGATCCATGAGTGTCTTGATCCCCTACTATCCTCACTTGATCGATGGAAGAGTGGGAGGACCAAAGTCATAAGATGGACCAATGCACAAGTTTTCTCTCTACCTTACATATTGCTTAATTATGCAATAGATTAGATTTATGGGGAGATTTCCCCGATGAAATTGATGTAAAGTATTGTTTGAAGGTATGGGGTTTACCATACATACTTATGTAATAAATGAACAATGTGATTGATGCACCTTGTATTTCATTATTGAATGTGATTGTATTTATATCCTTTCTATTGCATGTTATCCTTTAATCATTGCTTTATGTTTTAGTTATCTTTGCTTGTTTAATGATTCATGTTTTGTTAGATTTAGTATCTAGACCCATTATTTATATTCTTTTTTGAATAAATTTCACATAATCTAGTAGTAAGTTCTAGGGTGAACTTAGAGGTAAACCTAAGGGCTTGAGACCCCCTTAGGGAGATTGGTACTAGGTTTAGAAGATCGTACTAGAGTTAATATAGCTTGTTAGAGGACAAGATTGATAGCTTAACTCATAGTACATGTAGCATACCCACACATAATGGCTTGTGTGGAATATGGAGATGCATGTACACCTTCTAATGATTGAAGGTGGTAAGTTTAGCTCATCAAGATTGATGATATGGATGGACTTATGTGCATAACATGAGATATACCTACATAGAAGGGACTTGCGTGAGGGGAATCTTGTGTGGTATAGTTCTTGAGAAACTTAGGGGTTGCTAAACATTAAGTTAGTCTAAGGTTGGTTAGGGATTTATGAATCCCTCTCCTTAGTTTAAAAAAAAAAATTATTTCTATCTTTGTGTGTTTTCTTGTTTCTTAATTTTTGGGTCGTTACACTATGGCAGGAGAAGGGAGGAGATACCTACTGCTACAAATATTGCACCCTCACCAAAGAGTAGGTCTGAGGGGATGGAGGATAGTGGGAAAGGAATATGCCCCTCAACACTTACAAGCTCTCCCTAATGGATACCCAACTATAAAAAGGTAAACAAGAACGTGATAAATCTCTTAGGTGGCTTGAGTGACAGACCCAAATTTCAATGATAAATAAGGCTAGTGAGGCTTACTAACTAGGAAAAAATTGGCTCCCATCATACGTTGGAAGTTCTCCATAGTCAACAAATAATGAAGGCCTCTAGTGAAAGAAATATAACTACCATGAAAGCTGAAGCTAAGCCATGGTGGTGGTGTTGCAAGAGAAGCACAAGCAACCACAAAGGATGGTTTTAATGAAATAGAAACTTGTCTTCCCACCACCAAAGAACTGATGGTGATAACCTAATGGAAACCACATAGAATTAAGAACCAAGATATTAACACAAAGGTGATAGTGATTAAAACCCAACCTGGTATACTATCACTTCCTTTGAGGTGGGTTGGAAAACATTGTCCTAGCATGTGATTTTTGGAGCTCTCCTCTCCTCTATCACATTTCTCTGCCTTCACCTAGTTTTCTTATCAAACCATCGTCTCCTCTCCCTTGCGTAGCTCTCCTCTCGATCCTCCTCTTTCTTCTTTTAAATGTACCACTCTCTCATTCATTTTATTTCCCTTTACCATAATGCTCCTCTCTCAACACCACAACATATACCTTATCCACCTTGACTACCATGCTCACCATTCGCCATCACTTCCTATCCATTCTCATTGACAACAAGTCATCCTCCCATCCTCTACTCAAGATGTCATAAATAGAACTCCCTTTTGTCAAAGTTGGCAGGTGCTCCCATACCCGAGCGTGTGTTCTCACAGCGTCTGGACTTATGGTAAATCCTCTAAATCTTATTTTTTTAAATATTTAATTACTTTAAGGGGGTTTCGAGATGGGAGTTCATAGTTATAACTTTTAAAAAAAATGGTAAAGCCATTTATAATTGAATTTCATTAATATAATTCAAATATTATCTTGGAATGAAATCTCCTTTATTATTTAAAATAAAACATTTACTAACTTTCAAATGAAACCTATTATCATTTAAAATAAAGCATTTATGAATTTTAAATGAAACCTACTATCATTTAAAATAAAACATTTATGAATTTTAAATGAAACCTACTATCATTTAAAATAAAATATTTATGAATTTTAAATGAAACCTACAATCATTTAAAATAAAAAAATTATGAATTTTAAATGAAGCCTACTATCATTTTAAATAAAACATTTACTTAATCATTCTATTTAACTGAACATATAAGGAGTTATGAAGACAACCGATCTATCTATACTTCCCAAACCATTAAGGAAAATAGTGTTGAAGTAAAAGACAATCAAACATATGCAATAGAAAAATAGGGGAATCTTTCCATCAACCTAGTCACCTATCTTAGCCTCTAGAATTTATGATAGCTACTAGGCTATCAATTTGGGGCTCAAGGTGGCTAGCTATTGATGATTATCCCTAATCAAATGCATGCCTATATGAAGGTATCCATCAATGTCATGTCTAAGTTGCATTATCATCACTTCCCCAATCTCAAGTACCTTCGCCTTTGGTGGATGACTCAACTTATTCCACCTATGAGTGTACCTTATCCTACACATTGGCAATTTTTTAGAAGTATCATGCTCTTCAATATCAACTAACATCGCATAGCTGCTTAACTACACAAAATTGAGTATTAAAGCACCATCAATTAATATATTACTTTCCATGTCACAAGGTCCATCAGGGAGGGTCATGAAAATAGCACCATCTTAGCCTTAGATTGTGTGACAATTGATCAATGCTAATATTGGTTAGTTATAAAATTGGCTTCTTAAATAGATTTTGCATAAATATTTAAATACACTAGCTTGTTTTCTTTCTCTTTAACCCTATCCTTTTGAATTTTTTTACAACTACTTAGATTAGGTGTATTTTAGTTTGATATTATGAAGCTTTCCCTTCATGAATGAGCACTATATTATTTGAATTTTTAGAATATCTTTTGAATTAATTTCTAGATTATAATTAGAAGGCAACAAGCCTAGAATCTTGATTTATATATAGTTTATTGTAAAATATGTCAAGAGCAAAAAAATTGAATTGATAATTGTAGTATATTAGATTTTAATTCAGACCTTAAATCCAAAATTAATTACTCACCCTTGTAATGGTTACATGTGGCCCTGAACATTCCAACATTATTCTTTATATTTTTATTTTTTATAATTTGAAGTAAATCAACCAGGTTAGACCAACCTTACCCAAACCTTGGGGAAATTCATATTTCCTTTCCAGAGAGGACATATTATCCTGACTATTGGTATATGTTTGTAACTGGGCAGATACATCACTCAACAATACCAATGAGCATATCAAAAGATTTTAGTATATAGAGAGTTTTATATAAATTAGAATATTTTGATATATTGAGAGGATGAGTATATTGGAAGGTTTTAGTAATAGAAATATAGAGTTATAAGGATATTTTTCTCCTCTTCATATCTCAACATAAACTGACATTCAAGATAAGTTAAGATATTGAAAACTCTTTATAAAATGTAAACGTTAAAAATTAATCTAGTTTCTTGATAATATAATTTCTCTAAAAAAATTCATACTAATGGGTGAAATAATGTATTTCATAAGAAGTGTAGCTCAAAATTTTAACAATCCATTCAAAATTCAATAAGAATTGATAGAACCTTATATTAACAATCAAAATCCTACTAGCTCTAGTCCACATAGCCCCACCCATGATGAAATAAGTAAGGTAACCTTTGAGTTAGTTGAATATATGATTCATTTTATTCCAAATAATGAAGAACAAAATATTTCCAAGGTTTGTATTCACCCATGGATCAACCTTAATTTCTAACCATAGACCAAAATCTTCTTTGCTCACATAAGTAAACTCATTCTTTTGTAAATGTTATTTTTCCCATTTTATACATGGCTTTACTCAATCCTACTATCTCAATCTTTCCTACCACTATAGTCATAACAGTAGACACCACTCAATCCTTTCGTAGTGTTATGGTTTCACCTCAAGTATCTCTTTCCATTTTATATGAACTTTTTCAAATAAAAACCAATCCTATCCCTACAACACCTTAGAATATTGTATTAATTTTAAAAATCCCTAATCCAAATCCAAATATAATTATTTCTCTTACTAATCATATGCCATAAATATTTTAAATCAATAAAGTCCAATAAAATATTGGTTGAATCTACCCGCTAACTATGCAAATCCTTCCAAGAATCCTAGGTATATCTAATCCAATCATAACTCGATTTGTATGAACTACAAATATCTAGATTCCAATATCTCACTACCAACTAGTCCATTTTCACAACCAATATCTTATCCATAGTAAGTTCTTTTCCATAAATTGATCACTCATAAAAAATATTTAACAACAAATATTTTAGCCACTCTATCAACCTTATGTGTTAAATACTAACCATACATCCCTTGAAGTTCAAAATATTACCACTCAAATTGAGTAGTTAAGCCAATATATGATCACCATCCATACTTATTCTAGTCACAAGTACTCATAGGAGGACCTTTATAACCAACCATTAGATCCATTCATAGTTAATAGAGATTTCCTTCACAAATTTAAAACTCTTAACAATTATTTATATAAGGGAAAGAAAAAATAGGTTAACCATATTAGGTTATCTTGCACTACTAGTTGTGACATAACTTATCATAAGGGGTTACTTCTTATTGTATTTCATAAAATTTTAAGAGTGGTATTGGAAAATACCACACAATTCCCTTAAAATATTTAAATACTTAGTAAAGTGTTTGTTAAATAATGCTTGATCTATATTGAAGACAAAGTCACAATTAATGATCTATACCAACTAAATAAAGGAAAAAATTAAAGCATTTCTAATTTTATTGAAAGGTGAAGAGCCCTAATAGGAAGGTTGCAATATATACGTCCATTATAGGATCTCTTAGACATCCTCATTTTTAACATTTGTGAATAGTTAGTCTTCTATCTTAAAATATCAAGTGTCTTCTCTTTTAAAGATGCCATAAACATGGACAAGAAAATAGAAGATACTATCATTAGATGAGGGAAACTAAATACTAAAAGCGGAAAATATGAAAATGAAACTTCTCCTTCTAATAGCAACCAAATTAGTAATTCAAAAGGTCAATACAAGACTAAACAAATTATTAGTGATGGGGTTACTTGCTCATGTGATAAATCCAATAATGCAAACATCACAATAGATTATCTTTGGTAATCCAAATTAATAAAAAACATCCCATGCTAGAAGAAGATTCATAAAAATAGATATATCTCTAGGAAGAATCTTAGACGAATGTTTAAGAGCTAAGTATACTAATTACTAGAAATAATATACTTTGAACTACTAAGGGAGAGAGACTCTTAGTTCAAATATGATGAGTATTATGGTTTTCATAGGGTTATTGGTCATCACACTAATATATTTATATGCCTAAAACATGCAATCCAAAACCTTATTGATGTTTGTTAGGTTGTTTTTAATACTAGTTTTGGTTTTTCATATCCTTTACCTAACCAAGATTTAGGTATATTCCAAAATACCTTACCTGATCACAAGGATAAAAACCAAAGTTATATTTCCAATAAGTTGATTTATAATAATGTATCCCTTTATAGTCAATGATTAGTTGGTTAGATTAATCAGTCTCATTCCATAAACCATATATATCTTAACCTAACAACAAAAAAGCTCAATTTGGTCAACCTTCATCATGTCAACTAAGTAGACCACCTTGTGATTCAATCTCAATATGAAAATAAATCTAAAGGCACTTATAACCAATCAGAACACCTTGATCAAACCAAATCCAAACTATCAATTTTAGATCTTAAAAATTTATCAATCTATCAAGGTATATTGGTTAGGGTCTTAAGTGGACAAACAATTTCTCAAGAACTTGACCTAACTGAATTCATTTCAATTATTAGAGCAATAGGGATGGATCATAAAAAAATACATTTTTTATAGATATTATATCATTAGTCAAGTGTCCCTTAAAATATATCCTCCCTTCTATATTTTTTCAATTAGGGAATGATCTAACTTCTTAATTTGATCAATAACATGTCCCAATTCTAGCCTTTTAATAATTTATTAGATGAAAGGGTTTGCAACCTATTCTAACCTTCAAATTTAGGATGACTTCCAACTATCCTTTCTAATTCTTAACATAACCTATTCTAGTTTCATAAAATTGAAGTGCATAAATTAAAATGCATGAAAAGTAAAATTTAAAGCTTAAGGTGCAATAAATTCAAAGTAAATGGTCGTAACCATAGCAAGAAAGTGTATGATAAATCAATACATGAGAATCCAAATAATAAAAATATTTCCATCCAATTAATATTAAATGGTAAGGATAATGGAAATATGGAAAAAGGGCTATGCCTGAATCACCATATGTTTTACAATCCAAAAGGGTAGTGCCATGAGTGGAAAATAAAATACTTATCAATTTCTTCCTAAATTTTATAAGTTACAAAGCATGATATGGGTTTCACAATGTAACTCTAAAGTCTCATAACCAAAAGATGTTTACAATAGAGCTCATGGATCTTAATTATATCTTGAGTTTACCCTTGAGTTACCTTTCATGAGAAACACTCCTAGTAAAATTAAGCATCTCTAACAAAATGATAAACCTCTAAATGTTACATACCTCTAAATATGTCTCTAAATAGCTTTAAAGGCTTCTAAAATGAGTTATAGTTCCTCTATATGCCAAATCATCACTTTTTAAATATTCTCCTTAGGATCCATGCCTTTATATTTATCTCTCTATAGGACTATAAATGATGCACTCCAAAAAGTGAGAATCACTCCACATTTCTAATGATTTGTTAGTGTTTCCTAGAAAATTGCTCACCCAAGCTAATTGGTCCACTTTCCTAGCATGCCACTTTTGAACTAATTAAATATTAAAAAATGAATTGATCCTTATTGTTAATTAGAATAATTTAAGGATTTTTGGAAGGGAATTATGGAATTATTTCAATGTTTTATACCCTTCCAATTCTATGAATTCTAAGGTCATGACTAATCATGATATTTTATACAACTTCATGGGAGAACAAGATTTATTGGAAACAGATCCAAGATATTACCTTTATCCTTGGGCATGGAGTCTTCACAAATTCAAATCCCTAGTTAAAAATTACAAAAATTTGGGTCACCTTTGTTTAACTCTAGGATAATAGATCCAAAACTACCAACCAATTAGTATGAGATGATACAAATCGAGCATTAATATTTTGGTGTTCAACATCAACTGATACTGATCCTATGGAAGGATCTTCCCTTGATCCTAATTAGTTTCTTGATTTATCCACTAGTATTTCTAGTTAAATGATATTTTTTGAAGTATTAGTGTCGAGAATGCAAATGACACAGTGTCAAGGGAAAATCAACATACTTGAAATAAAAATTTATTTCCTCTTGAAAGGAGATTTTGTTTCCCCAAGGTTTGGGTAAGCCAAGTTTTGGCTGGTATAGATAAACTTAGAGGTCACTGATAACTGTTCCTTCAAGGGGACTTTGTTGGTTTGACTCAAAAGATAGATTTCCTGGGTACACTCGTTTAAAATTAAATTGCATAACTATCTATAAATTTCCTCCACTTCATTGATTTTACAACATATATATGAGAGTTGAGTGGAATTTAAACTAAAGTAATTTTGAAATACATTTAAACAAAATTTAATCTAATCCTAATCTAAATAGGTTCCAAAGGAATCAAAGGTTTAGAGGCAAGAGAAAATAAAAGAAAACAAGCAAATACTACCCTAAAATTTAGGTCCAATTTGATAAAATGACAATTTTGATTTAAATCAATCCTGATCCTATCAAGATTCACACAACTTGGGATTCATGACAATGCAATATTCAAAGAAAAGATAAATTAAATAGACAAAGTGCAACCACCATTAGCATGCATAGATTGAACAAATTTTTTTTTTTAAATTATTGTATTATAAAGATAGCCATTAAGTACATTTGTTTCAGATTTATCCACTTCAGTGGATTACAAAAGTAGAGCTCAAAAAAATAGCAGGTTATAAAAAACTATCCAACTACCAATAGAAATTACCATGAAAGAAGAAAGCTAAGGGTTAATTGATTGATTTATCTTGACCTCTATAACAGACTAGTGAGCCACAATTTATACAATTTTTAGACTTCATAGTCTACTCTAAATCCTTTGAGTGCACGCCAGACCGATGATGACAATATGAACCCCAAGCGATCGATGGTTCCCATCTCACACTAGGTCAAAAATAATGATATGTATAGGTTTTTTGGGAGCAACCCCTATGGTTTGAACCCTGCGCTGGCTAGTTACTAAAAATAATGGTTGTAACCAACTCTCCTATGTAATAAAAAAATATTATATTTACAATTAATTCCTATTCATTTCCAAGATGTGCTTCATGAAATTAATTTTAGTCATCCTATGGCAATGTAGGATTGCTTTTAGCCATACTGTGGTCATGCTTCATTAAATATTCATTTGCATTACTCTTATAAACTTTGGAATGATTATGCCTCATTAAGTCTCTATTACTTTCCAAAATCTAGGTTGACCATTGATTTCTCATATCTTCCATCTTGCACGATTATACTTGCCCAATCAACATTAAAATCCCATGTACACCATCACATCCATTGTATTTAAAGTAACCACCTTAAATAGCATGCAAAATAAAAACAAAAAAAATGTAGACATTAGAAGCTACTATTATTATTATTTTTATTTTATCCTAGGGGGAATAATGCAATGGTAAAGGCTTTGGCTCTTCTTTGGGAGGTCCAAGGTTCAAACCACGACATAGGTGAGTGTGTGAGGGGGTGGGTGTGTGTTAAATTCCCTATTGATAAGCATAGCTCTTGGCTTTATGAGGGGTCATGGTTGGGAGGAGACTACTCAACCCTGTGTGTTGGTCGTAGGGGTTTCTCACACTAACCAAATAAAAAAACTATTATTATTGTTTAAAATATATATTTTATTTTTATTTTTTAATTTACTTTTACTTATTTTTTAATTATTATTTTTCTTAACTTTATAAATATATATTTTTTATTTTTTATTATATGTTATATATACATATTCCATTTTATTTTATTTGTTCTATTTTTTTTTTATGCTTCTTTTTTTTTTTACTTGTGCTCTATGAATAATTTCATTTCCAGCTGCATTTTTACTCTTTTAACCAATTTACCAGTTTTTGACAATATTTGTCTACAATTTTTACCTTTTCGACAACTTATTTACACTTTCCAACAATTTATATATTTTTTTGAAATTTTACCTTTTCTATATTTGCAACTATCGAGTTTAATTTCATATGTCCAAACACTAAATTTTAATTATTGGGGCTTAAATTTCAAATTAACGCATTGTTATTTCATGGGTTTTCATTTTTATTGGCATTGGTATTTTTATTTCCTTAGGTCTACCTTTTGAATTCCCAAAAGTTAATCTCAAGTTTGTGCTTTTGGCTACCAAAATTTGGGCTTTGCTTTCATTTACTAGAATTTTGATATTATGTATTCTGCATGTTTGAATGAGTTCTACTTACATCATTACAACAAAATTTTGGGTCCAAGACATTTTTATCCATTACCAGATCTAGGTTTTATTTTTATTGGCATCAATATTTTCCCATAAGTGTCTTGTAACAACCCCAATTGTTACAAATTCTTATACATATATTTTTTTTACATATATAAATGTTCATCTACATATGGCAAGGCCTAATCCATATCCTAAGATAGAATTATTCCATTTGGATTATAACTTTCAAGGTAAATAGCTTCATGAGCTATAGAGACTTGATCAGAGTCTCTTTAAGTAGAAGTGATCAGCTTCTACAAAACCTTCATACCCCATTCAGTATGAGTATGGTGGCCAAGCGTACTGGTTTCATCCTCATTAAAAAGGAGAAAAAACCATGTTGTCCACCAAGACCAGGTGAATGCCTTGAATATGGAGAACCACACCAATGGTAAACCATCATAGATGAAATAACCACATCTATGGTTATTCATAAATCTTAGCTCCGATCCAATCCATCTAGAAGGGAGTTCTAAGACCACTATATCACTATTGTGATAAGAGTCCTTGGAATGTCCTCTTAAATATGATTACCTATCTTAAAGCCTCTTCAAGCATGTTGGTACACCCTTTTGTTTAGGCAACCTTCTTGTTGCCCACATTACAAATGGACATTACTTATCCCTTACAGGTGTTTTCCTCCACATGTAACCTTAATCCTTTAGTGTAGAGTGTAGGGTCTATCTTGGTTTGTAAATCAAGGTCATTTTGCCATCTTGAGAACTTTATTCCACATTATGATCTCAACTCAACCATCTTGAGTGCATTTAATCCATGAAGCAAGATTCATTACAAGGTTTGTGTTTCATTCAAGAATAAGTATATAATGCATAAATCCAATTATCCCCTTAAGATTTGTTTCCTATGAATATAAACGGTGTTGCATATGGGAAGGTGCATCATTCATAAATAATTATCCCACAATATTATAGTAAATTAGACAAATGCCTTTGATTCATTAACACATTTAAGTAAACATCCATCCTTTACATGAGATTATTATTTGAACAATTCTACCTACTAAAATCATCCATCATTATTCATTCAAAAGTAAATGATACTATTGCATTACATTAAATTATCGATACATTAGAAATTGGGCATACTTTTCTAGCATCCATACATATATAACCTACTGAAAATCATACATTACAGTGCATGAAAATAAACATTACATCTAAATTATATCATTTTATTTTCAAACATAAATGCAACATCCACAAGATATCATAAAGCAACCACAAATTATTGACACAAATATTTATCCTAGGAAACCCTGACGGGAAAAACCCAACCTCCAAAATATATTCTTCCTCATTTTCATAAACTAAAATGGCAAATTTACAATAACAATAGGGCATCTACATGCCTTTTTTTCTCAAATACAGATCAAGGAATACAACGGTCTCTTTTGATCTCTTGATGTAATTAAGGAATCATCCAATTCCTTTTTTTAAGACATCAATATAAAATTCACAATACCATTGAGGAATTCTCTAGTTCCTTTAGGTTCTTTTTTCTAAGTCATTTAATATCTTACATTGTTTATGAAATTCATTGGAATTATATTTTGGAGATATCGTATTTCGAGGGAGCCCTATAAGTTCCCTCAAGAATGAATTCAAAATTCACTCTTCATAATTTATGCTAAATCAATCAATGAATTAAAGTCCCATACCTTTAATTCATATCAACCATTCCTTCCCTAAGTTAATAATCAAAGTCCTTTACTTCTCGGTTTGAACATACTATCATCTTTTAATATTAAGAACTCTTTGTAATATAGTCTAGTATACCATTAATTTAAATCTAATTCTTGCATAACTAACATGGCATAAATTCCATTCTTAGTTCCAATCTTAACTAAGAAAAATACTAAGACCCATAAAAATGTTAATAGGTCACACTTCATTCTTATCTAACATAATTTTAATCATAAAGTGATAATAAATCTACAAGAGAATTCTAACATATGGTCATCAAGGTTTTCTAGGCCATCAATTCGTAATATGAACATACTATCATACATTATACTTACTTTATAATGTAATACTTAATTACCTTATAACATAAGCTAATATATGTAAACAATTGTATATCCCATACTTGTATCTTAATCTATGGAACAACTTTCCTAAAAGTGGTCCTTATAGTGATTCAGATGAATCAGAGGACTAGGTCTACTTCAAATAATTGGTAAAAGGCTATTATGCATATTATTCTTACTACATAACATCTTTTATGGGATAATTTGAAGGTACTAGCAGATTGTAGTTTCTATGGGAGGGTTCCAAATAAATTTACTAAGTGGTTCTAATGACATCATCACACGCATCTATTGTTCTCGTATACCACTGTCACGATTACCTCGAGGAAAGCACCCATGGTCATTTTGATAAAATGAGTAATGCTATAGTCTATTGGTCCCTTCGATATAGATTATAGCTACAGCCATCGACTAGTGGACAAGCCACCAAGTAATATACAAATCAACATAAAATTTTCCTTCACTTCCACTTAACCCAAGTGGAATACCTTGGGTAGGTCATTTGGGAAGGGTCTGCCTCCATTTACACATCTTTCGAACATGAACACGATGCTTGGGAAGAGAGAAAATATCGATACAGCGATTCCAAATACTCAAGACAATTTGAGAATTAAAACTGAAGCTCATTTCATTATGTAGGTGACATAGGCATTGGAGGTGATGATAATTATTTGGCCCTCTATAGTTTGCAGTGTAGCAGGGTACGAAGTCACCTTCGCTGCTAGGGCATTAGGGTTAATTCCTAGTTTAGCTTCTAATGAAAGAAAGGAGAGGGTATATCTGAGGCAATTTGCTCCACCTCATAGATATAGGGGTCAATGCAATAGGTTTGATAGGGGAATCAAAATTGATCGAAGACCCCCCCACGATTCATGGCTACTTACTTTGCATTAATAGACACGCTTTTCCAACAATGACTTTTCCATAATGTTCCATAATTCCTCCACATAAGCCATTTGTATAAACAAGGTATCCATTTTGGGGTAACACGGGTGCTCAATCGTAATATGAAGGCCCATTAATGGTGAACCTTGTATTCCCAAATCAAACACATGGGAAGACCAAATTAGGCCTGTGCATTCTAAAACATACAGTGGATGTTATTCAAAATAGAATGTATTCAAATTAACCACTGGGGGAGTTTAATAATCACATTTTCATCAATCAACTCTTAACAATGATCTTAGGAAATATTTAAAGTATTATAATCATTTTAGATAGCCTTAATTAGGTATCCATAACTAATTTGTAAAAGTAAGAGATCGACTCAACTAAAGATATTTGAATCATACTAACTATAACAATTGAATTCCTCAACAATCGGTAAAAGGTATTAAGGGTAATATGGTTAAATTTTAATTACCTTAATTTGATATCCAAAGGATACTAAAACAAAGCATACAAAACTAGAAAACTTCCCATTACATGCCAATCTATCTTTTACTTACAAGACTAGAAATAATAAGTTTCAACTTCCAACATAAAGGAAATACTGTGTACTAAAGCTCATCTTTAGATTTATGCTAATAGCGAAGGGAATAGGGATCAAACCTAACTCTTGTAATTGCCTCACTTTCTTTCAGATCCAGCCTTCAAAGACTTCCACATAATCTTCCTCCTTTGCTCATTCCTTCTAATTCTCCAAGCTAGATCCTTACTATAGCAAGAAACCCTTTTAGGTCTTCTAGTTTCTGATCCACCCAAGGGGTGGAGAGCATACTCCCTAGACCATCAGGATTTCCTAGATAGCCCATTCTTCATCAAATGTCCTCTATTTATAAGCACTTCTCCACAAATGGCCAAATAGTGGTCTTATTATTTTATTACTAAAAATATGCCTTGGTCCCATTAGACTTATCAAGTCATGTGAAGTGTAAGGAGAAGGGTCCTACTAAGGGTAAGGCAAGTGTCCTTATTTTTGTCTTGTATATTTTCCCATGGGGCAAGTATAAGGCTAATACTATTAAAGCATGGACTGGGAATAAAATTAGAACTATTATTGATAAGGTAAAGGACTTCCCTTTTGATTTCCACCAATATAAGGAAGCCATATGGGTACTTCCAAATAGGTAGAATAACCCATATGTTATTTTAAAAATCCTTTAATCCTTCTTAAGTCCCATCTAGGTTGGGTCCACTAAATTTACACCTAATTTATCATATTGTTCTAAATTGCAAGAGATAATTTCTCAATTTTAGTTTTCATAAAATATCGTAATTAATTATCTTTTCTAAAAGATAGTTAATATTTTTTTCTATCCTTCCTAAAATTCCTTTATTGGAATTTTTATAGGGTTCTTTAGGGTCATGCCCCCTTCTATAAAGCACTAATTGATCTCCAAGATCAATTGATGTTCTTTAAATAAGATAGGAGGGTAGCGGGTCATGACATGTTTGATGCTTCTTGTGTTATTTTCCAATCACTAAGGTTTACTTAGTTACCTTTTATTTTCTTATAGCAATTTTTAGGGGTTGTAGTGCTAGTTTCTAATTATCAAAGCCTAAATTTGTTGGTTTCCATTCTTTTTACTTGTAGATGCGTGGGGTTTGGGTGTAATTTCTCTATGGATTTATTTCTTCCTCTTTTTATCTAGTTTTTGTGCTAGTTTCCACTTATCATATTTATATTTTAAATTCACTGACCTCTATGTTTCTTCACCAATATCTTGGTGGTTTTGGTGCTAATGAAGTTTTAATTACTTTATGAATTTTGGTTGTTGAGGGGTTTCCAGTTGGCAATAATTAATAAATTTTATGTCCCCATAATTTACCATAATTTTGTTAATTCATTTCTTATCGAACTATGAATTATATTGGCTTTTACAATTTCCCACGAACCTCTAGTTATTGGCATTTTGGTTGCACTGTTTCCAAATTTTTGTGACTTCTAATTAGAATTTATTTCAATTTTAATTTTCTCCTCTTATGACTAGGATGAATAAAGTTGGGGTTTAATTGCTTCCATGTCCACTTTTAGATTTTTCCAACTTGTGTTCTACTAGACATCTAGTTGGACTTGCTCTTTTCTTATCCTCAGTTGAACTCTCTATTAATTGGTACTTTAATTTTATTGCCATCCATATTTCCTCATAAAACTTTTGTTAAAGCAATTTTACTAGATTTGCACCTGCATTTGCCTTGGTTGCGATAGCTTGGATAGCCTATGGAAAACAAACACTTTTGAAAATCAAACCTTCTCAAAACATAGCTAAATTTATATTCATTGAAAATATATTTTCAATCCATATACAATGGAAGTGATTTTATAATTTTTTTTCAAAGTATTTCAAGAGATATAGGCCTTGAAAGTGGGAGCTGTGTGATTAGGTAAGCATTTCTAGCTAATCAGAGAAAATTGATAACACACTAAAAATATATCATTTAGGAGGTCAATTCTATTCAAAATATAGAATATTTTATACATTATAAAAACGTCTCTTTGAAAGGCATCTAATAAAAGTGATTTCACAAAATTTTATCAAGTATTGAAAGAGATATAGGTTCTACAAGTGAAGCCATTTATGTTGTTAGGGGAAATGGCAGGTTTGTAGTGCTTGTAGTTTTGGGAGGCTAAGGATATGGGAACACAGATATGTGAGTACTTGTTGAAAATATTATTTTGATCCTGGTATAATGGGAGTAGTTATTTGCCATTTTTTAAAAATATACCAGACACTCAATGGCAATAAAATTCATAACAAACTCAACGCAAGCAAGAATTGGGTACCTAAATCAAAATATTTTAGCTAAAAAAAGTTATATTTTGGATGATCAGCTATCATGCCCTAGCCCAAGAAAACATGTGAAAAATAAATAAAATTTTAAAAAGTGTGTCCCTATGTTAGAGTTACTATGTTAGTAACTGTAGCTATTACCTCATTTGGTAGATTTATACCATAGGTTAGATACATCTATTGTTAGCATGGAATATTATATTGTTAGCTTAGTTAGCTTATTTTTAGTTGTTAGCTTAACACGTTATGGTTAGCATTGATTAAGGGGGAATATTATTCCCACCTATATATGGCTAACTTTATCCTAAGATCTATGTATTTAAGGGCTTGATTATTGAATAATAGCTATTGCATTATTGGCTCCTAATATGGTATCAGAGGAGGCATTATGGACTAGATCCAATATGGGATTACGATTTTGAGAATTTTTTCTCAACAATAATCATCCAGAGACCTACTTACTAGTCAGGAGGAGTCGTATCCATGTTGGTCACTGAGTGAGACCTACTTGCTAGTCATGAGGAGTCAGATCCATGTTGGTCATTGAGTGCGATCTCTTCTAACCAGGGATGATGGACTATGCTCCTAGCCAACAATAGACCCATAACATAGACTTGGTAGATGCTAGTTTGAAATGGGATCTAGATCAACACGACCTGTTCTAGCCTAGGTGGACTTGCGAATGGTAGACCTGATCTAACCTATGTGAACCTAAGTTGGATGAGACACAAACCTTGGTATAGTTTCCAACGTGATGGGAGAGGTGACCTCGGTATAGCTACTAGCATAATATGAAAGACATGATATAGCTAGAGAATGATGTGAGAGACGTGATATGGCTAGATCAGACTGAACTCAGTACAACAACTCATGGAGCACTGCAAGGACCTAAAAAGGACTCAACATGACATATGGACAACAATCTAATAACTGACGTGGACTAGACCTAAGAGAAGGATATGACATATACCTAAGCAAAGGATATGGTATCTACTTAATTATAGGGGTTATGCGACCTACAGGTTAGGTAGACTCTTGTAGCAGTGGATAAAAGCCAAAGGAGGGGGGTCAACCACCAACAGGTGGTTATTAAATAATCTGTGAGTGTTTGTATTTATACCACTCATTTACTTATTCATCCTGAATGTTGGATAAAATATCCTACTCAATGTATAGCCCTTGCAACAATGTCAATAGAATATGCGTGTGTCGTAGGTTGGTTGCAGCCACCACTTAGTGATCATTTTTGCTTTGCATCAGTGTTACGAGTGTCGAAGTTATAGAAGTTGCTGATGCAAATAATATGACATATGATGTGCTGAAGAAAGTAGGTCAAAATATGATATAGTGTAGAGATGTATATTTTTAAGTAACAGAAGACAATCATTTGGTAATAACTAGGTGAAAGTTACTATTCACTAGATCTTCGATTTGCAACTTCAAAGAGTCTTAAAAACAACCATGTGCAGACCTCATTGCTACCTAAGCTGATAGATGATCAGCTGGTAAAATTAATGGTAGCCCTCCTTCACATAGGCAATGCTCATAATTCTATTGAAAGAGTTTTGTGAGTGCACTCATAAGTCTCGAAGATGCACATCGAAGAAATAAAATTGATAACACTACCAAAAATTGATGGGTTTCAAAGGACTCAACAACGAGCATGGTGATTTGCAAAATCTCATGATCCATACTCTTTGTCTGTGTGATTGACCATTTTTTTTGATCCATTGAAAAATCCTTGCATGTGTCGATCACCCTTCTCAAGGAAGCCACAATTATAGTGGATCACACTTAGATGATTAAGCACTATCGATAGAAGCAACACAATTTTGGAGTAGACAATGACCTTGATTTGGAGGTAGTTTGGCACTCATATTTCATTGGAGAATCTTACACACACATTATCTATTGTGTACATTGGTAAAGCACAAAATAGCAAGCAAAAAGCCAATATCGCACCCTTGAGACATTGCGATTTCCAAAAGACCGAGTGGAGGAGATCTTGATTTGTATTTGCATAGCGAGGTTGGTGTCATATGGGAAAAAAAGGTGATGATCAAAGCAATAATTCCACTAGATCAAATTTTTATATTTAATAAAATCATTCAAGGATACAACAACATTTTTAGGATTGTCGATCTGATTGGTACATGTGCGACCATGTCAATTTTTATTACAACCAATTGTAGATAATTGCACACTCGGATCAACCTCCAATATGAATTAGAAGAAGCAATCATGATAGTTCTAGATTTTATATGGATGCCTACTGATAGAAGGCATATTTTACAGGCCATTCCATTTGTAAGTTATCATAGTTTTTACCATATACGACTAGCAGTAGATGGCGTTCTAGATGCTGCGTGTTTGTAGCTCATAGAAGAAACCGCCATTAGCACTATTTTTTTTGTAGACCGAGTTACAGTTGGTCGTATCATCCAGACAAATATTATGAACCAGGAAAAAATGTAGTAACCCTATTGACAACCTTCATTGATTGAAGGATACACTACCATCAATTTATGTCTATAGCGACATGTAGGCAATAAAATATAATTTGTGTGCTTTATGCCTAGCCAAGCTCATAGCACAGTTGGTCATCCACTCGATGCTAAGGCACAGGCTAACACAAGGTCAGGCGTTCAAACCCAATTGCCTCCATAGGTAAAACATTTTTTTTTGTGCCAAATTTACTTCCCATTCTGATGACATTTTGTTGCTAAAAAATTTTTGTCAACATTTTGTTGCTAAAAAATTGATGACAATATTTTGTTGCTAAAACATTGCTAACGATATTTTATTGCTGAAAATTGCTGACAACATTTTGTTGCTAAAAATCACTGACAACATTTTGTTGTTGAAAATTCCTGACACTTTTTTTTTATAAAACTTGCTGCATTTTTTGTTGTACAAGTTGCTTTGATAAATTCTTTTGTTAATTTTGTGCAAATTCAAACAAATGGGGGGATCACTCTTTCTTTCCTACCTCATCTTGTAAAATCCTTTTGAGGCTTAATAGTTGCATTTTTTTGCACTAAGGGGAGGATAATCCATTTTTGCTCCACCATAATTTTACCAAAAAAGGAGGGATACATTATTTTTCTCCTCACAATTTTTTTTTGCTAAAAAGGGAGGACGACTTAAACAAAGTGCATTTTCGGCAGAGATTGACACCTTAGTCAAAATTATTGAAATATTCTGTCAAATAATATTTTGCAAGAATGGGGGAAACAACTTATAAAGATGCATTTTTGGTAGATACCGACACCTTAGTTATAATTATTGTGAAATTTCCTTTGTACTAGGTGCATTTTTAGTAGAGTTTGAAACCTTCAAGAATGGGTAGATCAAAGAAAAGGAATACCCCAAAATAAACTAATGATGTTGGAAAAATCAGTTAAAGGTCTTTACTTTCCACCTGATATGGACAAGCTAGATTTTTATGAGGAGGGCACATTTATCACACTAAAAAATGGTTTAGTAGCCCTACTTGATGATTCTAAATCTTGTAAATACCTTTAGATAAATGGTGCTCAATTCCCTATTGGTTTTATAAGGGTAATTTACATGTCATTGGTTGCACTTGACCTTGCTCAATGTAAAGTAAAACTAGATATAAGTAAGGAAAAAGAGGTCCTAATGGTCGATGCTTGTTGTGACACAAGTGACCTTCAGTCCATTGTGGCGAATTCTTGTTGTGACAAGAGTAACCTTCAACCCACTATGAAAAATTCTTATTGTGATATAGGTGACCTTATACCTTCAATGGTAGATATCAGTTGTAGCACATGTGATCTCATTTAAAAAGTAAATTTTGCTTGTGACACTAGTGATTTAAAAATTGAAACTCCTCAAAAAAAGCTACATAATCTCATCAATATTGACAAATGCCATATTGTTAAAAGTATTGATGAAGATGATGAAATTGGGTATTTTGAAAAACACACCAAAGGATTTGGATCCAAACTGATGAAGAAAATGGGATTCAATGGTGTGAGATTAGGTAAATAGGAGCAAGTTACTAGAACTCCAATAATGCTAAATGTCAAGGCAAAGAATGAAGACCTTGGCTATTCTGGATAAGTAAATATCTAGTAAACCCATATTTGAAAAACCTAAATCTCCTACAAATCCTAAAAAACATTGTTGTAGTCATTGTTGTAGAATAGGACATGTAGCAGCTAGGTGTTGGAAATTTCATCCGTATGACTCATGTGACAATTAGCATTATTGGAAATTACATCCTTGTGACTAATGGCTATGGCTTTAGCTTTGGATCTAAGGTTACCACAAGATGAGTACCTCTGGGTCTATCTCTAGATCTACCTATGAATCTACCACTGGATCATTGCCTCTAGATATGCTTGTAGATCTACCTCTAGAAATTTGTCTTTGGGTCTGTATTTAGGTCTTTCTCTAGGTCATTGCCTTTGGGACTGCCACTCGGTCTATCACTGGATTTGCCTCTGGTTTTACCATAGATTTTACCCAGAGATAAATCTAGTGATATATCAAGTGGAAATCCCAGAGGTAATGACCCAGAGACATACCTAAAGATAGACCTAGAGATAAAGTTATAGAGGTAGATCTATAGGCAGATCCAGATGTAATGATCCAATGGTATATTCATAGGAAATTCTAGAGATAGACCCAAAGGTACTCATCCTATGGTAACCTTAGATCTAGAGCTAGAACCAGATCCATGAGTCACAAGAATGTAATTTCCAATAATTCTAAATGTCACATGAGTCACGAGGATGTAATTTCTAATAATGTTGAATATCAGGGTAAAGAATGAAGGCCTTGGCTATTCTAGACAAGAAAGTACCCGTAAACCCATGCTTGAAAAATATAAATCTTCTACAACTCCTAAAAAGTATTATTGCAGTCATTTTGGTAGAACATGACATGTAGCAACTAGTTGTTAGAAATTACATCCTTGTGATTCATGTGGATGTACAAATCATTCTTCTTCAAGTTGTTGGTACAAAGTGAAAATGACCAACAAGGTTCATATAGATTGTGGATGGAAAGATCACACATAATGGACCAAGATGAAAGCAATGTTGTATGGCTTCTACAAAAAATGTAAAACCTATGGTAGACCCAGAGGTAGATCCAGTGATAGACCAAGTGGCAGTCCCAAAGGCAATGATCCATAGACAAACCTAAAGATAGAACCATAGACAAAGTTCCAGAGGAAGATCTATAGGCAGATCAAGAGGTAATGATCTAGAGAAATACCTAAAGACAGACTCAAAGACAAAGTTCTAGAGGAAGATCTACAGGAAGATTTAGAGGCGATGATATAGTGGTAAATTCACAGAGACATATATAGAGATAGACTCAAAGGTACTCATATCATGGTAAACTTAGAGCTAGAGCTAGAGCCATGAGCCAAAGCCAGAGCCTAAGACAACATCTTTCATTTCTCTTCTTCTTCACTGTATTGGGATAATTATATATTACCCAAATAATGTAATAAGAGGTGATGTTAGAGTTAATATGTTAGTAACTGTAGCTATTACCTCATTTGGTATATTTATACCCTAGGTTAGATACATCTATTTTTAGCGTGGAATATTATATTGTTAGCTTAGTTAGCATATTCTTAGTTGTTAGCTTAACACATTATGGTTAGCGTTTATTAAGGGGGAATATTATTCCTACCTATCCATGGCTAAATTTAGCCTAAGCTCTATGTATTTAAGGGCTTAATTATTGAATAATAGCTATCACATTATTGGCTCCTAATACCCTAGTCCATGTAGACTTGGGTGTGTTGTGCAAGCCCAACAACAATTAGGTAGCATTACCTCCACTTTGGATTTCTCTTCATCAAATGCATTGATATCATCCTTTGGCATATGGAGTTATCCTTAATTATATAATATCAAAGGGAATATATTATTTGGGTTCTTGCATATCCTTTATCAAGTATTCAATAATCATTTTAAGAGCATCATACATAGATTGCACCATTGGAGTCTCCTTTGCTTGTAGGATGTGTAATGGCCCATTTTTGTAGGACCTCCCTTGTTGTTTGATTGATGTACTGATGTGTTGATAGTTAATGCATGATACCTTTTTGTTCTATCAAGATAATTTGATAACTGTACTTTATGCTTACTTGATTTGGATTATATTATTTATAGAACATGGTATTGTTGATGAATTTTGTGGTTATAGGACCAGGTACTCTCACGGGTGGATTGATATGAGACAACCATAGGAGTTGAGAGAAGTGTAAAATGGAAAATAATGGATTTTGATTGGTATGAAATGACCATCGGAGTTGAGAGAAGTGTGAAATGGAAAATAATGGATTTTTTTCTGATAGCCCACATGGATAAAACAATCGTGTAGAAACATTTGCATGTGTGTATGTGTGATTAAATGCATCATTGGGTAAGGAGGTTACTATAAAGGCAAAATATCCCTTACTATTTTGCTTAGGGGTCTCTCATAGGTGGTTGATAACCTTGTAGTTATCATGATGCCTCCTACATAGAGAATAGTAATGTTGTGCATTAATCTATATCCTTGTTTATTGTTGAATGCATCTTAATTTGGGCGAGGATAACTTTGAGCAAAATCCCTTTTGTTACTTAGGATCTTAATTTATCATTAGGATGTATTAATAATTGTGTTTTGAAATATTTAATTGGTTGATTATTTGACAAATAAGGTATTAATAATAATGCTAGTATTATTAATAATTAAAAAATATTAATACTAATGTTAAAAATTAATATTAGCATTAGACAAGAGAAATTGGTATTAGTATTAATCAATTTAATATTATGAAATGAGTAAATAATTTCTCTATTAATGCATTTGTTTAAAAAGTATTAGTTAATTATAATTAATCTTATTAAGTAATACTTTATTAAAGGTGCACATTTAATAAATATTATTAAAAGAAATAAAGTTCATGTTTTAATAATGGTGAGGAGCATTGAAAAAACTGTAACATAACTCGAAAAGAAGAAGTCCCCTTGACTCTTAAATCTTTCTTTCTATTTTTCCTCTTCCTTCAAAGGTTATTTGATTCTACAGGCTACTGAGGTTTTAAGGAGGAAAGATTGGATGGCTGGAAAAATATTACAAGTTGTGAAGGATTGGGAAAGCAATTGCATTAACAATTGTTTGGATTATCTTGAGGAGAAGCTTCTTTGGTCATCACTTTGTGAGGTAAATTGAGCATTGAAATTATACTTCAATTTGTTTATTCAAATTAGTTGCTTTATAGGTCTAAAATCAAATTTAGTAATCATCTATTTTTCTTGAGATACATTTAGAAACAAAGAATGACTTCTTGTGTTGTCTCATACCATAGACTAGGAGAATATTTATTGATCCTATGAAAGTATTTCTTATTTTACAATATATTATATTCTCCAATTTAAAATATTATTGTTATTAATCGAACAATTACTTCATTCCATGGTTGAATGAAGTTAGATCCAATAATATATTTATGTTTCTTTAAATTAAATTTATTTTTGTTGTAGGGTGGGATAAGTTTGGTTTATTTTTCTTGAGATTTAAAACCGAGGTAATGCTCAATGTAGCCCTTGTTTAGTACATCAAGTCACCATTCATCACCTTAGGTTGTGAACCAATTTATTTTAGAATGAAGGATACTTGAACTTGAATCATGCTCACATGTAATTTGTAATACTATCACAATGCCTTGGACGAGTATGTGGAGTTGATCTAAAGGTTAAGAGTTAAAACTATGAATACAAAGTCTAAAGTTCAGCCTAAGATTATATATATATCAAGCTAAAGTAACTAAAGTACCAAGTATGGGTGACTCATTCATATATTTTAGATTGGATTGATGGTGTTGTGAATATTAAAAAATCCTCTCCTTTATTTTGAGTATCTTTGCTCTCAAGAGTTGCTCTGTGGGTTGGGTTTTGTTAACCATAAGTGTTGTTTTATTAATATTATCACAAATTGCAAATTCTAGGTATAGTTGAAATATCTTAAGGTAAGTTCAAAGCATATGCAATTTCTATTAATAGTTGATAACCATGTTAGTGATTTGATAACTAATTAATAGTTTTATTAAGTCATAGAGTTGAAATTATTAATTAGTATTAATAAAAGATTAAATATTTTTGTGTTATTAATATTGATTAAATAATATGTTGGTTTATTTATCAATATTAATTTATTAATTATGTAATTAATTAATAGTTTTATTAAGTCATAGGGATGAAACTATTAATTAATATTAATAGAAGATTGAAGACTTTTGTCTTATTAATATTGATTAAATAATGTGTTTGTTTAATAATCAATATTAATTTATGAAAAATAAGGATTATAGTTGGGTCTATTAAGAGAGTAATAAACCCATGTTATAAGAAAGTTGTAAGAGTTATTATGGAAATATTGTAATGGTAATAACTCTACTTTTAATAATTGAGGAACTATTATTTACTATTGAAGGGTTGAATAGTAAATCTATTCAAGGGGATAGATGTGTCTTGTGTAGCAAAAGAACCATAATTTAGTGAGAGAAGTATGTGTTGAGCAAGGTGCAGCAAAAGTATTGTCATTGTTGTCAACACAGACAGATAGATCGATTGATGTAGTGGATAGGAGTTTAGAGGTCAGTCAGAACATGTATAGTGAATTTCCAAGAAGACAAAAGTGGCCCAGATTCAAAAAATCAAAGAAAAAGACAAGTAAGAAAACTGTCGCGATATCGCGACATGTTTTCTGTCGCGATTTCGTGACATCTCGAAGGAGAGAGAAAATGCTGTCAAAATTGTCACGATTTCACGACATCTCGAAGGAGAGAGAAAATGCTATCAAAATTGTCACGATTTCGCGACATATCGGAGGAGAGAGAAAATGCTGGCAAAACTGTCACGATTTCATGACATGTTGGAGGCAAAGAAGCCAAGTGGAAAAATTGTTGCGATTTCATGACATGTTGTCAAAGAAGAAGGCAAGTAGAAAAACTGTCACGATTTCACGACATGTTGGAAGCAAAGAAGGCAAGTAAGAAAACTGTCACGATTTCACGACATGTTTGGAAAGAAGGCGCAAGCAAAGAAAACTGTCACGATTTCGCGACATGTTTGGAGAGAAGGCACAGGCAAAGAAAACTATCACGATTTTGTGACATGTTCGGAGAGAAGGAGCTTGCAAAGGAAAGTGTCACGATTTCGTGACAATTTGCAAGAAGGACTGTATGGATGAAAAAGTGTCACGATTTCATGACAGGATCAAAGAGAAAGCACCAAGGAGAGAAAGTGTCACGATTTCATGACAGGTTCAAAGAGAAAGCGCCAAGGAGAGAAAGTGTCACGATTTCGCAATAGGTTCGAAGAGAAAGTGCCAAGGAGAGAAAGTGTCACGATTTCATGATAGGTTCGAAGAGAAAGCTCCAAGGAGAAAAAGTGTCACGATTTCATGACAAGTTCGAAGAGAAAGCGCCAAGGAGAGAAAGTGTCATGATTTCATGACAGGTTCGAAGAGAAAGCACCAAGGAGAGAAAGTGTCGCGATTTCACGATAGGTTCAAAGAGAAAGTGCCAAGGAGAGAAAGTGTCATGATTTCACGATAGGTTCGAAGAGAAAGCTCTAAGGAGAAAAAGTGTCATGATTTCATGATAGGTTCGAAGAGAAAGTGCCAAGGAGAAAGTGTCACGATTTCGCGACATGTTTCATTTTCACGGGCCAAAGGCAGAGAAGGCAAGGAAGCAAAAGTGTCACGATTTCGTGACATGTCTGGTTTTCGCGGGTGCAAGACAAGAGGTAAAAAAGGAGACAAAAAATGTCATGATTTCGTGACATGTTGAGTTTTCATGGGTAAAATGCGAGAAGAGCATAAAGAGACAGAAGTGTCACGATTTCACGATAGGTCACAACAGCACGATCACTGACAGTTAACTGAAGCAGAACAATAGTTAAAGGGGCAGTTGTAGAGGAAAAGCATGCAACCAAAATAAGAAGAGTTAACTAGAGTCAATGCGATAGTTACAGGAGCAATTACAAAAGAAAAGCATGCAACTATTTTAAGAACAATCGAAGAAGGAGAAATCAAACAGTCGCATAAATAGAATCGAAAAATGCATGCATGCACAGAAAAGAATACGAAAAGTCATGACCAAGAAGACTAACAATCATGGTAGAGGTATATGTTGCATGTAACATGTTTAACGAAATGCCCACTCTATAAATACAAAAGGAGTTACATAAAGAAGTAGTTACAATTGACAAGTGGCAAAAGAGAATATTAAAGGAATAGTTACGGGTTGCATGCGTAAATATGGAAGTTAAAAATAGAGACTAATATGTTATAAAAGCAGGTCTGCATGAAGAATAAGGTTGCTGTTGTATGTGAGAAATTGCTGTGTAAAGAGGGTTAGAAGAGGGCCGAGAGAGAGATAAGAAGAGCCATGAGAGTGTGCAGAGTTTGATTAATTGTAGACCAGTTAGGGTCGTGTAAACAACGAAGGCATTTTTATGTCATTAAGATAATTCAGAATTGTAGTCCAAGTTGGTGCTTGGCATTAGGGGTTGGTGCTCCTATCTGTTGCAGCAAAAAAATAAGGGGTTGGTGCTCCTTCCAGTGGGTGCCGGTAAAGTGTTTGTAAAATTGGTGTTTCGCAAAGGCTGGATTTGGATTGGAGTCCAAGCAGTCATTTTTGAGGAGTAGCCAAATTGGTGAACCTCGTTACATTGTGTGTTGTGGTGTGCTCTCTTGTGAAAATTGCTTTACCTATTTTTAAGTTCTCTTTGCTTCAGCATTAAGTGTTGTAGATTTGAATTTTAATAGCTACACTGATTCACCCCCCTCTCAGTGTCATTGTGAGAATATCAATTGGTATCAGAGCAAGGTTCCTGAACAAGCTTAATCAGCTAAGGTGATCTTGGAAGGAACACAATGGCAGGTAATGAAGGATTCTCATCAAACAAAGCTCCTTTGTTCAATGGAACTAATTACTCATTCTAGAGACTCAGGATGTAGACATATCTGAGTGCATTAGGATATGACATTTGGGAGTCAGTAGAAAGTGGATACATAATACCCGCTACTCCTCCAACAGATACTACCGAGAAGAAGTTTGAGAATAACTCCAAAGCAAAGAATGCCATAATGTGTGGGCTAGTAGACAATGAACTGATAAGGATCATGAGCTATAAATCAACAAAAGACATGTGGGACAAACTAAAGAGCATCCATGAAGGAGACAACAAGATCAAGGAAGCCAAATTGCAAACTCATCGAGCTCAGTTCGAAGCATTACAAATGAATGACGATGAGAACATAGAGGCCTATATGCTAAGAGTCAATGGAATCATTAATGCAATCAGAGGACTCAACGAAGAAATCGAAGATGCGGTTGTCGTGAAAAAGGTACTTAGAACTCTTCACAAAAGATTTAATTCTAAAGTTTCTGCAATAGAAGAGGCTAAAGATCTAAATAATTTTAGCATGGATGAGATGCATGGTTCTTTGACTGCATACGAAATGAGAATAGGACAAACTAAGCCCATAGACAGAGAAGCTGCTTTTAAAGCACACAAGAATACAAAAGCTGAACAAGAATCTGAGGATGAAGAGACATCGGATGAAATGGAAGCCAACTTTGTTCGAAAACTTACAAAGGGAAAAGGAAAATATAGAGGAAAGTTACCATTTAAGTGTTTCAATTGTGGAGGGGTCGGTCACTTTGCAGCTAAGTGTCCAATGAATGAGAAAACCAAAAGTGATGAAGGGTCACACCAAGAAAGAAGTGACTGGAAGAAGAAACCAAATTTTAGGAAAAGCAACTTCAAAAAGAAAAGTTTCATATCAAAGAATGTCAGCTCTTCTGAAGATAGCTCAGGTGAAGATTCTGAAGAAGAAACAGGTGAAGCTCTGTTCATGGCATTTGAAGAAGCAAAAATAGAAGAAAAATAGGAAGGTGATACAAAAAGTAAGGATGAGGCTGAAGTATATCTGGAAGGAGAGTTGGTTGCTGCACTTAAAGAGTTGAGTACAAAAAGAAAAAATAATAAAAAGGTCTCAAGAAAACTAGAGGATGCAAATGACATAATAAGTAGTTTGAAAGTATAGACAGAAGAATTTAAGAAAATGTCTGAAGAACTCGAAGTTCAATTAACCATGAAAATAGATGAGTGCAGCAAACTGGAAGAAGAGATTGTTGTCTTAAGAATGCGGCTAGAAGAAAAGAATCAAAAATTAAGTTGCTATCACAAACTTGAAGGAAGTTCTGCAAAGCTTGAAAATATTATAAATAGTCAGAGGACTACGGGCATCAAATTTGGCTTGGGCTTTGTCGAAGGAGAATCATCAAGTGGATCAAAGGCCATAACTATAGAACAAGTAAAGAAAGAAGATAAGATCAAGGTTGATCAAAGAAAAATGAATCAAGCAAAAGAAAGCAATAGTGCTAGGCATGAGAAGAGTGTTGACAATGAGGGATTCATAAAAGTCACACATCAAAGGAGAAGAAAATTTGTGGCTCCTACTACAAAATGGCAAAGACCAATTCCTAGGTTCAATCATTCCTTTTCTGGTTATTGTTTTAAATGCAATGCTTATGGTCATAAGATTTCAGATTGCATTCATAATATAGGACAAAGAAATTTCACCAAGTAGAAATGTCTTTTCACCCTTGATGGATTATGTAGTAGAATGCTATAACTGTCATAACTTTGGACACATTGCAAGAAACCGTAGAAGCACATATGCAAGCAAACAGATATCGAGGAAGAAGATCTCAACCAAACAGCTTTAAGGCAAAACAAAAAATTCCTAGAAAAACATGCACAGGCTACTGACAAAGAAAAGTCTAAACAAGTGACCAAAACTGTAGCCAAACCAGAGTGGAAAGAAAAGGAGTGACCCAAGGAAGAAAAGGAATCCTTGATTGTTCAGATAGCTTTCAAAGCACAGAACAAATCTGCACCATGGATATTGGATAGTGGATGCTCCAGTCACATGACAGAGATAAACAAAAATTTGAAAAATTACAGAAATATGAAGGGGGC
Organism: Wollemia nobilis; assembly: GCA_028583015.1. Classification (NCBI taxonomy): domain Eukaryota; kingdom Viridiplantae; phylum Streptophyta; class Pinopsida; order Araucariales; family Araucariaceae; genus Wollemia; species Wollemia nobilis. Next base: position 4,179,618 of record JAQPPZ010002399.1, read on the forward strand.
TCCGTAAAGTTTGGAAATAATGATGGAGCCAAGATAGTTGGCAAAGGATCACCAAGATAAGTGATGGAAAGATCAATTCCAAAGAAGTTCTGTTTGTGATTGGTTTGAAGCACAACTTACCGAGCGTAAGTCAAATCTGTGATAGAGGTCATGAAGTCATCTTTAAGAAGCAGGGCTATGAAGTCAGAAAAGCACACAGTGGGAAGTTGATAGCTACTGGATTAAGGACTTCTGGAAATCTATATACTCTCTCATAAACTTTAGAAGGAGCGTGCTTGATTGGACAAGAAGATGAAAATTGGCTGTGGCACAAGAGGCTCGGTCATATTAGCTTTGACAATCTGGTAAAAATAAGTTCAAAAAGGGCAGTAAGAGATATACCCACCATTGGCAAACCAATAAATAGCATCTGTGCTTCATGCCAAAAAGGGAAGCAAACTAGAGCCACATTTAAATCAAAGGAATACTTCACCAATAAGCCTTTAGATCTAATACATACTGATTTGTGTGGACCCATGAGAACACAAAGCATAAATGGTGACAAATACTTTATGCTATTCATAGATGACTACTCCAGGATGACATGGGTACTATTTTTAAAGCTTAAATCAGATGCCTTTGAGATGTTCAAGATTTTTAAAAAATAGGTTGAGAATCAAACTGGAAAAAGAATTAAATGCCTAAGATCAGACAAAGGAGGAGAATTTATCTCAAAAGAATTTGTAGAATACTATCAAAAATATGGGATCAGAAGACAATTTTCAATAGCAAGAACACCTCAACAGAATGGTGTTGTAGAAAGGAAGAACAGGACAGTGCAGGAAATGGCACGGACAATGTTGGCTGAGAACAAAATAGCTGACAGATTTTGGAAAGAGGTAGTCCATACTGTGGTTTACATCCAAAACAGGTGCATGCTAAGGACGCATGAAATCAAAACACCGTATGAGCTATGGTTCGGCAGAAAGGCAACAACAAGATATTTCAAAGTGTTCGGCAGCAAGTGCTACATCAAACGAACTCGAAGATAATCTCGATAAATTTGAAGATAGAGCCGACGAAGGTATTTTTCTTGGTTACTCAACAAAAAGCAAAGCCTACACATGTTACAACAAGAGGCTAAAGAAAATTGTGGAGAGTGCAGATGTTAAAGTTGATGAAGGTAGAGATCGAGAAACTACTTATCAAGAAAACTACCCTATTTATGAAGAAGTCATTGAAGGAGATGAAGAAATGGAAACAGAAGAGAATCAAAAAATTGACCCAGCTGATTTAAGAATTGACTCAGAAGAAGAAGAAAACAAGAAATTCAAAATAGGCAACTAGCAGAAAAATCATCCCAGAGAACAGATTATTGGGGACCCAACAGTTGGTATTCAGACAAGAAGAGTAGTAGTACGGAACTACTCTCTATTATCTAGCATTGAGCCCAAAAATGTTGCTGAAGCAAGCACATATGAAAGTTGGATGAAGGCAATTAATGAAGAACTAGATTAGATTGAGAAAAACAAAACCTGGGAGTTAGTACCAAGGCCGAAAAATAAAAATGTAATCGGTACTAAATGGATTTTTTAAAATAAATTGAACGAATATGGACAGGTTGTAAGGAATAAAGCAAGACTGGTCTGTAAAGGCTATGCACAGGTTGAAGGTATTGATTTTGAGGAAACCTTTGCACCAATAGCTAGACTAGAGGCAATCAAAATGTTTCTGGCCTTAGCAGTTCATAAAAATTTCAAAGTATATCAAATGGACGTAAAATCAGCATTTCTAAATGGAAAACTGGAAGAAGAGGTTTACATTGAGCAACTAGATGGGTTCCAACTTGGTGATAATCCCAACTTTGTTTGCAAGTTGAAGAAAGCTTTGTATGGCTTGAAACAGGCACCCAGAGCATGGTATGCAAGGCTGGATAACTATCTGATTCAACAAGGGTTCAAGAAAGGTTTGGTGGACAACAATCTGTATGTCAAAACAGAGAATGGCCATCTTATTGTCCTTGTTGTTTATGTAGATGATATCATTTTTGGCAGTAGCAATGATAAGTCCTGTAGAGACATAGCAAATAAAATGAAGAAAGAATTTGAGATGTCTATGATTGGTGAACTTTCTTATTTTCTCGAACTACAAGTCAATCAAAGTGAAAAGGGCATTTTTATTTCTCAAGTTAAATATGTGAAAGAAATGTTGAAAAAGTTCATAATGGAGGATAGTAAACCTGTTAGCACTCCCATGACAATAGGTTGCAAGTTGAGCAAGGATGAAAAATCTCCAGATGTAGATCAAACCATGTACAGGTCTATGATTGGAAGCCTATTGTATTTGATAGCTACCAGACCAGATATCTTACAGGAAGTATGCATGGTGGCAAGATTTTAGGCTAGTCCCAAAGAGACTCATGTGACAACCATGAAGAGGATTTTTAGGTACCTCAAGGGTACTATGGAGTATGGGTTATGGTACCCAAAAGGTAAGGACTTCACTCTTATTGCATATTCTGATGCAGATTGGGCAGGATGTATTGATGACAGAAAGAGTACCAGTGGAGGAGCATTTTATCTTGGAGACAGGTCGGTAGCATGGCACAGCAAGAAACAAGAATCAGTCTCTATCCACAGCAGAGGCAGAATACATTGCAGCAACAACATGTTGTACATAGATATTATGGATGAGACAAACCCCGAAAGATCTTGGTATTCACTTCAAAGAGCCAATTTCAGTTAAATGTGATAACACTAGTGCTATTAACATATCAAAGAATCCGGTTATGCATTCTCGAACCAAACATATTGCAATCCGGTATCACTTCTTGAAGGATAAAGTTGCAGAAGGTGAGGTCAAATTGGATTTTGTTCCAACTACAGAGCAAGTAGCAGATATATTCACCAAACCATTACCCAAGGAATTTTTTGAGTACCTTCGGAGTAAGTTGGGAGTGGTCATGTTTCCCAAGAACTGACTATCAATTGGGATCACATTCTCGTGGGGAGCATTTATGCCTATGCTTATAGTTTTGCTCATATTCATGATTTTTGCTAACTATAACAATGTTTGTCTGAGAATAGTGTGCATAGACTCAGGGGGAGTCTGCAGCAGCCCTTTGGTATTATTGTCAAAGGGGGAGAAGAATTACAAGAGAGTGCATGAGTGTTGCCAACAATTCCAAAGGGGGAGATTGTTGAGCAAGGTGCAAAAAAAGTATTGTCATTGTTGTCAACACAGACAGATAGATCAGTTGAAGTAGTTGATGCAGTGGATAGGAGTTCAAAGTTCAGTTAGAACATGTATAGTGAATTTCCAAGAAGACATAAGTGGCCCAGATTCAAAAAATCAAAGAAAAAGAAAAGTAAGAAAATTGTCGCGATATCGCGACATGTTTTCTGTCGCGATTTCGCGACATCTCGGAGGAGAGAGAAAATGCTGTCAAAATTGTCACGATTTCATGACATCTCGAAGGAGAGAGAAAATGCAATCAAAAAAATTGTCAGATTTCGATGACATATCGGAGGAGAGAGAAAATGCTGGCAAAACTGTCACGATTTTGCGACATGTTGGAGGCAAAGAATCCAAGTGGAAAAACTATCACGATTTCGCGACATGTCAGAGAAGAAGGCAAGTAGAAAAACTATCGTGATTTCACGACATGTTGGAAGCAAAGAAGGCAAGTAAGAAAACTGTCACGATTTCGCGACATGTTTGGAAAGAAGGCGCAAGCAAAGAAAACTATCGCAATTTCGTGACATGTTTGGAGAGAAGGCACAGGCAAAGAAAACTGTCACGATTTCGTGACATGTTCGGAGAGAAGGAGCTTGCAAAGGAAAGTGTCACAATTTCATGACAATTTGCAAGAGGACTGTACGGGTGAAAAAGTGTCACGATTTCGAGACAGGATCGAAGAGAAAGCACCAAGGAGAGAAAGTGTCATGATTTCATGATAGGTTCAAAGAGAAAGCTCCAAGGAGAGAAAGTGTCACAATTTCACGATAGGTTCGAAGAGAAAGTGCCAAGGAGAGAAAGTGTCACGATTTCATGACAGGTTCGAAGAGAAAGCTCCAAGGAGAAAAGGCGTGGGGGGGAAAAGTGTCACGATTTCAAGAGAAGAAGGAGCAAGGAGGAGAAGAGAAAGCGCCAAGGAGAGAAAGTGTCATGATTTCAAGATAGGTTCGAAGAGAAAGTGCCAAGGAGAAAAAGTGTCACAATTTCATGACATGTGTTTCGCGGCAAGAGAAAAGGCACAAGGAGGAAAAGTGTCACGATTTCGTGACATGTTTCATTTTCACGGGTGAAAGGTAGAGAAGTGCAAGGAAGCGAAAAGTGTCATGATTTCGCGACATGTCTGGTTTTCGCGGGTGCAAGACAAGAGGTAAACAAGGAGGCAGAAAATGTCACGATTTCGTGACATGTTGAGTTTTCACGGGTAAAAGGCGAGAAGAGCACAAAGAGACAAAAGTGTCACGATTTCGTGATAGGTCGCAACAGCACGATCACTGACAGTTAACTAAAGTAGAACAACAGTTAAAGGGGCAGTTGTAGAGGAAAAGCATGCAACCAAAATAAGAAGAGTTAACTGGAGTCAATGCGATAGTTACAGGAGCAATTACAAAAGAAAAGCATGCAGCTATTTTAAGAACAGTCGAAGAAGGAGAAATCAAAAAGTCGCATAAATAGAATAAAAAAATACATGCATGCACAAAAAAGAATACGAACAGTCATGACCAAGAGGACTAATAGTCATGGTAGAGGTATATGTTGCAAGTAACATGTTTAACGAAATGCCAACTCTATAAATACAAAAGGAGTTACATAAAGAAGTAGTTACAGTTGACAAGTGGTAGAAGAGAATATTAAAGGAACAATTACGGGTTGCATGCATAAATATGGAAGTTAAAAATAGAGACTAATATGTTATAAAAGCAGGTCTGCATGAAGAATAAGGTTGTTGTTGTATGTGAGAAATTACTATGTAAAGAGGGTTAGAAGAGGGCCGAGAGAGAGATAAGAAGAGCCGTGATAGTGTGCAGAGTTCGATTAATTGTAGACCAGTCAGGGTCGTGTAAACAACGAAGGCATTTTTATGTCATTAAGATAATTCAGAATTGCAGTCCAAGTTGGTGCTTGGCATTAGGGGTTGGTGCTCCTATCTGTTGCAGCAGAAAAATAAGGGGTTGGTGCTCCTTCCAGTGGGTGCTGGTAAAGTGTTTGTAAAATTGGTGTTTTGCAAAGGCTAGATTTTGATTGGAGTCCAAGCAGTCATTTTTGAGGAGTAGCCAAATTGGTGAACCTCGTTACATTGTGTGTTGTGGTGTGCTCTCTTGTGAAAATTGCTTTACCTGTTTTTAAGTTCTCTTTGCTTCAGCATTAAGTGTTGTAGATTTGAATTTTAATAGCTACACTGATTCACCCCCCCTCTCAGTGTCATTGTGAGAATATCGGTATGGAATTCTCTTGTTTTTGACTAATAATAATTATGTCATAATAATCTTACATAAATATGTCACCTTAATAGATATGGGCCTTAAGGTGATAGACGTAACTTTAAGAGATATGTAGGGTTAGGGTATTGGCATCACCTTAAAGTGATATGGGCCTTAAAGGGTAACCCCATGCCATGGTCAAGTTGTTCCTTACAAGGTAGTGTAAGGAAATGGGGGGGACCACTTATGGCATCTTTTCTAATGGTGAGGTTAGAAGAGTGAACCCCCACATTGGAAGAATGCTTTGAAGTCTATTATGGAACTGAGATCTTGCATTGTTGTTGAATGATTTTATTTTCATGATGCATGTTAGGCTTGCATATTCATTTAAAGAGCTATCCTGATCCCTATATTTATGATCAAAATCATGATGGAGAAAATACCTATCAAGTAGAAGATATTGAAAAGAAAACGAGACTAGTGACCATTATGTATTTATATATTGAAATGTAATATTGTATTTGGAGATGAGAAATACTTAAAAGGTATCATGTGTAGAAGTTATGCTATGTAATGATTATGATGAAGGAATGGATATCCTTGTAAACATTCTTGATGTATTGTCATGAATTTTGTTCAAAATATGAAATATGAATTATTGCCTTCCTTCTATGTTAAGTATCTTTGAAAATGAATTGTAGATAATGACACAAATAAATTGTATTTATTGAATAAGATGATGGAATAATTAGGAGAAAGTAATTAATGAAATTTGGTTATGATTTCTAGATGATGTTTTACTTTCTTTCATGTAAATAAATAAAATACCTAATTTCTAGTGTTATGTTGGAATGAAGTACCTAAATTCTCTAGTCTTTATCAATATGATATGTTGATGTTAGTATTGAATTTTGGTATGATTTATTATAGTACTCTATTTTTGTGAGTTAGAAAAAATGTTTGAATAGGACCCTTGGGTTATGATTATGGGTATGATTGTTAAGCGCCATATTAGTTAACCCTAGAGTTGAGTTGCATCTAATTCTAGTTGAGATTCCGGGTAGATAAATCAACTAGGTAATTTTGGTGAATGTGTTTGAAAAACCCTAGCAATGAGGCTTGGATGATCCTAGTGATGGATTGGTATGGGACAACCATTAAATAATTCACACTAACCAAAGTAGTATAGTGGTGGTATCTTGCAGGTAGGCAAGTATGACCATGATCATTATTAAGTGACTGGTAGTGGTATTAGTTTCATGGGTATATGGAACTAACTAATCACTAATAAATCATTCCATAGTAATCCAACATAGATGCTAGTATGTAGGGATAGGGGATATGCATCATATTTAAGTGATATGGGCCTTAAAGGTTAACCATCCACCATAGTCAAGTTATCCCATACAAGATTTTGTAGGTGAATGGAGGGACCACTTATGACATCTTTTCTAATGATGAGGTTAGAAGAGTGAAACCTAGGAATTAAGAGAAGTTGGCCACTCTTGTCCACTTGAGTTTCGAATACAATGACAATGAACTCAAGATATATATGCCTTAACACTGTTGAATTTATTGGGTATTCTTAGAGAGTTAATTAATCCTTGTAGAAAAAGAAAAAAATAGCTCTCTCCCTTGGATTGAGAAATAGGGTCATTACAAGATATCTTTTGACTGTGCAATTACCATATTTTATCTAACTTACCTTTATACTTCATTTTTTCACTAGATAGAGGGTACTTTAGTGCACTCTACCTTGAATATTGGCTTCTTGTCGTGACCCTCCCTATATATAGTACATACATATATATATATATATATATATATATATGTATGTACATATATATGTATATATATATATGTATGTACATATATATGTACATATATATATGTATGTACATATATATGTACATACATATATATATATATATATATATATATATATATATATATATGTACATATATATGTACATACATATATATATATGTACATACATACATACATATATATGTACATACATATATATATGTACATATATATGTACATACATATATATATGTACATATATATGTACATACATATATATATGTACATATATATGTACATACATATATATATATGTACATATATATGTACATACATATATATGTATACATATATATGTACATATATGTGTATGTACACATATATGTACATACACATATGTATACATATATATGTACATACATATATATATGTACATATATATGTACATACATACATATATATGTACATACATATATATATGTATATATATATGTACATACATATATATATATATATATATATATATATATATATATATGTATGTACATTGTGGCACAATGTGGTGGCGTCTCCGAAGAATGTATCCTTAACCTCAACAGAATGAGTGGGCTTCGTTGTATCCTTTGGCTCAGACCACTCCAGCTTAGGCAACTGCTATCAACAAATCAGATCTACCACTAGAATCCTGTACACATTAAAATTATCAAAGAGTTAGAAACTAATAAGAAGGCTCCACTGTGTGAGCCCTCGAAAACAGTCTAAAACCCTAGATTTATGAAATGAAATAAAACGAAATGCAGAATTTAACAGCAGATTAATACATAAAGAAAGATTACTTGCTTTAGACGAATCTATACCTTTTCCTGTTAACGCGGTGAGACCAGGCGGCGGCGATGGATGCGGCGAAAGGGTTTAGTTCAGACTTAGGGCCGTAGAAGACTCAGAAGACTTAGGATTAACAGCAATAGCAAACTCCAAACTTAGATAGGAAAGATAGGTAGGTTTAGCCGAAGAGATAGATAGGGTTTGAGCCATCAAGGTGACTCAATTTATAATCTACTCTTAGGGCACACTTTAGGGTTTTAACGACACTTTGAACGTGTGGCTAAGATTAAAGTGGATCCAAGGGTAGAGACTAAATCTAGGTTGTGAAACAGATTAAGATGGATGGACGGATGAGATTAAATGAAGGATGGACGGCTCAGATTAAATCACTTAAACTATATATATATATATATATATATTAAAATATTAAAAAATATATATAAATATTAAATATAAATAAATTTGGGGATGAAAAATGGTGGGAAAGGTGAAATTGGGCCAAATAATGGTGGGAAAGTGTGGATTTGGGCCAAATAATGGCGGGAAGGATGGATGACTGACACATGGCTAATAGGAAGGTATAGATGAATTACAAGTGGCTGGATTTTGGTGTCTATAGATGCCCCTTTTTGAGCTGCTTTGTGTGAAGACACAATGCAGCACAAAAACTTAAGACACCTAAAAAGCTGGATCAGACGCAACTCTCTCTCAAGACTAAAGCACAACTTTGAAGACTAAAGAATAAAAGAATATTTAAAATTTCTCAGCTTACCCCCTCAATTGGCGAGCGAGAATGGTTCTCACAAGCCAATTGGAAGAAAATCGGAAGAAAATGAACCGTTTTTGCCCCAACGATGAAAAAAAGGGTTGGTGTATGAACCATATGTTTATGTCCCAACAGAAAAGGGGTTGGTGTACAAACCAGAAAAGAATATGATTGAAGACGATATGAGTGATGTGAAAGATGGACCGTTTTTTGCCCCAACGGTTATAAAGGGATTTTTGCCAAACTATAAATTCCATGATCATGTAAGATGAATTCCACTATAGGAAAATTAGAAATTGATAACGGATGCCCCAAATCCTGTGTGTGAATCCTTACTATTGATGAAATTGCCTTGTTGGAACCATTGATATGTACAGATGAAAGATGCATGAAAGAGTCCAGAACTCAGATATGCTCCTAGTGACTGTATGGATAATTCCTCGAGTCGGAACCAATCAACCTAGGTAGCCACAATCTCTAGCAAGACTTAAAATAATGATGATATGAAAGATTGTCCATATTTAAGGCCCCATGAACTAGGCCATCAATGACAACTGTTGAGAAAATAAATCTTGGTATGAGGTCACTTGAAAAGTAGAATACCCAAAATTGATTTCCAATTTTCAAACAGTGAAATAATTGATGATGATAAATGGTAAGTGTCCTTATGGTGGTTTAATCCTCTTACCGAATTGCATGGATTCAAATCGCCGCAATCGCCAAGGTGATAGAATATACCACTAGATACGAGGTTTACTTTAATTTTATTTGGCAAAAATATGCATGATGAAAGAAGAATGAAATTGACGATAGATCAGAAGAATTGATGAATGTGGTTAATTTTGTGAAGGTTTTGAATATTTTTAACCCAATTTGTAAAACAATGATGAATGATGCGCTTTTTGAGCGAAATGACAAAATTTGTGTCCAAAAATGTTGTAACCTTCACAAAATATTTTATTATGATAAGAAGAATGGATGAATGCAATTTGATGAAATTTGGAGGAGGTAAGCTTCAATTTTGCAGGTTTTGTTCCTTTATTCAATACTGACACCAAACGCCGGTCTGCGTTTGTGGTTGGCAGAGACGCCCACCGGTGTTTAGGCGCTCTACAAATGTAGGACTACGTATGAATCCACCATGAAATGCCCAACTGCGTTTCAAGGCACCAAAATCAACTATTTAAACAGTTTCAACAAGAATTTCGCTCATTTGTGCGTTCGAGCTTGAGAGAAGTGCGTCTGAGGGAGTGGAGTGAAGTGAAGTGAAAGGTTGTGTGGCAAATTGAAGCACGCAGAAGCTATGGCGGATATGGGAGCGGACACACCAGTGCATCCAGCTGAGGTAGTTGTTCATTTAAGCAAGTACTTATTATGTGTTTTTTTTTTTTTTTTTTTTTCGGAAAAATTTGTAACAAATTTTTGTTTTATTGTTTTGCGTCTTAGGGTGTTAGAGGCACGACACCGATTCTCTCCTATCATTCCGGGGATGAGGAGGTCGTTGTCCCAGGCAGACTAGGAGATATTGGAGGCAGCCCAGTTGGAGGTCGTTCAGGCGGATGAGGGGTACCTCTCGGCTTTGGCCGAGAGGTGGGATCCAGATCGGGGGACGTTCCAGCTCCCGACTGGAGGGATGACGGTGACGCTTGAGGATGTATACCGCATCCTCAAGGTGCCAGTGGAGGGGGCGCAGGTGGAGGTTGGACGAGATAGGGCCACGGAGATGGCCAAGGTGTTTGGGGATGACTAGAGGGAGATCCGGACGAAGAGCGGGGGGATCCCATACTTGGCCATGTATACGGCCAAGGAGTTGGGAGCGGTGGAGGCTCTGACGATGTTCGTGTTGGCCAACATTGTGGCCCCGAACAACATCGGGTGCAGGTTCCCATGGAACTTGATGGGTGTAGTGAGCGAGATGCTCACTAATAGGGTAGTGTATGCCTGGGTGCCCGCTTTATTGGCGTAGGTGTACCGGGAGTTGTATGAGGTTCGGAGACGGGGCCGGAAGGGCCTGGGTTGTAGTGTGGTGCTCCTATGTAATGGTCCCACCATGATCGCCATTTGTAGATTAAAGATACAACACCAAACAGAAATAAAGAAATCACAATAAAGGAATGCAGAACAGTTGTACAAAATGAATGATTTTTATTAATCAATGGAGTTTAGAAACTCCTTTTAAGTACAACAAGGCTTGTAACCCTTTTCGTGATACAAAGTTACAATTTGTGCTAGGGTTCTCCGAAACCCTAGCTGGCACAATGTGGTGGCGTCTCCGAAGAATGTATCCTTAACCTCAACAGAATGAGTGGGCTTCGTTGTATCCTTTGGCTCGGACCACTCCAGCTTAAGCAGCTGCTATCAACAAATCAGATCTACCACTAGAATCTTGCACACATTAAAATTATCAAAGAGTTAAAAACTAATAAGAGGGCTCCACTGTGTGAGCCCTCAGAAACAGTCTAAAACCCTAGATTTATGAAATGAAATAAAACGAAATGCAGAATTTAACATCAGATTAATACATAAAGAAAGATTACTTGTTTTAGATGAATCTATTCCTTTTCCTGTTAACGCGACGAGACCAGGCGGCGGCGATGGATGCGACGAAAGGGCTTAGTTCAGACTTAGGGCCGTAGAAGACTCAGAAGACTCAGGATTAACAGCAATAGCAAACTCCAAACTTAGATAGGGAAGATAGGTAGGTTTAGCCGAAGAGATAGATAGGGTTTGAGCCATCAAGGTGACTCAATTTATAATCTACTCTTAGGGCACACTTTAGGGTTTTAACGACACTTTGAACGTGTGGCTAAGATTAAAGTGGATCCAAGGGTAGAGAATAAATCTAGGTTGTGAAACGGATTAAGATGGATGGACGGATGAGATTAAATGAAGGATGAACGACTCAGATTAAATCACTTAAACTATATATATATATATATTAAAATATATTAAAATATTAAAAAATATATATAAATATTAATTTAAATAAATTTGGGGATGAAAAATGGCGGGAAAGGTGAAATTGGGCCAAATAATGGTGGAAAAGTGTGGATTTGGGCCAAATAATGGCGGGAAGGATGGATGACTGACACGTGGCTGATAGGAAGGTATAGATGACTTACAAGTGGCTAGATTTTGGTGTCTACACGTATATATATATATATATATATATATATATATATATATATATATGTATGTATATATATATATATGTATGTATATATCGTATATATGTATATATATATATATGTATATATATATGTATATATATATATATATATATATATATATACATATATACAGTATATATACATACATATATATATAGATATGTATATATGTATGTATAAATCCGTATATATGTATATATATATATATACGTATATATATACGCATATATATATATATACATATATACGTATATATACATACATATATATATATATACATACATATATATATATATACATATATATATATATATATACATATACATATACATATATATATATATATATATATATATATATATATATATATATATATATATAGCAATTTAAGAGTTTAATGCTACTAGTAATTGTTTTATGAAAATATATTATGCTGCTAATAGAATTGCATTGTGCAGGAACAAGATTTTCGCATGTGTGGAAGAAAGACTTGTCCACAAAGAGAAAAATAACTTAAGAAAAAGAATTGTTGTGATAATCCTATTGTTCATATCGCTTGAGAAACATGGATAAATGTATTTTTAATAAGATGCTTATTATGTCTTGCATAAAGAAAAATACAACAAACCTAAGATAGAATATAGTTGTTGCTTTAATATTTTTCTAACATTTGATGGCATAAAAGGATAAAATAAGTGATCTAGCATAAAATAAATTGGACACTTAAAGCTATTGGTTCCTTATCACATCTAGAAAGGATGTTAGGGAATATATATATATATATATATTAGCTTGGTTGTGGTAAGTTCAAAAAATAAGATATGAGACATCTATTTTATGGAAATCCAAGAAGAGCTTGTAATCGGCCATCGTGGAGAAGGTAAGTATTATGTGGAAAATATCCATCAATAATAGTCATATCGTCTTCACTTGTATAATACAAGTTATCACTCTAGTTTGAATGAAAGCTTATTGTGGGACTAGCTAGAGAAGAGCTTCAACTATGATGAACGTAGATTCTGAGATGACATGTATGCCTCTTGCAAGAGCCACGATGGAGCTATTACACTGAAGGGAAACATTTTTAAGATGAATGGAGGGACAATACTATCTATTTATGGACAAAATAGAGGATGTTTGAAAGCTTAGTCCAAAAGGGTCTATGCCAAGTGGACATCCACCAAGTACAACGATGTGATGAGATAATGCTTCATGGTAAAAATTTATAGGTTGATTACTGAATGAGTGTGTTATTCAAAGATAGGTGCCAAAGTGAGAGGGCGCAGGTATTTCGAAGGAAACAAATTAGATGGTAAATAAATTATTTTAGGTTCATTACCGACTGCCGCCCTTGGACCAAGGAAAATGATGATATTCAACATGTAACAAAAATGGCATTATGAATGATACGAAAACACTTTAAGAAAAGCATGCAATAAAATAAAATGGATAAATATTTTATGGAGCTTGCTATGGTTACTATCTCCCCAAAGCGAATGAAAATGAATGTTGTTGAAGAATACTAAAATAAAGGAAGTTGAAGGATTTGGAAAGGGAAAAACCAACAGTTGATTTAAAAATATTTGAAAACTCATGTAAATGCATGCACAAGGGCTAGAAGTTTGTCCACTGCCAAGGGCTAGACATTTTGGAGTTGAAAGCTGGAAATCCACTGTAACAAAAACTTTATTTTTCTGTTTTAATGCAAGATGTTGCAGGAATTTGCACTTTATTAACAAGATTGGAGGAGAAATTTTTTGGATATTTGGGCTAATTGTCTATCTTTTTCTTCCATGCTCTTAGGCTTATAGGCAATGTTGTATGCATTTAATGGTAGCATTGTTGAATGTTTAGGAACATGGAATTTCATTTCATTTTCCTTAGAATATTGCACCTAGGTTATTGTGGATTGTGCAAATGCAGGTTCGGATAAACTAGGTTATATTTAGAAACTCTCACATCTCTGGTTTTGTAGGATAGGGTAGTATCATGTTGTAGTTGTTTTCTTTTTAGTATTTTCAATGTTCTAATCCTTTTCTAGAATTTTTTTATTTTATTTTCTAACCCTTCCTTTTTGTAGATCTTTTTAAAACTTGGACAATGAAAATAAAAATCGAAAAAAAAATTAAAATTCCAAAAATAAATGTATGGGTGTGAAAAATAAGTTTCAATATTTCATCCTAAACAATTTTGATCACATTCTGAAGCCATTTCAAAATTATAAAATTATTGAAAATTGCTATTTTATGGGGATATTTATAATTTCGGAATTTTATATTATTTCATATTTTGAAGGCAAATCAATTTTTAAGCTTTGAATTTTTATTCACAAGCAATAAATCAACTTTCATTTATGAAAATCACAATTTCATCAAAGGGGAGTAATTTATATAACGTTCTAAAAGCCACTTTATAAATCAATAAATTGACGTCTCTTTATGAAAATTAATTTCATCAAAGAGGGGTAATTTATTTATTATATCAAAGGCTATATTTATCTTCATGATTGAAGCGACATTGAATGAATCCAATTATCATTTAAGGTTCACATCTAAGGATAGATTTTAATCTTCTTTTTCATGCTCAAAGCAGGGTTTAATAATGCAAGATAAAACTTGTCTAAAATTTGCTTAATCAAAGGAAGATAAAATCTATCTAAAATACTTCAAGATAAAAGGAACTAAGGCTTTACATCATGGTCATATGAGGGCCAATCATATTTTCATTTTATTTTAAGTTTCATGAACAATCACTAGTATAGCATCATAAAATAAACCAACACAGGCCCCTTGTTAATAGTTATTTGCAAATCACTAAGGTATTCATAGCACTCATTTAATACATTTTCACAAGATTACAAATACACACGTGCAATGCTTATATAGCGAAATCTTTGGAGAAGTTTTTTTGTTTTTGTTTTTAACTTATTTTCAAGAGAGGATTTTGTGATCAAAATCCTAAGTGTAAGTGTGGTTTTGCAATTGGGAAAAATTACCACTCAATAGTACTTATGCTTGACATGTAGTTAATTTACTTCTTGATCATACTTGCATCTAATTTCTTGTTCATATAGATTCTCAAGGACTTCACAATGAGGTAATAATGATATCTAGTCAGTATTAGCTCATATGCATTGCATTTGCACTAGGTCACAAACACTTAGTTAATCCTCAACCTAGGAAATATATTTTGCTTTATCCACCAGGATGCTATGATTACCTTTCTTATATGTATACATGGGTAATTTTGTGCTAGTGGAAAGTTTGTTTTTACATATAATTACATTTTTTGGCATAAATCATGTTTCTTATTTTTCTCTCATATATTCCTTGAACTTGTAAGTATAATAATTCATCTAAATTTCCCCAAGTTAGGGGATATATTTTATTTATTCCTTCTAAATTTTATTCTTTTACATTTCTTGAATATTCCTTGTCCTTGAAAATTTTATCATCGTATCATTCTTTTCTCGAACTCAAGGGATATACACTTTCTTTCACATATATTTTGGATCATTTCATTCTTATTATCTTGCTTATATCTATCACATGTACACAGACACTTTTTATTTGATAAATTTCTTATCAACTTTTGACCATTTATGAGCACATATCCCAACTAGGTATCACTTCAATTTTCATCATCTGTAAGCACACACACTTACAGAGTCTCACTCCATATTTGACCATCTATGAGCACATACCCATACTGGGTATCCCTCCACTTTTCACCATTTATGAGCACACACATGTATAAAATATCACTATATTTCTAACCATTTACGAGTATCACTCCACCCTTGGTCAATTAAAAGTACACATCCTTGCCAAGTATCACTCCACATTTGGTCACTAGTGAGCATACACCCTTAGCGGGTATTGTTCCACCCTTGGTCAATTGTGAGAACACACCCTTACCAGGTATTGCTCCTTATTTGTTATTTTATTATCAATATTTTTCTTAGACTTATATAATTTTTATCACATAGATCTCTCTTGATCTATACTAACTTAGATGACATAGTGCAAGCACCTCTTTCCTTTGTTTGACCTCTTTCTAACCTTCTTCTTCTATCATTATTATTTCATATTTTTTTCTTCTCTTTTCCTCACCTTTTATTCCATCACTTTTATTATCTACATACACTCGTATAATAATCATACATAACTTAAATCCATAATTTTTATCATTCATCAAATCAGGCATATAAATTAACAATCATAATCAATAAAAATAAACAACTATATATTATTTTATAAATAATAGAGAGTATATGTCTAGTCTAATATGTTGGTTTGCCATAATAAAATATTAGCACACTCAACTATCCTCTAGCATAGAAATACTAATATCAAATTTGGCTTGTCATCCTGCTTCCTCCCTAGGTCTATGAGCCATATTTGCCTACCCTACCTACTATTGGTGGTTCCACTGAAGGCATGTTCATGGACTATGATGAGTGAAAAATTAGCACATATTTTATGCAAATATTATATGTTTTCTTGTCTGCAAATCATGGAATTAAATGTGTTTTAATGATTATTTAACCTTATTTATGTGATTTATCAGTAAATTTGATGAATGAGGTTAAAATGATAAATGTTCATATTTTACACAAATTGTGCAAAGTTTTGTATTTGTTGGTAGTAGAACGATGATAGCTAATATTGTAGCAAAATACAGGTCAAATATTGAAGGAAGGATGAACCAGTATTATGCAAATATATTGAGGAGATGTGTGGATGCGCTCTACAAAAAGGTGCTACGAAAACCTGGAAAAATCTATGAAAAACTTGTTTCACATAATAAACGTGCCACATATGCTATAGCTTGGTCAAATGCCACATGGGTAGTGGGAGAATCAAATATGGACGAGTTCAAATGCCACATGGGATGACTCATAATTTTTATTTGGGCGTATAAAGTTGTTATAAGATATTTTAAAAAGATTACGTGTATGCTTTATATCCCTTTATAAAGAAAATGGTAAACTTGTTAGACCAAGTCTAAATTAGTGGCTTTGTTTATTAGATATTTTGTTATTATATAGTTGTTAGAATAAGTCTAAGTTAGTAGTTATGTTGTTACGTATTCTTTAGAAGTCCAAAAGTAATGTTAGGATTTCTTAAAATTAGATTATATTGTTATGTAATTTTAGGAGTTAGTTTGAGTCCGTTCAAATATGCAACCAAAAATAAGTTGAAGACTTCTATTGGGGGAGCATAATGAAAACTATAAATTAAACAAAGCTCTCCATGTTACGGGGGTTGATGAATACAAGAAAGAATGGAGAATATTTTTACAACCATTTTACATTGTATGAGTCATGCAGATTGGAATAAAAGAATACATTTAGCATCATTTTCTTTCTCCTATGAGTATGGTAAAATTGTTCTTTGTCTTCTTTATGTTTTGCTTTCTACTATAAGCTTTCTTTTATTAACCAACAAACCATGAAACAACCAACATTAGATTAATTAAATGAAAATATATTACTGAAGTTAAAATAGAGTAGAAAAGGGGAAGGGGTTAATACTAACATTCTGAAGGTAGGGCCCACTCTGAAAGGTTAGTCCCTAAATATCTCTCCCCCCCACTAACATGGTAGATAAAATTAGAACATAAAATTTATTAAAATTGCATATCATAAAACTGTAGAATGCATTAAATAAATAATGCATTAGTAAATTATTACGTGGATCCACATGTATTCATGTAGGCTTAGTCTAAATTGCATATTAAATTTAAACACAATTTTATTTTATTTTATTTTATTTCCTGCAAACTTTTATTTCCTGCAAACTTTAATTTCTTGTAAACTTTTATTTCCTACAAAGTTTAATTTCTTGCAAAACCTGAGACTAAAGAAAAAAATTAAGTCTAAGTATTAACCACTATGGTATGATCTATATTAGATTTCTACTCTTTAAATATAACCTAGATTACCCTAGATTGACAAATTTAAATGTAAGCATCTATAGCTAGACATTTTTGGCATCGTTGTCGGGGAGAGTAGTGTTGTAGTTTTTAATCAGAAAGGTTGTTTGGCTGCACAAGAAGAGAGGCTTACTTGTATGTAGAAAGAAGTATGTATAATTTCTTGGTGTGCATACAAGTCAGAGTGGCATGAGACGGTCCCAAAAAGCCCCTTTGTTTGACATTGCAAGGTTCTTTTTCTTTAGGATCATTTTACTGCTTTCATAGTTAAAATTTCATTTCTTAGAAATTTCTAATCTTTGGGTGATTTCTATTACTTTCTTTGATCTGGGTTCTCTGACATGTAGAAATAGGAAGTAGGTATGATTAAGTGACACAGTCATAGTGAAATGCTCCTAAATAATCAAAGACATGATAGCAAAATAACATTTTATTTCAGCAATTTTATTTCTAGTAAAATTTACTTTTCAAGCATTTTACTTTCTTTCTATTGTGCTAAAATTAACTGTATGGATTCATTGACTGGGTCACACTTAATTTTAGTAACATTAGGATTGTTTTAGAAATAGGATTTTACTTTCTTCCTATTGTGCTAAAATTGGTTGTATGGATTCATAGACCATGAGTCACACCTAATTTTGTAAACATTAGGATTGTTCAGAAATTTTATTATTAACCTGTTATACTGATATTGGTTGTGTGGATTCATGGACTGTGAGTCGCACCTAATTTTAGTTATAGCAGGATTGCTTTAGAAAACAAAAAATCTATTGTTTTAAGGATGACTATAAAATTATTTATTATGAGTTGTACCTAAACTTGACAACAATAGGATTGTTTTGAATTGGTGATAAAAATATAGACAAAACAAAAATAGAACCCATTCAAAACCAAAAAAAAAAAGAGAAGGAAAAACAAAAGAAAAGTTTCTAGATGGTGGGAAACAGTCTAAGATAGTCTACTACAATAAACCTCTAGAAATTATTACAAAAAAAAATTATTATAATCAGAAATGATAATAAAAATAAAATAAAGTAAATATAAAGTATATATATATATTAATAATAAAATAAAATTATAAAAAAATAAAATAGAGGTATTATACAGGACTAAACCAATGAAACTATAAAGTGGCAAGACAAACATATTGTATCATGAATATTTCAATCAAAAAAATATTTGGGAATGGTGCAGTAAAACTCAAAGCCTATTGATGACTCAACCAGAAAATTACTACTTAATGGGCATAGGTTTAAACTATACAAGAAGCCACTATCTAAAGAAAAATTCATACACCATCTTAAGCAACGAACTGATTTGCAGTATATATCTAAACTACAAATCACTCCTATTGAATAAACACTTCTCTTTAACAAGCAATAAATACATTACCTATTAATCCGCCCATGTAGAGGAGTTGGAGAGCAAGTGGGTAGTTAAACCTCTCTAGTTGTTGAGAGGCCCAGGTTCAAATCTCTCGCCTCACATGTTGCGGATATGTTATGTAATGGTTCCCTCGTGGTCACAGTCTATTTACCCCTTGTGGCCACCACCAAAAAAAAAAAAAATACATTACCTATTAAATAAGTTGTTGCTTTATATATATACATAAAATAAACAAGCATAGTTACTAAAGGGAATGTAGTCTAGTTAAATCCTCTTGTTTGGAAAGGCAAAGAACCAAAAAAAAGAGAAAAGAAAGAAGAGCAAAGGGAATCACCATGGAACAATAATATTTCTTGGAAATAAACTGGAAGATCACTCTATGTTCTTTAAAAATTTGCTTCCCTTATTTCATGATGGAGTTCTAATATATCATGTTTCTCATCTATCTATTCATCACTTTTTAACCCCAATATCAGGTTTAAGGGTAAAAGTTAGATTTAATGTGTGAAAATATGCTCTCATATTTTTAGGAGGAAGAATATATGGTCATATTGGTATCATCAAAGCAAGGTAGTGAAGAACCTTGTTTCATACAACCCATAATCAAATAAAAAAAAGAAGGAAAATAAGGAAAGAATAGTAAGGATAGGATCAAATTCCCATCAGGACTTTGATAGAGTGGTTGGGAATTCGATTCCCCAAAGTTCTAACTCCTTGAAATAAAAAAAAAGGGCCAAGTAGTAAGGATAGGGTATAATTCCCATCAAAACTTTGATAGAGTGGTTGGGAATCCGATTCCCCAAAGCTTTGCTCCCCTAAAAGGAAAAAGGCTATGAATCATAAAGCAAAAATGATACCAAAAGTGACTATCTTATTCTTCTCTCCAACTAAGTTTTGAGCATGTCTAACTGTTGATAAACTTTATTCCTACAAGCTGAAATGTTGGTGGTTGATATTGCTTAATTCTTCAATTCTCTCACATAAGAACTCCTAATGAAATCTAGGAAGTAGGACAAGAATTTGACCTTTCTAGGGCATGGAAAAGACTAATTATTTGAACTATGGAATCTAGCAAAAG